>JAVIAB010000001.1:45261946-45735138 GCA_032433765.1 Megaustenia siamemsis
TTATGTCATTTTCACCTTCAGCCTTGTTAGCTATGAGCCTTACAGCTGTCTCCGCTTCATTCAAAGTGAAGCTATCTAAGTTTCCAAAGCATTTCTCAGTCTGAACTATCAAATACCTTTTCGTATTCAATGCTGATATGGATTTTGTCTGCATCAATAGCGGCTGTGTCACCAGAATGGCAAGCCAACTTGGGAGTGACGACAATGTCATTGACCTGGTTCTGGTATATCCTTCACTCGCTAGAACATGCATTTTGGGGCGTCTTGGAACATAATGGGAGTGGCCATCGCCCCTGCAACATACTGGTGGACAGGGTAGAAACAGGCCAATAATACAGCCTTTGGTTTACTATATTTTAGGTCGAAATATTGTTAGCAAGACAAGTCGAAACAAGTACAACATTCACAATTACAGAATGCAAAGTTTGGAGCAAGCCACTCTGGTGAGTCGACAAGGTGGTGTGGGCCTGGCTGGATAAACGGCGAGTACTTGGGAAATGGTAAAGCGTCAAAATTAGAAACAGCATAGTCCAAATTGACCACGTCCTTTTGTTGAAATAAGACATAGACATGAAATTCGACTTTAAAGACTTTTTCATAGCAAGTCAGAGGTGAGAAATTGGCAGAGTTATGTGGCAGGGTGAATAAGAATAAATCACTAAAGTTATTCTGGCGCTTTCACAAGAGTATGAATTTTAAAACTAGACCAGGGGCAGATTGCAATAGTGATCATGTACCAGTTGTGGGAAAGCTTAGAGTAAAATTAAAAACAAGAAAACGAGCCTCAATTAACATCAAGTTAAATTTAGATTTACTAAAATCAGACAAGAAGCTGCAAGACAAATATAAAATCACAATTCAGAACCGGTACAATGCAATAGAGAAGATACAAAGCATTGATGAACAGTGGGAAATGCTAAAAGAATCAATGCAACAAACATCAAAAGAGTTCATACCACCAGTGAGGACAAATTCAAGAAAGAAATGGATGACAGACGAAATTTTGCAGCTAATGGATACAAGAAGAAGAAATAAAGAAAATAAAGATGAGTATAAGAGATTAAATAAAGAAATTGTAGTAAAATGCAATGAAGCAAAAGAAGCATGGCTAAAAGAGAGATGCAAAGAGATTGAAAGGCAAGGCTCCTGGACCAGATAATATAACTAAAGAAGAGATTGAAGCCATGGGTGATTTTGGAATATATAAAATAATAACAAAATTATTGAATGATATCTACAACAGTGGATATATACCAGACGACATGCTCAAATCAATATTCATAGCCCTACCAAAGAAATCTGGTGCGATTGAATACGATGATCATCGCACAATAAGCCTTATGAGTCATATGACTAAGATATTACTAAGAATCATCGTGCGAAGAGTGCGAAACAAGATCAGTCCAGAAATTAGCGATGAACAGTGTGGTTTTATTAGAGATAAGGGAACAAGCAATGCCATTTATATCATAAGATCTTTAGTAGAAAGAGTCATAGAGGTGAAAACACATCTATACCTATGTTTCATAGAACAAAGTAAAGCAGCAAGAAATAATCAAAATTATAGAAAGCATAAACGCAGGCTTAAATTGAAGCCTTTGAAATGGGGATTTATAGAAGAATAGGTAGAATTGGATGGAAAGAAAAGAAAACAAACGAAGAAGTTTTAAAACAACTAACAATGAAAAAAGAACTACTAAACACAATTAGAGCAAGACAAATGAAATTTTTTGGTCATGTTAAAAGATACAACAGTCTAATAAAAGTAATATTAGAAGGGAAAATACAAGGTAAAAGAGGCAGAGGCAGACCAAGACTAACATAGACGAGTAACATCAAAAGATGGAAAAATTAGCATATGACAATCTGCACCATCAAAGCAAGAGACAGAGTAGAATGGCACTCCATGGCAGCCAACCTTCGATGCGGAGAGGGCACTTGATGATGATGAAACGTAGACAGCAAAGATCTAAGAATAATAAAGAACATGTACTGGCAACAAACAGCGGCCATAAGAACTGGAAACCAATTGGGAATGTTTCAACAAATAAAACAGGGTGTTAGACAAGGTTGTGTGCTGTCACCAGATTTGTTTAATATTTATAGTGAGATTATTTTAAGATTCATAAGGGACATGCCTGGAATAACAATTGGAGGTCATAATATAAATAATCTAAGGTATGCTGATGAAACAGTCTTAATCGCTAAGAGTGAAAATGAGTTACAAGAAATGTTGGACATTATAGTGACAGAAAGCAAAAATAAAGGACTCAGCCTTAACAGCAAAAAGACATAGGTAACAACAAAGAAAAAGGCATCACCTCAGTGCAAAATAAAGACAAGTGGAACAATATTAAAACAGGTAAATGAATTTAAATATTTGGGAACTTTGTTAACCTCAGACGGAAGATTTACAAAAGAGGTGAGATGCAGAATGGCTCAGGCAAAAGCAGCTTTCCAAAAAATTAGGAAGATACTATGCAATCCATTTTTGACAATAGAAACAAGAAAAAGAGTTCTTAAATGTTATGTAGAGCCAGTCTTAACATATGGATGCAAATCATGGACAATAGAACAACAGACCAGAAAATCAATGGAGGCTGTAGAAATGTGGTTTTACAGAAGAATGTTGAGAGTACCATGGACAGCTAAAAATAGTAATGAAGATGTTCTGATAGAGGTCAAAGCAAAAAGAGAGCTAATTTCCAATATTAGGAAGAATCAATCATCACTTTTTTGGGCCATGTAATGAGAAGAGAACAACTGCAGTATATTGTAACAACTGGAAAAATTGAGGGGCGAAGAGATAGAGGGAAGCAAAAAGAAAAAATGACAGACAGCTTAAGAGAATGGCTTGGCAGAAGGTCAACAACATAAATGATAAATAGCTGCCGAGATCGAAGGTTGTGGAGAGCCATGATCACCTACGCCAGTTGGCCCGGTACTTGATGATGATGATGAATGGTGCAGTGAAGAGTAAATGTGTTCGTGACTTCCAGAGCTCAGATCTTACCTGGCAGAAAACTGACGAAAACATTGGTAGAACGTTATTCTCTCACTATCTTGAGCATTGTGATGACAAGAATAAGGACGGTTGTTGCGTTGCCAGGTCGGCTATCTGTAACATGTGAAGGGCCCGAAAAATGGAGGAAAATAATTTAAAAAGATTATTTTACAGTAGATAAGATCAAAGCCGCGTTAAAGCGTGCAAATAACAGTGCCCCCGGTCCAGATGCTATTCTGTTTCAGGACATTGACAAGTTGTCTGATGAGAGTTTGGAGGAACTTGCAAGTATCTATAACGGCAGTATCATGAGTGCTACCGTCAATGAAAACTTGCTTCATAGTTATTTGATACCTCTGCCGAAGCTGGAAAAGACCATTCGAAATTACAATTGTATTTCATAATTACCATGCAAAATACACAGTGAGTACATTGTTGGAGAAAATCATTGTTACGAAATTAACCTGCAAGCTGGAAAGGAGTAAAGGCATCAAGATGCACCAGGATACATAGAGATGCGAAGCTGATGTAAAGCTGATGATAATTACAATTTTTAAAAAAGAAGAAAGAAGTGGTATGGTAACAGCTTTACGTAGGTAAGTAACAAAACAAAAGTCGACGTTTCGGCCAGCTGGAAAGGTTGCGTCTTCTTCCACCTATCCTCCTCGGTGTGTACCGTTAAACAGATAACAGATATAGATAAATGCTGCGATTTTTGCCCATGATATACTTGAAGGCTTTCATAAGCACCATCTAGATCAGACAACTTGTAGAACAACAACGTGTAGCGCGAAAATAAGCAGAACTTATGGGATGAGACATAGCTGAGTAAAGATTGTATTTGAAACTGATTTTAGGGGAGATTAGTACAAACATTTAGAAACTGTCGGCTCGTTATGGAGTACTGCCGCTGATTGTTAACAATGAAAGAAACATGATGTGCTAGAGATAAGTGATAACAGTAGAAGAAACATGACGTTCTGGATGTGAGTGATAAACAGTAGAAGATTCATAAGTTCTGGAGATGAAAGAAAACAGTGAAAGAAACAATGAAGTTCTGAAGATGAATGGAAGAGGCATGAAATTCTAGATGTGAGTGATAATAATAGAATCAGCATGAAGTTATAGATATGAGTGATGATAGTAGAAGAAACATAAAGTTCTGGAGATGAGTGATAACAGTGGAAGAAACATGAAAGTCTGGAGATGAGTGATAACAGTGGAAGAAACATGAAAGTCTGGAGATGAGTGATAACAGTGGAAGAAACATGAAATTCTGGAGTACATGCTATGGTGTCGTCTTTCTGTTTTACCTTAAAAGTAATTTCTTTGGCATTTTTTCCCGTTGTATCGGAACGTCTTCCGATAAACTTTTACTACTTTGAAAACTTCGACATATAAATGACATATTTTACAACTAATTCAAAACATAATTGCCACAAAACATTCTCAAGTTATGGTTTTTACTTTTATTACTTTTACAAAAAAACACACCATATCTTCAGAGGTCTGGTGTATTACGATTCTCTCATTTAATAAAATGAGATAATAAATTTTGATAACATCATTTATTTAGAAAACAAAACAATGGTCATTTAAATGTCTGTCTGTATGCCTTTCTCTCTCTCTATCTCTCTCTCTCTCTCTCTCTCTCTCTCTCTCTCTCTCTCTCTCTATCTCTCGATCTATTTCTTTCTCTTTTCATATGTTCATTCGACATTCAACTATATCTATTATCGCCCTACTTACCTATATATATTTCTACTTTAATATGTTGTGTGAGTAAGTGTGTGTGTGTGCATCATTTATTTTTCTTACAATCAAATAAGTATCTCTTACCCTCGGGTATTATAACATTATCATAATTACTTAACAAAGAGAGTTTTAAAATATTTTCATTTTTTGCTAATTCAATCTACTCTCTGTCTCATTAACTCTCTCTCTCTCTCTCTCTCTCTCTCTATTTCTAACACACACACACACACACTTTTGTAATATTCCGTCTCTTGATTAAAAAAGAAAACGATGAACTAGCTGGCTCTGAGCTAACGAGATCGCCATGTAGCCTCGTGTTGTCCACGCTATCATTACGCGAAGTCATTTAGAAAATTGCACGTGCACGGATGATATTGTGTGGAGACTGTATCATCAGCCTTCGCTGTATCTCCAGGCTCTTGATATTTGTGCATTTTGTGTGCATGTGTGTGTCTATGTGAGGGAGAGAGAGCGTGTTAGATAGAGAGAGACAGGGGATGGGGGATAGATTAAGAGATAGAAGCAACATAGGAGGCTGGGCTGCCTTCTGTCTCTGCTCTGAATGGCAGATCTCATAAACCATATACAGTAATAACAAATAACAAGCACGAAGTATTACGGTTTTTCTAACACTTGCATGTTCTGCTGTTTAATTTGCCAGATGTCTAATATTCTTTACAATCTATGTTACTGAATTGTCAAACTTGTGTCCGTCTGTAAAATAGTTATATTTTAATAACTTCCTGTATCCCACAGCTAATATTCATCTCCAGAACTTCATATTTTGTCCACTGTTATCAGTCATCTCCAGAGTTCCATGTTCCTCAAATGTTATAACTCATCTCCAGAATTCCATTTTCTTAAAATATTATAATACATTGCCAGAACCAAATGTTTCTTCCATTGTTATCATTCATCATCAGAAGTTCATGTTTCCCCCACTATTATCTACACCAATTACTTATACATAGATACCCATTTCCAGAACTTCATGTCTCTTCCACTGTTGACATTCACATTAAGAACTTTATGTCTTCTCCACTGCTATCACGCATATCTAAAAACTTCATGCTGATTCTACTGTTATCATTCACATCCATAACTTCATGTCTCTTCCGCTGTTATCACTCATCTCCAGAACTTCATGTCTATTCCCCTGTTATCACTCAGCGCCAGTACTCTAAATGGAGCAGACAGCTTATAAATATTTTTATTAATCTCCCTCTAAATCAGTAGCCACCAGATACATTATCTACTCAGCTACGTCTCATCCTATTAGTAAAGAACTGTGCAACAGCACAAATAAAAATACAAACAGATCAATACCTTTATTAAAGCTAAGAAAGGAAATCTGCTGAAAAAGGAACACATAAGGGAACACATGAAGAGATGGAAAGAGTACTCTGAAAAACTCTTGAACAGACCCGGCTCAAATAACCCTCCAGAAATACTGCCAGCAGAGGAAGAGTAGCACGTTGACTGTCGAAAGCCAAGCAAGGAAGAAATCATGAAAGCCATCATCATCATGTGCCATACCGATTGGCGTAGGTGATCATGTCCCTCCACAAACTTCTATCTACAGTGCATCGTATCAGTTCTGTTGTTGACTGTTTTCCATGCCATGACACCAAGCTATCCAGTATTTTCTCTCTTTGTCGCCCGCGATCTCTCTTTCCTTTTATTTTGCCAGTTGTAACCAAGTAATCCAACTTTCCTCTTCTCATGATGTGCCCGAAAAATGTTGATTGCTTCTTTCTGATTTTTTTTAAGAGCTCCCTTTTTGTGTTGGCCTCTTTGAGAACTTCCTCATTGGTCTTTTTAGCTGTCCAGGGAACTTTCAACAATCTTCTGAGAAAGCCATCAAGCTATAAAAATGGTAAAGCCACCGGATCAGTTGAAATTCCCTCAGAAGCCATCAAAGCAGATATGCTTTGCACCTCTACCAATATGTTACATAATCTGCTAGATAAAGTTCTGGAATGGGAAGACATACCTAAAGACTGGAAATACGGTTATATGATTAAATAACCCAAAGAAAGGAAGTTTACAGGATACACAGATTATAATGGTTATATACTTCTTTCAGTCCCAGGAAACAAATTAAACAGAATCATTCTGGAGTTACTAAAAGAGGCCACAGAGAAACATTTGATGGATGAATAAGCGAGTTTTGGGAAAAAACAGATCATGCGCTGATGAAATAACTACCTTACGTATAATAGTTGAACAAAGATTAGAATAACAGTCCCTAGGGGGACTGTAATTCTAATCTTTGTAATAATAGTACACCCCACCATTGGCTCCTTGCTACCAGCTTTACCGCAGCATTGCAATTATTTGCCTGTCCCTTACAGTCCCTACTTTATATCGGATTCATAGATTACAAAAAGGCATTTGATAGTTTAGACAGAGGAATGCTTTGAAAGTTACTGAGTCATTACGGAATCCCCATTAAATTTATTAACCTGATAAAAACAATGTATGAAGGAATGAAATATAGTGTTTATGGACGAATGGCAGCTTACATAAACATTTGAACTAAGAACAGAAGTAAGGCAGGGATGCCTTCTATCTCCATTTCTCTTTTTGCTGACCATAGATTGGATTATGATAATAACGCAGAATAGAAATAGAATCCAGTGGTCACTAACCAAGCAACCTGATGACTTAGACTTTGCTGATGGCATAGCTCTCTTATCACACAGCAATCAACAGATGCAGGATAATATTAGCATACTTGATGAGAGATCATAACAGCTGGGGCTGAAAAGAAATAGAGATAAGACCACAATTGTGAGGCTGAATGCAGTTGGCAATAACCAAATAGCAATAGGAAAAATAACTAGACGTACAATCTTACATATATCTGGGCAGTAATATAGATACAGGAGGAACAGAGAATAACACCAAAATAAGGATACAAAAAGCAAGACGAGCCTTCGTTGCACTGCGAAACATATGGAAAACGAAAGAAAGTAGGTTAAATACAAAAATAAAAATGTTCAACTCCAATGTTAAAAGTCAGTCATATTATATGGCTGTGAAACATGGAGAACAACACAATTACATTCGAGAAGATACAGATTTTCATTAATGGGTTTTGTGCAGAATAAAAGAATGGAAATGGCAAGATTATGGAAAGGTACCTGTCAAATACCGGTGGACAAAGAGTTACAACGAAGACGATGCGCTGGATAGGACACACACTGGAGACTCCAAATGAGAATATGACACAAGAGGCCCTTGTTGGAATCCCCAGGGAAAGACACAACAAGGAAGACCAAAATATTCTTGGAGAAGACAGGCTGAAGCAGAGATGACCATGATGTGCAAGACATGCAATGATCTTGAAAGAATAGCAAGAAACAGAACGGCTTGGGAAGTGTGTGTTGATGACATATGCTCCACGGGGAGCTGAAAGGTAGAAGAAGAGATTTTATTGTTCTACTAGCTGTAAAATATAGAGGGTGTTTTAAGGATATTTGTCCATACAATATGTGGAATTGAATGAAGCAAAACAAGGTTAAGTAAGACATGGGGGAACACGTTATTATTTAGAATACAGTAATCCCTCAGTTATCGCGGTTAATAGTGACCAGTACCGGCCGCGATAAGTGAAAAACCGCGAGTAAGGTCGTCCTCTCATATTTAACATACGTACATTTTTTTTGTATGTATAATATCAATAAGTGTATATGAAACCATATAAGTGCATATGTTATCATTAGAACATTAAAGAATAGTTTCAAGCATGTTAATAAAATATTAATAGTATAAATAACATACATAAAATAATGTTTTTTAAAATAATAATTCCCCAATTTTGAATTTTTGAACAATCCGCGATGTACTGAGGCCGCGAAGTAGCGAGGGAAGACTGTATTTATTTTTTTAATCCGAGTGTGCTTTGAAAAAAAATAAATCAATAATACTAATATAGTAACGGAAAGCAAAGTAATTGTAATAACTCACCATAATTTGTTCAAGCAATCAATATAAGTTGCATAAAAATATGTGACAATTTAAAGAAAAGAAGAATTAAGTGGCATGGTAGCAGCTTTACCTGGTAATTAACAAAACAAAAGTCGATGTTTCGGCCAAGTAGGCCTTCAGCTGGAACAACAAAC
The DNA here is from genome assembly GCA_032433765.1 of Megaustenia siamemsis. Classification (NCBI taxonomy): domain Eukaryota; kingdom Metazoa; phylum Mollusca; class Gastropoda; order Stylommatophora; family Ariophantidae; genus Megaustenia; species Megaustenia siamemsis. The sequence continues at coordinate 45,270,833 of JAVIAB010000001.1, forward strand.
AACATAAAAATATATATATAAGAATATGTACACAAATCTAACTACATAGCGATAATATGCTAGATAAAAATATGTGAACAACCAACATATATATATATATATATATATATATATATATATATATATATATATATATCTGTCAACTAATATTAAAAATAGCATTTTCATACCAAATTTGTGCTATGAAAGTCAAACATGGACCCTTTCTAAATCTCATTTAAGAAAGATCAATACATGTGAAATGCGATGCTTGAGAAAAGTAACAAATAACAAAAGAAGAGATAGAATACCAAATGAAACCATAAGAAAAATGGTAGGAACTAAACCCTGCCAAGAATATTTAGAACAACAACAACTTAAATGGTTTGGCCACCTGGTCAGAATGAATCCTTACCAATCACCATCAAGGGCGTTCTTCTCGAGAATGCATGGAAAAAGACCAAGAGGAAGACCCAGAAGAAAATGGATAGATGCAGTGACAGAGACATGTAACAACAAAGGAAAATCACTAATTCAGACAGTTCGAGCAGCTCAAGAACGACAAATGATATAAACCACGACATTTTTTAGGTATCAGTGAAAAGAGAAAAGAAAGAAAGAAGATATATATATATATATATATATTTACCAATATTATATAATAAACAAATATTACCAATGTGTAATCAAACACACATGATCACACCTAGTCCGTAGTGTGCGTGATAAATATTGAAAAGAGTTTGGTTATAAATAATCAAGTGGGAATTAAAATACTATCGTCACCTCACAATAAATAGTAGGCTAGAGAGACGAGACAAGAGAAGTCCACGAAGAAAGTGATTATAGGACACCAAGGAGACTTTGAACATTACAACAGAAGTGGCAGATTTAGCTAGAGAAAGAATTGTTTCCCTATCTGCTGTAATGAGCGCTACGTTCTGCAAAAACTTGTCAATCGAGGATTATGTGAGATTAACATTTCGTCGTCACAAAACTCATTCAATGAATTGCCTATCTCTAGATTTGTGTAAGTTCTCCTTCACCGCCGGTAACTTTCCTTCACTGAAGCACATTATCGTAGCCATAAATGAATATATATTTTTAGGGCAAACAACATCGACTAGATTCGGTTCGACATGACTGGTTCCATTTTACACCGAACAACTAACTTTGTTTCCATTCTAAAAGATTCAACGCTTAACTCCAGTAGCGTAACTAGATTGTTGAGGCCGAGGAGAAGAAATGAAAGGCGTTCCCATTTTGTACTTATATATTTTAGGTAGCAGAATGATATGTGGCAACAAGTTTTAAACATTTGAGATAACGATGTCTGTACCCAGGAGACAATTCAAGCATCAAGTAAACACAAGAAAGTACTATGACCGTATTCCTTTATTCGGATTCCTATCTAAATATTCATATACATACAGTGACTTCCGGTTGGTGTGGTGGCAAAGATGGTAGCAAATATGACAGCTTAGTCAGATTCAGGACTAGTGACACTTTTATTGCAATGTGGTTTCAAGTGATTTTTTTCTTGTCTGGATGTTCGTTTGTACAGACGGAAATAGTTATGTCGCATTCACCAGACCACAAATCATATGGCTTTGGCGCCCGAGCGCTGAGCTAGTGCTGTAGGCGACTGGCCGTTGAGTGTAGTGAAACTGTACAAGGTATCGGTTTTGCCCTGGGACGGAGGGTGTGATCTGTGTTCGATTGCGAATTTAGTACCAGCTGGACTTCGGTCGGATGGAGTGTTTCACCGAAGTTTAGGCTTGACTTCATTTGTTGTAATAGCAAATCTTGGAGCACGCTAATTGATTATAAAGTCTACACCGGAATTAGTGTCAGGAACATGAATATTATGGGAGTCGCGATAGCTCAGTGGTTTGTGAACTGGACTACAAAGGACAAGAGGTAGGGTTCGACCCCAACCGACGGCTTCCGGTTCACCCAGCCTTTAATGGGTACCGGATTTTTTTTCTGGGAAAGTAAAGCGGCAGGGTCGTAATACCGACCACATTACCCCAAAAAATCATGTGCTGAAGGTCTGTAAAATTTATAGTCACTAACACCATATTCCCTATACGCCACTTTACTTTTTTTTTTTTTTTACATGAATAGTATGCTGCCTGTGACGACGACCTGGAAGTATCAATTTTGAACTGCGTGCTATTTTTACAGAATGCAGCACGTTCAATAGAACAGAATGAACGTATACACGTACCATATTTTACAGAATGCAATACGTTCAATAGGACAGTATGAACAATCAAATGAACACTTTGTTGGTTGCTGGAACGTGGGCTGAGAGCAATTTATGGATATGTCCCGCCTGCAGTGAAGTTATTCCCTTCTAAAGTCTAAAGTTTCAAGTCATACAGAGAACCAAACACGGCTGTTCAGCATTCATTGCTTTTTGTTGTTACACTTTTAAGTGAGATTAGACCTATATAGCATCTGCTCAAGTAGAAGCACTTGCTTGAAAGACGGGAACACAGAAAAGTAGACGAGTGGTGGGATCAGAGAGGAGAAAGCAACGGTACCGGTTAATTATTTTCACAGCAGCTATGTTGTGAGAATGATAGGTGAGGGTGAGTATTGTTCTCTCAGAGGGGGAAGTGGTTGGAAGGAGTGAGTGCCTCGGGAGGAGAGATAAGGATGATCCGTTTGAAGGCAAATTGGAGGATCGAATCTGGATAAAGCCGGCGGCTGAAGAAACCTAACAAAAGGTGAGCCAGTTGGAGGAAATCTTGGTCATCTGGCAGATATGACGAGGACGCAATAACTCTGAGAACGGTATCGAATCACGACATGACGGTGAATATGATGAAGTATAGAGAAGGCAACAGGGTCCATGGATTAATAGAAAACCGAGGTTTGGAGGCCAGAAGGACTCAAGGAAACAATAAGGGCCAAAAAGGTAACAAAGGAAGTGATGATACAAGATGTAATATTGATGGCTTTGTGATAGCTGCCGATGTTGTCGATAAGCTTGGAGACGTCGTCCTCTGGTAGATCGGTAAGTCCGAAGTAGTCATTAATATACCGGAGGTATTTGATGGGAAGGGGCCCCTGATACGAATTGGGTATTTGGTGTTGAAGGTAATCCATGAATAGGCAGGAGAAGAGTGACAGTATCAACAGAAGAGGGTTGCATGTGGTCAAGAAAGAAATGTAGAGCACGAGGCCGTCGGAGTGAGAGAGCGAGGTGTAACAAGAACAAACTTCGAGGACGAACATTCGGTGTGAGCGACCACGGGAGAGAGAGATGGAAGAGAAGATTCTCAAGGAATGGTTTGTGTCTTTGACATAGGAGGGAAGACTAGCCACAGTGGGCTAAAAGACACTGTCTAGATCAGGGATGGCCAATTAGGTGCCCGCGGGCCACAAGTGGCCCGCGACGTCCTTTTTGTGGCTCGCGGCGGATAAAAAATAAAATCAGGTTGCATTGAGCAAAATGTCCTGGGTAAAATTGATGTAAAATTTGTTACATTAACTTCTACCGTGGAGAAAACTAACTCAAATATTCCCTAGTAGACCTATGTTTCAAACTCGGAACACTCTAGTAGTTAGTTTAACGTCGACTTCCCTTCATTCCCGGCCTATCCTTTTTTCCATCCTGCGACTTAAACAAAGGAAGAAGCCAATGAATGATTCTAGAGCCGACTCTTGGTTCGGCGAGTTCAAACAGTTTCCGCCAAGAAATACTGTCAGTCACCCACCTCCTCCACCCCAACACATTCACCTCACAATTATTTTACATTCAGTTTCTTTCTCTCCAAACCTCTTATCATCAGTCAAAATTATATATCCGATCTGATCATTCTGATTTTGTCGAGTTACAGTGAACAGTTCCATTTTAACAGGAAACAGTGCTATTGTTGTAATCTGTGTTTTCATTCTCTGTTGCTTCGGTCGTCGTATAATATGAACAATAAACGTCAATTAAATAAAAAAATAAGATATTTTCATGAGAAATGGGAACATGATTTTTTATTTATCAACAATAAGGATAGCAAACCGAAGTGCCTTGTGTGTTTGCAAGTGTTGTCTGTAAATAAAGAGTATAATCTTAGACGGCATTACACATAGCATCATGCCGCTAAATACAAGGACTACATTGGTACAATACGTTCTACACTTGTGTGCGATTTGAAGAAAAAGGTTAGTGCTCAGAAATCTGTTTTTACTACATTAACAACAAAAGAAACAAGTTCCTTAATGGCATCGTTTGTTGTAAGAGCAGAGATAGCGAAATAAAAAAAATCATTATGTGACGGTGACTTCGTAAAGCGTTGTTCTATTAACATGGCGCGTGCATTTGGGGAAGAAAAAATTGCCAGTCATTTTGAGAGCGTTCCACTATCAAAACAGACAGTCACTAGAAGGGTTGAGGAAATAAGTTCTTATATATCTAGTAAATTAAAGAGTGTCGTTACAAATTCCGCTTACTTTTCTCTGGCTTTGGATGAATCTACTGACATATCAGACACAGCACAACTTTTAATTTTCATAAGAACTTTTTCAAAAGACTTTATTATCAATGAAGAGCTACTAGCTTTAGATTCATTGCATAATACGACCAAAGGTCAAGACATTTATGACTCAGTTATGAAAGTTTTTAACGGTATCGGTGACATAAACAGACTTTCAGCAATAGTGACAGATGGCGCTAATTCAATGTGTGGTACTCAAACAGGTCTAGTTGGATTATTAAGGAAGGCTGAAATCCATTGCCCAGCATTACACTGCATTATACACCAGGAGGCGCTGTGTGGCAAGATTCTAGACGTGGAGGATGTTATGAAAACTGTAATAAAGTGTGTGAATTTAATAAAAGGCGGAAATCGGTCTTTGACACACCGACAGTTTATAAATTTTCTATCAGAAGTTGAGGCGGAGTATGGCGATTTGGTGCTCTACACACAAGTACGCTGGCTAAGCAGAGAGAATTGTTTGAGCGGTTTTCTGCTTTGAGAAACGAGATAAAGCAGTTTTTAGAGAAACATGATACTAACAAAGAACTGCTCAGAAAAATGTCTGATCTACATTTTAACAGCGTATTGGCCTTTTTATCTGATATCACGCAGCACATGAATGAACTCAACGTGAAGCTACGTGGACGTTCCCAAACAGTCTCAGATTTGGTAGGACACCTAGATGGATTTATAAGTCAACTAAAAGTTTTTAGATTTACCCTGGCCAAAGAAAATTTCATTCATTTTCCTTCGTGCAAATAATTGATTGAGGAGCGCAGTGACACTGATTTCAAATTTTCTGTATTAATGTTAGACAAACTATTGGAGCAATTCAATTAACGATTTTCTGACTTCAGTGGTATACGACCAGAACTGGCATTGTTTAACAACCCTATGAAGTGTGACATTTTCCAACAACATGACACTTTTCAGTTGGAGTTATGTAACCTCCAAAGTGACTCCTTTTTCCAATCAAGGATGGAGATAGGAGTTGACTTTTGGAAACTTGTGTCACGGGAAAAATATCCCGCATTGAGTGATTTCAGTTTGAAAATTACTTCTATGTTCGGAAGCACATATATATGTGAATGCGCTTTTTTAACAATGAAGGAGATTAAATCGTCACAAAGAAACCGACTCACTGATGGCCACCTTAATGATTTATTACGGATATCATCATCATCTTTACACATTGATTTTGATGAACTTGTTGCTGCACATGAACGTCCACATTGTTCTCATTAAGGTTTGTTACATGTCAACTTTAAAATGACCTAACTAAAACGTGTTTGTTAAACAATATAAATAGCAAATATTTTATTCATTTTTATAAATCAACTAGGCATTTTTAACTCTGTTGCAATAAAATGATTTCTGTAAGTAAATAATGCGATAAATAACAAAAATATTACCTTAAAACAAATGCCAAGTTTATTTGTATTGATGTTGTTATGTGTGTGGCCCGCCACACAAAAAAATAATAAAAAAGTGGCCCGCCATTTGAAAGAAATTGGCCACCCCTGGTCTAGATAGTCGGATATGTGTTCAGTCCTGTGTGTCTATATGTTCGGAATTGGAGTCAACAACGATGGCCTAACATCATCAAGCGCTATACATTTTAAAAAAATACGACGATCATCATTTTCAAGAGGACGTGAACTTCCGTGGTATATGGTGGGTAGGCGGCGGGAACAATTGAAGGCTATGCATGAAAAGTGTTCCTTGTTGCAGTTTCATCATATTCCAAGTCCGGCTTGTTGCAGGAGCTACTGAGTTAAGTGCTCTGTGCACAGCGTGAGCTGCGTGTCTCATCCGTTTTGATCATGTTTCGATATTCCAATTTTTTACGATGAGTCATGATATCGTATGACAGGGAACAGTTGGCTGTGTTCACTTTCTGCGCGGTTTCGCCTTATGTCTTTTGGCGTGTGCTGAGACTGCTACGATGGGGACTACAGTTACCTTACTTTGTTTGGGAGATGAGATATTAATTCGGATGATTCCACTGACACTGGCGGTTGAGCAATTATGGATTTTAATTCGTTTGCAGTGGGGCCTTCCATAATCAAATAACCAAATATGTGTTCAGTCGGGCAAGCACATGCCGCCATGATAGGACGTCCTGGGTTGTTGAGTTTTTGTGGATTTTATGGAGCATGTAGAAGGATGGCTTACCAAGACCACTATTAGGGATAATGAGGTGGGACGCTCTAGGAAAAAGGAGATTGTCTTGGGTCAGTTCATTGAAGGTAGATTGGACCTGCTTATTGTGGAGGACAATGGTGTCGTCATTTACTCTGAGAACATTCGCATATGCAACATACTATATTATTAAAAGCTGTGCTTCTATACTAGACCTCACTGCGGTATTTCGGTGGTCTCCTATATCTCTTTTGTCTGGGCTGCTTACTTTTTTGCAAGACTTTCAACTTTTCACCTGCGCTACACGCTACCTTACCTTTCACATGTTCTAAGTGAACCCCACTCGGAGACATCTTACTCTTTCCTCCTTTCGAGTACCTGTTATTCATCTGCACTATTCTTTCTCCTTTGTCTGTACACACTGACCTCGGTGTGGACACTTCTGGGTATGTAGGAGTAGTATAGCAGAAGAATGTTGAAAGTTCCCTGGACAGCTAAAAAGACCAATGAGGAAGTTCTCAAAGAGGCTAACACAAAAAGGGAGCTCTTAAAAACATCAGAAAGAAGCAATCAACATTTGACACATCGGGAAAAGGAAAGTTGGAATACTTGGTTACAACTGGCAAAATAAAAGGAAAGAGAGATCGCGGACGACAAAGAGAGAAAATACTGGATTGCTAGGTGTCATGGCATGGAAAACAGTCAACAACAGAACTGATACGATGCACTGTAGATAGAAGATTGTGGAGGGACATGATCACCTACACCAACCGGTATGGCACATGATGATGATTCTTTTTGGCAGAATCTATATGGGCCTTCGGAAAACATGGCCTGTTTTGAGCTTTTTCTTTTCATTATCAGGACTTTTGCAGGAATGCCTGTAATGCGTTTTTGATCTGGTCTCCCTCATAAAGTATTGTATTCTTCAAAGAGGCTGGTCTCTTTCACAGAAGTTGATCTCAGAAAGTGGTGTTTTTCACAGAAGGTGGTGTTCCTCACAGAAGGTGATGTACCTCACAGAAGGTGGTGTTCCTCACAGAAGCTGGTGGCTCTCACAGAAGATGCTGTTCCTCACATAAGCTGGTGACTCTCACAGAAGGTGATGTTCCTCAAAGAAGGTGGTGTTCCTCACATAACGTGGTGTTCCTCACAGAAGGTAGTGTTCCTCACATAAGGTGGTGTTCCTCACATAAGGTGGTGTTCCTCACATAAGGTGGTGTTCCTCACATAAGGTGGTGTTCCTCACATAAGGTAGTGTTCCTCACATAAGGTGGTGTTCCTCACAGAAGGTAATGTTCCTCACAGAAGGCGGTGTTCCTCACAGAAGGTGGTGTTCCTCACAGAACGTGGTGTTCCTCACAGAAGGTGGGGTCCATTACAGAAGTTGTAGAGTCAGAATAAATCCAGAATCTTAGGAGAGCATTTATTTTTTAAAAAATGTAATTTGAGACATATAAAGACAGTGACCTTCAAGAATTTAACACATATATTTAGTTTGCTTACTTCATTAATTTTTGCGATCCAGATTTTATTCTCTGTTCTGTCCTGATGTTGTGTAAAAAAAAAAAAGTAAAGTACCCCCGTCACGCCAAGTGGCGTATAGGGAAATATGGTGTTAGTGACCCTATATTTTACAGACCTTCAGCACATGATTTTTGGGGTAATGTGGTCGGTATTACGCCCGTGCTGCTTTTACTTTCCCAGAACAAATCCGGTACCCATTTAAGGCTGGGTGAACCCGGAGCCGTCGGTTTGGGATCGAACCCTACCCCTTGTCCGTAGTAGTCCAGTTCACTAACCACTGAGCTATCGCGGCTCCTACTAATTTTTAGGGAATTAGTAAAACCCAGGTGTCCTCGCCAGGGTACGAACCCCGGCTGTTGCCGTGGTAAGCCAACCGCCTATCGATTGCGCTAACCGGACACCCTGATGTTGTGTAGCTTTAAATAAATACCCTAGCGATACTAGTCTTGCTAGATTTTAATATTCTAGTTTTATCTATACTTCTGCTTAACCCCTAAATACATTTTCTAGTATATGCTTCGACTTTCTACACGTTTTAAATGCCCCTATCTTGACGAGTAACATGGACAGTAGCATCAAAAGTTGGACAAGTCAGCCTTTGACAACTTGCACTATCAAGACAAGAGACAAGAGTATGGCGCATATGTTAGACAACCTTCGATGCGGAAGAGGCACTCAATGATGATGGTGATGGTGATATTGACGAGCAATTGGTTGATCACTTGGTCCATTTATTCTGATTTCTTTTTACATTTAATAGTTAAGCAATGTCCTAGTGTTCCAATTGTGATCTCTAGGGCCTTTATCTCAGTAAAAATGGCAGTAAAGATGACAGATGTTATAATCGTGTTCCATTTGTTGGTTTATATTGAATAATTAAAAAAAAAAAAATGGTATTTTAAAACTTTACGTAAATGATAACTGACACAAATCTGAACGACGTTTCGGCTCAATAAGCCCTCAGCAGGAACAAACAAATAACACATAGATATGAAAGTAAATAAAACTATGTGTGTGTGAGGGTGGAAGGTGGGGGGTGGGGGGGGGGGAAAGGAAGTACATTGTACATTATCTAGGTTACCTCGACGGCAATGTCTATACGTATATACGCACCTACAAATATGTAATATACATACACACACGCATTTATATATATATATATATATATATATATATATATATATTATATATATATATATATATATATATATATATATATATATGTACGGCTACACACATACATGTTTAATACTCCCCACCACTGGCTCCTTGCTACCAGCTTTACCGCAGCATCGCAATTATTTGCCTATTCCCTACACACATACATGTGCATACACAAAGAAGTGAAAATGCGCGTATACAGCCTACAAGTAGTATAGCAGGAAGGATTTGCGACGAATTTGGCCCGTAAATTAACAAAGATATATAGTGTGGCGTGTGGCGCGCATAACACGTGTGGCGCAGGGGGAGTTAACCATGACTGCTCGTGTCCGGATGTTGATCTCTAGTCCCGGTGACCCGGAAGTGACCTGTTTATGTCTGGTGTATGCTGACTTTGGAGTTCTTGATGTACTTGATCGATAGTGATAGGTTAGTAGATTATACAACATCAATGAAAAACGATCAATATAAAACAGAAGACAAAGATATATTTTATTCTTTTATTATCTCAATAGGTGTATAGCATACAGTGGATTTTATATAACATTACAAACATATTTAGTACACGAAGTAAATATATAGTACAAGGATAACATTTATTTATAGCTATGTAGTTGGGTGTCTGCTTAGTTATGTGTCATAAATGAATTATAACGGATGAAACTGTTAGAGATTACTGGTTAGTCTAAGTTAGTAGTGTAAAGAGTTAAATATGTAGAGGTGTAGTCGAGACGTTATCATCAGCTACCTTTCTTTTTATATAGAAATAGGATAGAGCATTTCTTGTTTGACTGTAGGAAAATATGGAATTATTTAAGACTTTGAAACCTACATTTTTCCCACCCTTAGCCTTTTGCGTAGCGATAACCTCTAAAACATACCTTTATCTAATTTGTTGTGTTGCTTGCTTAGCCCTTTACAACTGATTTTATCGTAATCCCCTCTACAATGGTACGTCTTACTACATAAGCTAACAAGAGCTGTCCCTTCGTACTCTAGTTTAAAAACCCGGGCGTTCGTTTGGGGTACTCTTTAACACCCTTACAGTTTATACAGTCTGTCTTGCTAACATGTTCAGTGCAAAACTCGGCGGGAAACCAGTCTTTATATACGCTATTAAACTCATCCCGCAGACCTGACTTAACTATGTCCTCTAACTTAGGTGCGCTTAAAGCTAAGTATAAACTAACAGTATCTGTTTCACATAACTGAAAGTTGGACCTATCTACAAACTTATCTAAGAACTCGAAATAAAAATCTAACATACGAAGTTTTGCATATTGATACACGAAGAAACCGATTTGTAGGGGTAAGTCCCAAACCGTTTTCTTTTTCTCCATCTCAATTTCAAAAAGAGCCTCCCCTATTTCAGTCATCTTTTTAAACCGGGAATTATTTATCATTTTCGATATCTCACCCCCCACCCCCCCCCCCTGAACGTACGAGACAGCGACAGCGCTATGAGTGGCCTTATTGGTTAGAGTCTTCCCGTAGGCTGAGTTTCCTAAGAGCTTCATCGTATCGCTCACTATAGATTTATTTTCGTCTACATCACCAGCCCTCCTATCGTCAGAAACCATTTCTCCAAACTTTTTAAAACAACTAGACGGTTGATATTCTATCACTTGATAAATTTTTGTTACTTCTAGCCCATGATATAATACGATTTTAACAGTGGTGTTGCCAACACAAATTTTTCACCGACATAACTACCGATTAGGGTGCGACGAGGGTTTGACAACAAGTTATATTTGAGGGCATATTCACCCATAAACGGTCCAATATCATCACGCGTGACGTCAATATTGTTGAAAATTGGAGTCATCTCACTGAAATGTTTCTTCAGACTTTTTCAGAGCCTGCCACTCACATTCCCACATAACTTCTACTGGGACTTTGACCTCCTCGGTTAGGTAAGTGTGTATCTCACATGTTTTTTCAAACAGCTCGAAAAAGGGCTTATTATTAACAGGGTTTCTATCTTTATCTTTGGTGAGGGGACAGTTTTTGTGACCGTGGTACAGACAACCATGAAAATTGTAGATTACTCTATTGGATTTATCCTACCCAACCACGGGGATGTTTCTATCACCTAACCGAAATTCCAGCCCGTTAAACTGAGTTTTTAACTCCACCCCTTTTTGGTGAGCGATCCATGTTAGCCACTCTCTACTTTGTTGGACATAATAGTTATCTTTTTCGACCCTAAACCCGGTCTCCATTCTTCTAATAATTGAGTAATCTGTTGGCATTGGGTTCATCAGAGCCTAAAGATACAACGCGTTGACAATCGTAACCTTGGATGGATTTGACTACCTTTCTGCCCCTAATAAACGTTTTGCCTACCTCGTGATACCTATGGAAAATTATAGAGGGACCTCCAACGATATCATCTCTAATAATTGTGTGTAGACTCGCCTGTTTGCTCGAACATAAACTAAACATTACACCCCTATCAACGGTCTTAAAAAGATACTTTAAACAAACACCCGGAACCGAAATGGCGTCTTTAAAACAGTCCACACCCCGCTCCCCATAAAAGCGAACCTGCTGCTCCAAGGCTTCTAAGAAGGGGACTACATCTTTGTTATATACCACACCAAAAAATCCCTAAGGGTGGTCATCTTATTGTCCTTCCAGACCTTTTTACACAGAGCGTACTCCTCTTCCGAAATATTGGAATTTTTTAACGACGAATAAAACGCTTCGTGTGGGGGTAACTCCCTCTCGTCCAACTTTTGAGGGTCGTCTATATATTCATAAGAAAAGTAACCGTTTGTCTCGCTAATCTTATAAGCTGCCAAGTACGTGCTATAACTAAAACCTGGCGCTAGATAGTTTACTATATCTAAGAATTTTAGATTCTGTGTTGCAATACACATAAAGTTATTGTTTCTTTTAACTATAAACTTGAACGGTTTTTGTACTTTGTAGTCTCCTTCCATTTTATCCTCCTCTTCTTCGTTAACCTCGGTTTCTTCTTCTTCTTCCATACTATCGCCTTCTTCGCCACTTGTGCAGTGGCATCCATGAAGTGTCTTATTAAATAAGGTTTAATGACGTTGATGTCATATTTCCCCGAGTTAAACCCTATCACTGGAAGCTCTTTTAAATACTCATCAAACTTAGCTATTAGCTTGTGTTTGTTCAGTTCATGGAGTTGAGTAAAAATACTGTCAAACCGATCTCGCAACAACGAGTATGCCGTATCAGCGATACCAGTGAGGTAATCATCCATCTGACTAACTAACCTGTGGATCCACCTACACTTTCAGGTGAAGAGTAAACACCACCTTTATGTGTCTCTACACTCATATCCCCATTGCAAGTTTTTTCGTGCTTATCCATACGCCAAAACTCTTTCCACAATTTTCCACAAGTAAAGCTTTTACTAGCCCTGGAAAGATCGTTTATATAAAAGAAGTGGCTTTTGTAAAATAAAAGACGGAGAGTTTCACTATAACTACTGCCACCTCTCAGGACAATACGCAAGGCTTGTTCAGAATCAAACTAAAAAATATCAATGTTTACTGAAAAACAACTTTCTAAGAGAGACATTTCAGCAAGAGTTACACCGGGAAAGTTACTTAACATTAGAGACGGGTTAAACTGTTTGAAAAGTAGTCTCGAAGCCTTCCTAACATCTTTAACAGAGGCACCTCTATGGATAGCTAGACGACGGAAGAAGCAGAGATTATCATTGTAAACTTTAGATTTGGAGTCGTTTTGAAGGGTATTAATACCGTGGTTGGAAGCATTGTAGGGTAGGATATCTAGCAGACACCCTATAGGATAATCTTGAAGTTTATAAACATAAACACTCGTACTGACTAATGCTTCTAAGGTATATTTGGTTGTCTCCCTGCTTTTATTTGCATACCCTAATATATCACTTTCATTTAATCTATCAACAAACGTTTCAAAGTCATTTCTGTTGTTAACTAACAAGGGTTTGTCTAACCCTGTCGCGTTATTTGAGCTGTCGTGAAATTAACGCAACCCCTGTGTCTCCCTATGTCTTAATACTAGATGGTGACTATAATTCACCTTGAAACGCTTTTTCTGGGCTAGAAAAATTGGGTTTACAAGGGTCTTCCTCTCTTTATGAGTATCAGGCTGATGAAATATAGTGTACGTGTCCATGTATTTGTTCCTACGTTCATGTGTTCTAATAGCTAACCAGTTGTTCTTATATATCTTCCTAATATCTTGAGGTAACTTATTTAGAGAGTCTGCTTCATTAATAAGTCTTGGTCTCTCTGAGAGCTCTTGAGTGGAACTCTTTACTGCCCGTTTGCGTGAGGTTGTCGATACCAGTGGACGCGCTTGCGTTGATCGTGTTGAGGTGTCCACGCCTGTGTCATGACTTGCAAGATGTACTTGCAAATGGCATGCCCCAGTAAAGCTTTGTTGACAGATGTAGCAGATATGTGGGGTAGCACTGGTCTCTTTCGAGGGTATATGATCGGCTGATGCAGGGGTTGGTGACGCTGGAACTACTGAGACAAGAGATACATGATGCTCTGTCTTGATATGTCAGGCAAGGCTGTCTACTCTTGTATATACTCGTTCACAAACATCACATTTGTATTCCTGACGCCCATGTACACTAGCAACGTGTCGTTTTATGTCCCGGCTCCGGGTGAAAGTTTTGGAACAGAGATGACAAGTGTTAGACATCTGTAGAAAAGAAATTGAAACATTACAACTAAAGAGTAACGAACAGTAAACATTACAAGAAAAGAAAAAAAGAAAAATAAACAACAAGATACACAAACTATCGAAATTAGGTTACTAAAATAACACGTGGATGCTAAAAAACCAACTTATCAAAAATAGGTTACTAAAATAACACGTGGATACTAAACAACCAACTTATCGAAATTAGGTTACAAAAATAACACGTGGATGCTAAAAAACCAACTTATCGAAAATATGTTAGTAACATACTATAATATTAAAGAACTAAGATAACACTTACTTTTTATGTGTTTGAAGGCACGAGACACATCCGTCGTCAACAACTGTAAGCGAAAGTCTGATTACAAGCTTCACAGTCGCGTTATATATACGCATGAAAGACTATCATAAGTAAGTGTTCAAAATGTTAACACGATAGATCAACTATATCATGGGTAAGTGTTCAACATGTCAAAACGACAGATCAACTACATCATGGGTAAATTTTGACATGTTGAACACTTAGCCATAATATAGTTGCTCTGTCGTGTCGACATGTTGAACACTTACCCATGATAGTGTTTCAGGCTTATATATATAACGCGACTGTGAAGCTTGTGATCAGATTTTCGTTTACAGTTGTTGACGACGGATGTGTCTCGTGCTTCAAACACATAAAAAGTAAGTGTTATCTTAGTTCTTTAATATTATAGTATGTTACTTTAGTAACCTATTTTCGATAAGTTGGTTGTTTAGTATCCACGTGTTATTTTAGTAACCTATTTTCGATAAGTTGTTTTTTTAGCATCCACGTGTTATTTTTTAACCTAATTTCGATAAGTTGGTTGTTTAGTATCCACGTGTTATATTTTTATGTAACCTATTTTTGATAAGTTGGTTTTTTAGCATCCACGTGTTATTTTAGTAACCTAATTTCGATAGTTTGTGTATCTTTTCTTGTAATGTTTACTGATCTTTACTCTTTAGTTGTAATGTTTCAATTTCTTTTCTACAGATGTCTAACACTTGTCATCTCTGTTCCAAAACTTTCACCCTGAGCCGGGACATAAAACGACACGTTGCTAGTGTACATGGGCGTCAGGAATACAAATGCGATATTTGTGAACGAGTATATACAAGAGTAGACAGCCTTGCCAGACATATTAAGACAGAGCATCATGTATCTCTTGTCTCAGTAGATTCAGAGTCACCAACCCCTGCATTAGCCGATCATATACCCTCGAAAGAGACCAGTGCTACCCCACATATCTGCTACATCTGTCAACAAAGCTTCACTGGGGCATGCCATTTGCAAGTACATCTTGCAAGTCATGACACAGGCGTGGACACCTCAACACCATCAACTCAAGCGGGTCCACTGGTATCGACAACCTCACGCAAACGGGCAGTAAAGAGTTCGACTCAAGAGCTCTCAAAGAGACCAAGACTTATTAATGAAGCAGACTCTAAATAAGTTACCTCAAGATATTAGGAAGATATATAAGAACAACTTGTTAGCTATTAGAACACATGAACGTAGGAGCAAATGCATGGACACGTACACTATATTTCATCAGCCTGATACTCATAAAGAGAGGAAGACCCTTGTAAACCCAATTTTTCTAGCCCAGAAAAAGCGTTTCAAGGTGAATTATAGTCACCATCTAGTATTAAGACATAGGGAGACACAGGGGTTGCGTTAATTTCACGACAGCTCAAATAACGCGACAGGGTTAGACAAACCCTTGTTAGTTAACAACAGAAATGACTTTGAAACGTTTGTTGATAGATTAAATGAAAGTGATATATTAGGGTAGGCAAATAAAAACAGGAAGACAACCAAATATACCTTAGAAGCATTAGTCAGTACGAGTGTTTATGTTTATAAACTTCAAGATTATCCTATAGGGTGTCTGCTAGATATCCTACCCTACAATGCTTCCAACCACGGTATTAATACCCTTCAAAACGACTCCAAATCTAAAGTTTACAATGATAATCTCTGCTTCTTCCGTCGTCTAGCTATCCATAGAGGTGCCTCTGTTAAAGATGTTAGGAAGGCTTCGAGACTACTTTTCAAACAGTTTAACCCGTCTCTAATGTTAAGTAACTTTCCCGGTGTAACTCTTGTTGAAATGTCTCTCTTAGAAAGTTGTTTTTCAGTAAACATAGATATTTTTAGTTTGATTCTGAACAAGCCTTGCGTATTGTCCTGAGAAGTGGCAGTAGTTATAGTGAAACTCTCCGTCTTTTACTTTACAAAAGCCACTTCTTTTATATAAACGAACTTTCCAGGGCTAGTAAAAGCTTTTCTTGTGGAAAATTGTGGAAAGAGTTTTGGCGTATGGATAAGCACGAAAAAACTTGCAATGGGGATATGAGTGTAGAGACATATAAAGGTGGTGTTTACTCTTCACCTGAAAGTGTATGGGACGCGATCAGCTCTGAAGGGCTCAGTACTCCAGAGTCTTTTATTTATCCCTTCAGGGCGACATTCGATTATGAATGTTACTTTGATAGTCGGAATGTTCCCCAAGAGACGCACTCGACTACCTTTGTAGCTAAACACGTGCCCCTCTCCTGCTCTATAGCGTCAAATGTCCGTGGATGGGAGGGACCAATATGCTTCATAACGAAGGGTGATCCACAGGTTTTAGTTAGTCAAATGGTTGATTACCACACTGGTATCGCTGATACGGCATACTCGTTGTTGCGAGATCGGTTTGACAGTATTTTTGCTCAACTCCATGAACTGAACAAACATAAGCTAATAGCTAAGTTTGATGAGTATTTAAAAGAGCTTCCAGTGATAGGGTTTAACTCGGGGAAATATGACATCAACGTCATTAAACCTTATTTAATAAGACACTTCATGGATGCCACTGCACAAGTGGGCGAAGAAGGCGATAGTATGGAAGAAGAAGAAGAAACCGAGGTTAACGAAGAAGAGGAGGATAAAATGGAAGGAGACTACAAAGTACAAAAACCGTTCAAGTTTATAGTTAAATGAAACAATAACTTTATGTGTATTGCAACACAGAATCTAAAACTCTTAGATATAGTAAACTATCTAGCGCCAGGTTTTAGTTAAAGCACGTACTTGGCAGCTTTTAAGATTAGCGAGACAAACGGTTACGTTTGTTATTATTATTTTGACGACCCTCAAAAGTTGGACGAGAGGGAGTTACCCCCACACGAAGCGTTTCATTCGTCGTTAAAAAGTTCCAATATTTCGGAAGAGGAGTACGCTCTGTGTAAAAAGGTCTGGAAGGACAATAAGATGACCACCCTTAGGGATTTTTTGGTGTGGTATAATAACAAAGATGTAGTCCCCTACTTAGAAGTCTTGGACCAGCAGGTTCGCTTTTATGGGGAGCGGGGTGTGGACTGTTTTAAAGACGCCATTTCGGTTCCGGGTGTTTGTTTAAAGTATCTTTTTAAGACCGTTGATAGGGGTGTAATGTTTAGTTTATGTTCGAGCAAACAGGCGAGTCTACACACAATTATTAGAGATAATATCGTTGGAGGTCCCTCTATAATTTTCCATAGGTATCACGAGGTAGGCAAAACGTTTATTAGGGGCGGAAAGGTAGTCAAATCCATCCAAGGTTACGATGTCAACGCGTTGTATCTTTGGGCTCTGATGAACCCAATGCCAACAGATTACTCAATTATTAGAAGAATGGAGACCGGGTTTAGGGTCGAAAAAGATAACTATTATGTCCAACAAAGTAGAGAGTGGCTAACATGGATCGCTCACCAAAAAGGGGTGGAGTTAAAAACTCAGTTTAACGGGCTGGAATTTCAGTTAGGTGATAGAAACATCCCCGTGGATGGGTGGGATAAATCCAATAGAGTAATCTATAATTTTCATGGTTGTCTGTACCACGGTCACAAAAACTGTCCCCTCACCAAAGATAAAGATAGAAACCCTGTTATTAATAAGCCCTTTTTCGAGCTGTTTGAAAAAACATGTGAGATACACACTTACCTAACCGAGGAGGTCAAAGTCCCAGTAGAAGTTATGTGGGAATGTGAGTGGCAGGCTCTGAAAAAGTCTGACCCAACTATTAGGGATTTCCTTTCTAAAGCCATCCCTCGAGCTATACCCTCTTACTCTAAAGAAGGGCTTCCTCTCAGTGATAAACATATTCTTACTTCTGTGTCAGATGGGACTTGTTTTGGTTTAGTGGAATGTGATTTACACGTCCCCGACCGCCTGAAGAAACATTTCAGTGAGATGACTCCAATTTTCAACAATATTGACGTCACGCATGATGATATTGGACCGTTTATGGGTGAATATGCCCTCAAACATAACTTGTTGTCAACCCCTCGTCGCACCCTAATCGGTAGTTATGTCGGGGAAAAATTGTGTTGGCAACACCACTGTTAAAATGGTATTTAGGTCATGGGCTAGAGGTAATAAAAATTTATCAAGTGATAGAATATCAACCGTTTGTTGTTTTAAAAAGTTTGGAGAAATGGTTTCTGACGATAGGAGGGCTGGTGATGTAGACGAAAATCAATCTATAGTAAGCGATACGATGAAGCTCTTAGGAAACTCAGCCTACGGGAAGACTCTAACCAATAAGGCCACTCATAGCGCTGTCTCGTACGTTCAGGGGGATGAGATATCGAAAATGATAAATAATTCCCGGTTTAAAAAGATGACTGAAATAGGGGAGGCTCTTTTTGAAATTGAGATGGAGAAAAAGAAAACGGTTTGGGACTTACCCCTACAAATCGGTTTCTTCGTGTATCAATATGCAAAACATCGTATGTTAGATTTTTATTTCGAGTTCTTAGATAAGTTTGTAGATAGGTCCAACTTTCAGTTATGTGAAACAGATACTGTTAGTTTATACTTAGCTTTAAGCGCACCTAAGTTAGAGGACATAGTTAAGTCAGGTCTGCGGGATGAGTTTAATAGCGTATATAAAGACTGGTTTCCCGCCGAGTTTTGCACTGAACATATTAGCAAGATAGACTGTATAAACTGTAAGGGTGTTAAAGCGTACACCAAACGAACGCCCGGGCTTTGTAAACTAGAGTACGAAGGGACAGCTCTTGTTAGCTTATGTAGTAAGACGTACCATTGTAAAGGGGATTACGATAAAATCAGTTGCGAAGGGCTAAGCAAGCAACACAACAAATTAGATAAAGATATGTTTTAGAGGTTCTCGCTACGCAAAAGGCTAAGGGTGGGAAAAATGTAGGTTTCAAAGTCTTAAATAATTCCATATTTTCCTACAGTCAAACAAGAAATGCTCTTTCCTATTTCTATATAAAAAGAAATGTAGCTGATGATAACGTCTCGACTACGCCTCTAGATATTTAACTCTTTACACTACCAACTTAGACTAACTAGTAGTCTCTAACAGTTTCACCCCTTATGATTCATTTATGACACATAGCTAAGCAGACACCCAACTACATAGCTATAAATAAATGTTATCCTTGTACTATATATTTACTTCGTGTACAAAATGTTTGTAATGTTATATACTATCCACTGTATGCTATACACCTATTGAGATAATAAAAGAATAAAATATATCTTTGTCTTCTGTTTTATATTGATCGTTTTTCATTGATGTTGTATAATCTACTAACCTATCACTATCGATCAAGTACATCAAGAACTCCAAAGTCAGCATATACCAGACATAAACAGGTCACTTCCGGGGTCACCGAGACTAGAGATCAACATCCGGACACGAGCAGTCATGGTTAACTCCCCCTGCGCCACACGTGTTATGCGCGCCACGCGCCACACTATATATTTGTGTTAATTTACGGGCCAAATTCGTCGCAAATCCTTCCTGCTATACTACTTGTAGGCTGTGTACGCGCATTTTCACTTGTTTGTGTATGCACATGTATGTGGGTAAGGAATAGGCAAATAATTGCGATGCTGCGGTAAAGCTGGTAGCAAGGAGCCAGTGGTGTGGAGTGTTAAACATGTATGTGTGTAGCCGTACATATATATATAATATATATATATATAAATGCGTGTGTGTATGTATATTACATATGTGTAGGTGCGTAGATACGTATAGATATTGCCGATGGCGTTGTAGTCGAGGTAACCTAGACAATGTACAATGTACTTCATTCCCCCCACCCCCACCCCCACACACACACACACACATAGTTTTAGAACCTTTTAACATGTTGTTGACCCTCCCATCGGCTGTCCAATTACAGTGCGTATCTGCAACTTGTTCTTTTCCTTCTGGCCACGGTCCACGATGCAGGGAAAAAAATTTGTTTCTCGAACTAGTTGCAATTATTTTCTTTTGGATGCTTAATTATTAGTTATCTATGTAGGACTAGTTTTATTTACTTTCATATCTATGTGTTATTTGTTTGTTCCTGCTGAGAGCTTATTGAGCCGAAACGTCGTTCAGATTTGTGTCAGTTATCATTTACGTAAAGTTTTAAAATACCATTTTTTTTTTAATTATTCAATATAAACCAACAAATGGAACACGATTATAACATCTGTCATCTTTAATGCCATTTTTACTGAGATAAAGGCCCTAGAGATCACAATTGGAACACTAGGACATTGCTTAACTATTAAATGTAAAAAGAAATCAGAATAAATGGACCAAGTGATCAACCAATTGCTCGTCAATATCACCATCACCATCATCATTGAGTGCCTCTTCCGCATCGAAGGTTGTCTAACATATGCGCCATACTCTTGTCTCTTGTCTTGATAGTGCAAGTTGTCAAAGGCTGACTTGTCCAACTTTTGATGCTACTGTCCATGTTACTCGTCAAGATAGGGGCATTTAAAACGTGTAGAAAGTCGAAGCATATACTAGAAAATGTATTTAGGGGTTAAGCAGAAGTATAGATAAAACTAGAATATTAAAATCTAGCAAGACTAGTATCGCTAGGGTATTTATTTAAAGCTACACAACATCAGGACAGAACAGAGAATAAAATCTGGATCGCAAAAAATAATGAAGTAAGCAAACTAAATATATGTGTCAAATTCTTGAAGGTCACTGTCTTTATATGTCTCAAATTACATTTTTTTAAAAAATAAATGCTCTCCTAAGATTCTGGATTTATTCTGACTCTACAACTTCTGTAATGGACCCCACCTTCTGTGAGGAACACCACGTTCTGTGAGGAACACCACCTTCTGTGAGGAACACCACCTTCTGTGAGGAACATTACCGTCTGTGAGGAACACCACCTTATGTGAGGAACACTACCTTATGTGAGGAACACCACCTTATGTGAGGAACACTACCTTATGTGAGGAACACCACGTTATGTGAGGAACACCACCTTCTGTGAGGAACATCACCTTCTGTGAGAGTCACCAGCTTATGTGAGGAACACCACCTTCTGTGAGGTACATCACCTTCTGTGAGGAACACCACCTTCTGTGAAAAACACCACTTTCTGAGATCAACTTCTGTGAAAGATTCCAGCCTCTTTGAAGAATACAATACTTTATGAGGGAGACCAGATCAAAAACGCATTACAGGCATTCCTGCAAAAGTCCTGATAATGAAAAGAAAAAGCTCAAAACAGGCCATGTTTTCCGAAGGCCCATATAGATTCTGCCAAAAAAGAATCATCATCATGTGCCATACCGGTTGGTGTAGGTGATCATGTCCCTCCACAATCTTCTATCTACAGTGCATCGTATCAGTTCTGTTGTTGACTGTTTTCCATGCCATGACACCAAGCAATCCAGTATTTTCTCTCTTTGTCGTCCGCGATCTCTCTTTCCTTTTATTTTGCCAGTTGTAACCAAGTATTCCAACTTTCCTTTTCCCGATGTGCCAAATGTTGATTGCTTCTTTCTGATGTTTTTAAGAGCTCCCTTTTGTGTTAGCCTCTTTGAGAACTTCCTCATTGGTCTTTTTAGCTGTCCAGGGAACTTTCAACATTCTTCTGAAAAATCCCATCTCTGTGGCCTTCAATCGTCTTTTCATTTGTTTGTCTACTGTCCATGATTCGCTTCCATAGGTCAGAATTGGTTCTATATAGCACCGATGAACTCTCTTTCTCATTTTTATTGACATAGATTTGTTGCATAAGATATTTTTCATTTTCTGAAATGCTATTTTGGCCTGAGCTATTCTGCTTTTTATTTCTGTGGTGCATATCCCATTTGATGTTATTTTTGTGCCCAAGTATTTGAAACGTTGCACTTGTTTCAGATTTGTCCTTTTTATCTTCATGCTGCGTGATGGTGGTGATTGTTTCTTCGATATAACCATTACTTCTGTTTTCTTACTATTCAGACCTAGACCTTTCTTGTTGCTTTCTTTTACTATTATGTCTATCATTTCTTGTAGTTCATTCTCTGTCTCTGCTATTAAGACTGTGTCATCCGCATATCGCAAATTATTTATGTTGTGACAGTTGACTTCAATTCCTTTTTTGTCTACTAATGATCTCATAATATATTCGCTGTAAAGTGAAAACAAATAAGTGACAGAACACAGCCTTGTCTGACTCCTTGTTTTATATATTGGAATTGTCCTGTTTGGTTGCTAATTCGCATAGCTGCTCTTTGTTGCCAGTACGTTTTTTTTATGATTCACAGATCCTTACGATCAATGTTTAATTTCTCAAGCATATTGATTATTTCCACAGGCTTCACTTTGTCAAATGCTTATATATTTCAGACTAGGTTTAATTCCGATTTCTTCTCCGATTTTAACATTTGATACTCTATTTTTCTTTGTGTTGTTTGTTATTTTCCTCAAGCACGTCATTTTGGATGTCGTGATTTTCTGTTATTGGGCTTATTTCAATGTCCATGTATGACAATGGTAGTATAATGTTGGTATGAAGACACTGTTTATCATTTGTCTCTAGCTGTCACTGAAATATCTGTATGTTTCAAGGGTGAAGTCACTTGGTAGTTAATAATGTTCGCTCTCTGCACTCTGGTTTCTATTTCTCTGTTTATACTTCCATCTTCCATAAACATACTACCCAAGTATTTGAATTCGCTAACTTGCTTTATTTGATTGTCATTTATTTTGATTTTTAAATAGCCTCTTTCCTTGCTCACTTTCATTATTTCTGTTTTGAAAATGTTAAATTTCATATTGTATTCATTGCATATGTTATTTAGGGCTCTTTGCCAGACGTTAAAGATATTCTTCCATATGTCATTTAGGGCTGTTGCATGTTGTTGAAAATATTATTCCATATGTCATTTAGGGCTGTTGTTGAAGATATTCTTTATCCGCATTTTTCGCGAATTGGTCATCAGCAAAAAGTAATTCATTGATGTTCTTTTGATCATCGCCCTTGATTCTTAGATTTTATTCTTTAGTGATCTTGTCCATAAAGGTTATAAACAGTAGTGGAGAGAGAACACAGCCTTGTCTTACTCCTGATGTGATTTGGAACCAGTCTGTCATTCCTTCTGACTTTCTTACAGTGCATTGTCTATTCTATTTTGACTATCTTTGACTATTGTATTGTTCATTCTTGTCAGATTTAATTTCGCAACGCTGAGCAAAAATATAGGTGCTCGGTTGTCTTCAACAGATGACAACATGGGTGCTCACTGATGGTTCCGGTAACTCTTTGATTTTGACCATTTACCCATCCTTGCAGGCTATCGTCTCTACTTGAATATAAACAACACTACATACAATAAGAAAGTAATAACAAAAGATTGATTGGTCTAGAGGAAAGACGTCAGCTTCTGGACATGAAGTTTGCGGGTTCTAATCCTGTCAAGCACAGTGTGATTCACCATAAAAGAGCAAGCAGAAAAGACGACAAAACACAATGAGAATGTGTAGGTAGCTTTGACAGACCAAGAAAAAGTATTTAACAGAGAACAACTATGGGTGATACTGGAGTAAGCAAACATCTAACCAGCTTATGTAAAAGTCTCTACATCAGCAGCAGCTCCACAGTTAGAAAAGCAAAAAGGTTACACAGACCACTTCGAAGTCATTATCAGGTGTAAGACAGGGGTGCGTACTATCCCCCGTATTGTTTATTACCATACCTGGACGACATATGTAAGTTAGCCAACCAATCGGAGACAGGGGAAGTTAATGAACTATTATTTAAAGACGATCAGGCACTAATACATGAAAAAATAGACCTACAAGAACAGTTAAATAGATTTAACGGCACAGACATTCAACATGAAAATCAACATCAACAAAGCAGAAGTCATGAACATTGTAAAAGAGAAACAAAACATCAAAATAACGACAGACTGCAGACAATTAAAACAAGTGGAGGAATTTAAATACATAGAAGTCTAGTGACAAACAGCAGAAATAGACTCAAGATGCAACAAAGCTTGTCAAATCATTGGACAACTTTCAGCAGTATTGTCCAACAAGTAAATTGCGCTATAGGCAAAACGGGCACTCTACAACACAATTTTCATTCAAAATGTGTGCTACCAATGCCAGACCTGGATTATAGACTCAAGATCAATAAGAAAAATAATCACCACCAAGATGAAATGTATTAGACGAATGACATGAAACAGTCTAAGAGAACCAATCAGAAATAAAGAACGGAGTAAAAAGCTAAGGAATAATTTCCATCACAGAATAAATAAATAAATAACAGATAAAAATATAACAGTTTTGCTGCAAATCACAACACAACGCAGACACGTCAACTTATCGTCCTTTTAAGGGAGGATGATGAGCAGGTATGATCCTTTAGTCATTGAGTGAACGCAAACAGATAAAATGTTGTGGTCATGTAAGACAGAAAGACCAAAACACAACACAACAAGCCTGTAATAAATTTTGCAGGAACACCAGATACAAAGACAGACCACGAAAAAAGATGGATTGGTGAAATATTAGAGGCACTAGGAAACATAACAGCAGCAGAGGTCGACAGAAGAGCAAAAGACCACAAATTATATCTCTCCTCGACGCTGCAGGTAAATGAGGAAGGAAAGGAGAAGAATAAAATAATAGAAATAAAGAAGTGGTTTCTTCTTGGTTTTTCCCCTCCTCTAGTTTCTTAGATGCCCGGCTCTCTCGTAAAACGGCGAAAAACAGATGGTCCGGCATGCACTCGTGCAACTTAAAGAACCCTTGACAATTAAAAGTTGAAGAGAGTAGGCTATAATGGTCCCCGTCTATTCAAAATTGTTGAGCAAATCTACCCATGCCGTAGACGGATGTGTCGGTCCGCAAATATACTATCCATTTAATGGGTAAACGCTAAGAAGAACTAATAGAAGTTTATAATAAAAAAGATTAAATTAAGTAAAATTATAAAAACTACATTTCTGAAACAGTAAAAAATACCATGAACACAATTAATACTATTAATTATACAAATTAATTGATTGTTAGATTGGCTAAAAAGCTTTCAATCTCGGAACATAAATCTATGTGCAATTGTAAGTCACTGAAGAACGAAAACAACATTTTTATGACTGAATAGTTTATTCTAGTAGAGGGTTCTAGAAATACAGTCTCGTCCACCTGCAGAACAGATAAAGATGGATTTTTATAGGATCTTTGCTAGGATTTTGTTGGATGCTTTTGCCGTTTCATCATTTTTGCGCAGTTACTTTTCTTGCTGCTTTCTTTTAATGTCTCCAATTTCCTTTAATAACCGTTACCATCATCATCATCATCACCATCATGTGCCATACCGGTTGGCGTAGGTGATCATGTCCCTCCACAATCTTCTATCTACAGTGCATCGTATCAGTTCTGTTGTTGACTGCTTTCCATGCCATGACACCAAGCTATCCAGTATTTTCTCTCTTTGTCTTCCGCGATCTCTCTTTCCTTTTATTTTGCCAGTTGTAACCAAGTATTCGAACTTTCCTTTTCTCATGATGTGCCCGAAAAATGTTGATTGCTTCTTTCTGATGTTTTTAAGAGCTTCCTTTTTGTTACCAGCGTGCCATATTTCGGAACACATTTTGATAGACATCGATGGACACCTGTAGACACAGTAAGGGGAGATAACAGTGAAAATGAATACGTTGTGAGGGGATATAAACGTGGTATTTAAAATGTGGTTGTAAGGGGGAGATAATGTCGGTAAATATGAGGTAATCGTTGAAGATACAGTGAAACTAATAATAAGAATAAAATGGTTGGCATGGTAGAAAATGATAGCCAAACAATAACTGACTGATTTATTGCATTTTGTTGGATTTTAATTGCTTTCAGTTGGCTTTTAAGGGGTGGAATGGTATGTGTGGTGTGGGGTGAGGGTGGTAAGGATTGACCGATAATTAGATTAGAAGAATAAAAGGGCCGACCCACAGTTGACCAATATATTTGGTTCAAATTGTATTTTAATGATTTTTAAATAGATTCTGTGTGATTTTAGGGAACGGAAAGTGAATAATGTTAAAATTAAAGAACGCATAATATTTTTTATGTGATTCAAAAAGGTGGATAAATGTAAGAACCAAAGTTAACCGATATATTGTATGTTAATGAATTTTGGCGGATATTGGCAAGTTTTTGCTGATTTCAGCTCCATTTGAAATAGATTTTGGGTGATTTTATAGAATGCTTAGTGAGTTTAGGGAGAAGAATGGTATCGGAGACGTGGGTGGGAACGGTGTAGTTAGAAAATGAACAGAAGCTGGTCGATTAAAAAGATGGTTGCATAAATTGTATTTGGATAGGCGTCAGCAAAGGTGTATTGGAAAAAATATTACTTAATGTTATAGGTTATATACAAAAATGAAAATTGGTCAGATATGATTATTAAGAATATATAGAGAAAATATTTTTTTAAACAGGTTATGATGTTTTCATGTTAGAAAGCTCCTAAGAAATATCAGAAAGAAACAATCAACATTTTTCGGGCACATCATCAGAAGAGAAAGTTGGAATACTTGGTTTCAACTGGCAAAATAGAGGGAAAGAGAGTTCGTGACGACAATAGTCCTGGCGTTGCTATGTCCCTTGATGTTAGTATATTTTTCATGCCATTAAAATTAGTTTTTTGTCATTCCTATTCTTTTGTTTATTTCTGTTTTAAATGTTGCATTATTTGTTATAGCATGCCACCAAGATAGTTGTAGTTTTGAATTGTCTTCAGGTGTATCGATTTTACTTTGATAACTAATTGCTGGTTTTGGGTGTTACCTTTGTTTCATTATCCATCTTCCATCTTTGTTCAAAGGCAACGTCGGTCATCCATTTTTTGTTGTTGCTTATTTTTACTTTTCTGGTGAGATTTCGCAAGTTTTTTGTATGTTTTTTTTTCTTCATGCATTGCCATTTAGTTGTATTTTTTAAATATGGATTTTCTTTTTTGTCCTGCTCAATCCCCTTCTTCTGGCAGTCTTCTCTCCATTCATTTTGCCTGTTTAATGTGGTAATTTTCACAAGCGACAGCAAGAGAGATAAGGAGAGCGATAGAGAGAGAGAGAGTGAGAGAGATAATGCAGAAGAAGGTTAGAGATGCAGGTGGAGAGAGAGAGAGAGAGAGAGAGAGAGAGAGAGCAGCTTTGCGAAAATTGTTCTACAAAAAGTGTAGCGTGTATGTGTCTGCGTTGCTTATGGCTTGTTACGAACAAAACTGAAGGGCTATGCTTGTTATATGGAAAGGCAACACCTGCCGGTCGGGAAAGTTTAGTGGTCACTCGTGTATGATGAAATTGTTACACTCGGTGTTTTTATGCACAATTGTTCTAAAATCTAAAAGTTGTAAAATCTCACTATTTCTGTCTCTATCTTCTCTACATTATTTCTCCTTCTGCCTTCACCTGTCTCTCTACTTTCTCTACCCTTCTGCCTCTCCATCTGTCTCTCTCATCTCTCATTTCACTCCATCAGTCTTTCTCTCTCTCTCTCTACCTTTGTTACTATTCTATTCTATTGACCTCTCGAGCCGTAGCCGGCCCATAGGACGTAGACCAAGATACTCCTTCTCTTATCTGAATTTTTATTCTAGCAGTTTTAAATTCCTTTAAAGATATTTTATCAAATCTCACCATTTGTCTCTGTTCTGTGCAAGCAGCTCTATCTCATTGAGGGAGCCGAATCCTGCTGCTCTTGCCTCTCTCATCAATGTTCTTCTCAGTGTCTCTCTGGGTCTTCCTTTTTTCCTCTTACCTGTTGTTTCCCATATGAGGGCTTGCTTTACTATTCGGTTATTATCTCTTCTCATCACATGTCCAACATATGACCATCGTCTTTTCTTTATTACTGAAGATATTAGTGGTTGATTGGTGATTTCTCTAATTTCCTCGTTTGTTTTGAATTAGTTCCACGCTATACCAAGTATTTTCCTTAAACATTTATTTTCGAATGCGTTCAACTTTGTTTCTATATCTCTTGTTGTATTCCAGCTTTTACGCGCGTACGTAAGGGTTGATAGTAGTCTAAGTTTTGTGTTTGTGCTGATGAGTTTTGATTTCCACAACTTTTCAAGGCTTCTGAAAGACATTGCTGCTTTAGCTATTCTGATTCTAATTTCTTTGCTTGTATCCCCTTCTCGATCAATGTGACTTCCAAGTTAGTTAAAGTAATCGATCTCTTCTACTGGTTTGTTTTCCATGTATATTTTGTCGTCTGTTGGAATTAAACTTTTCATGACTTTAGTCTTTTCATGATTGATCTCAAGTCCAATTTTGCTGGCTATTGATGATAGTTCATTTGTGTTTTCCTGCATCGTTTTTATCTGGCTACTGATGAGAACTATGTCATCAGCAAAGTTGAGGTCCTCCAAATGGTCTCATTGTATCCATTAGATGCCTTTATTACCAGTGCAGCATTTCTTCATTATGAAGTCCATAACAATTCCAAATAACACAGGCGATAAAATACATCCTTGTTTAACCCCAGTTTCTATTGGGAAACATTCGCTCAGTCCTTCCTCTGTTCGAACTGCACATGTGTAACCATCATACATGTCTTTGATAATATTTATGATTTTATATGGTAAGCCATATTGCTTCAGAATTTTCCACAAAGAATCTCTATGAATACTGTCAAATGCTTTTTTGAAGTCGATGAAGTTAAGTACAAAAGGTTTTTGCTTTTCAATGTGTTCCTCCAATATAAGTCGTAGAGTGAAAATGTGGTCAAGGCAGCTTCTCTCTTTTCTAAACCCAGCCTGTTCTTCACGCATTACTGTATCTATTGAATCCTTTATTCTATTTAGGATGATTTTGCAGAATAACTTTGAGGCAACTGACAAAAGTGTCACGCCTCTCCAGTTGTTACAATATCTAAGATTGCCCTTTTTTAAAATCTTAACAATGATTCCTTTTTTCCATTTATGAGGCGTCTTCTCTGCTTTCCACATGATGTTGAACATTTTCTGGAGATGATTTAAATTATGGCTATCAATTGCCTTGGGGATCTCAGCTGTTAACTTATCCTCTCCAGCAGCCTTGTTATTGGTCATATTCTTTAAGGTGGTTTCTATTTCGCTCAAGGTGAAGTCATCTAAATTTACATCTAATTCTGCTGCTGGTGTTTCAGCTTCAAAATCTATTAAACTGTTGGGTAGTGGACGGTTAAGAATTTCTTTGAAGTGTTCCGCCCAACGGGCTTTTATGTCTGCGCTTGTTGTTAGCATTAATCCACATTGGTCAAGAATTAGTGTTCCACTGGATGTATAGGTGTTTGTCAGCATCTTTTGTACAGCATAAAGAGTTCTGCTGTCTCCTGTAATTGCAGCTGTCTCTGCTTTCTCTGCCAAATTGTCTATGTAAGCTCTTGTATCTCTTCTTGCTGAACTTTTCACTTTGTTGTCTAATTATGTGTATGTTGCTTTTGCCAGGACCTTTCCAAGATCTGTCTTTACATTAGTCATGGCTCTCTTCGCTTCTCTTCTTTCTTTGATGTATTTCCATGTGGTGTCTGAAATCTTAGCTCGTTTTTCAATTTTCTTCAGTCCGGCACTTGCTTCTGCTGCTGTCATTAGTATTTTGCTCTGTGAGTCCCACATGTCATTGATATCTAAGTCTATTTCACCGAGTGCTATATAACAATTACTTAGTTCTATGTTAAACTTTTCCTTTATGGCTTCATCTTTCAGTTTATGAATATCAATTTTATGTGTAGTTGACCTCTTCTGTTGGTTTTTAAATTTTAATCTTATTTTCCCAATGCACAGGTTGTGGTCACTATTAACATCAGCACCTCTGTATGCTCTCACATCTATTAATGATGATCTGAATAGTTGTTTAATACATAGGTAGTCAATTTAATTTGAGGTTCTATCATCAGGAGATATCCATGTTGTTTTGTGAATATTTTTGTGTGGAGATAATGTCCCACCTGTAACTAAATTTTCTATTAAACATAATTCTATTAATCTTTCTCCATTCTGACTTGTAGTATCACAGCCTTCTCTCCCCATTACATGTTCCACTCTTGCGTTGTCTTTTCCCACTTTGGCGTTGAAATCTCCCATCACAATTAAAAGATCGTGCTTTGGTATTTTGTTTATAAGTTGTAGTTGGTTATAAAAATCGTCCTTAACTTCATCATCAGCTTCATTTGTAGGCGCATAACATTGAACAATTGAAAGTCTTCCATGTTTTGTTTTGTAGCGTGTTCATATCAGACGGCTATTTACCGGTTCCCATTCTAATAAACTTCTTGCAGCTATGTCTGTCATCATTATGCCTACTCCTTCACGGTGTTTTCCATTTTCCCTTCCAGAAAAAACTACTATTTTATTATCAACAGATTACCTACCTGTTCCAAGCCAGTGCATTTCGCTTAATCCTAACATATCTAGATCGTATCTATCCATCTCGCTCGCGATTTGTGCATGTTTCGTTGTTGCGGCCATTGTATGTACATTCCAGAATCCTATTTTTGTTGTTGTTTTAGAGCCGAAAAAGCTATCACTACTATCTACTGCTAATTTACACATTCTGTATCAGGTCTACGTTTCATTAACAACATCGTTTTTACGATTGTGGTTTGTTAAACCTCTGATCAACGGTTCTATGCCAAGCCGGAGAAAAATAATTCCTCCATTTTGGAAACAACCGGAAACAGTATTTGTTACTACCTACACTCTATTCTAACTCTCCACTGTCTCTCTATTGGGAATCGAACCCGGACTTTTCTGATCAGGAAGCGAGCACACACACACACACACACACTCTCTCTCTCTCCACCTGCTTTTGTACCTTCTGCACCTTTTTGTGCCTTCTCTCTCGGTCTCTTTATCTCTCTATCTGTCTCTTGTGAAAATTGCCACATTAAAAAGACAGAATGAATGGAGAGAAGACTGCTAGAAGAAGAAGAGGATTGAGCAGTACAGAAGAGAAAATCAAGATGAACAAAAAATTACCACTAAATGGCAATGCAAGAAGAAAGAATCATACAAGAAACTTACATCTTACCCAAAAATGAAAAATAAAAGAACAGAAATAAATGGATGACCGGCGCTATCTTTGAAAAAAAAAATCAAGTTTGATAATGAAAAGAAGATGATATTCAAAACCTACAATTGGATATCAAAGTGGAAGGATTAGGCTTGGAGACAGTTCAAAGAGCTACAACTACCTTGGACATACTATAACCAGTGATGGAAAATGGAAAACAGAAATAAGAAGAAAATAATAGGAATGAAAAAAAAATAATTTTAATGATATGAAAAATATACTAGCATCAAGAGACATAACAACATCAAGACTCTTGTCGTCCGTGATCTCTCTATTCCTGTATTTTGCCAATTGTAACCAAGTATTCCAACTTTCCTCTTCTCATGATGTGCTCGAAAAATGTTGATTGTTTCTTTCTGGTGTTTCTCAGGAGCTCCTTTTTTGTGCTGGTCTCGTTGAGAATTTCCTTATTGGTCTTTTTATCTGTCCAGTGAACTCTCAACACTCTTCTGAGAAATTCCATCTCTGTGGCCTAAAATTGTTTTTTTTATTTATTTGTCTACTGTCCATGACTCACTTCTAAAGGTCAGAATTAACTCTACCACCGCAGAATTCTCTTTCTCACCTTTATTGACAAAGACTTGTTGCACAAGACGTTTTTACTTTTGTGAAATGTTATTTTGGCAAAAGCTATGTGTACATAGCGGTCCACAAGGTTTGCACTCTTGCCTCAATGACCAGGGGCTTCTGTCGTCTACAATCTCTGCACAGTGTAGAGACTACGGAAAAGGACGTACTGCACTCTGATGGAACTCGTATCCAATTTTTTCCAGCTTCTTTGTCCTCGACTGAAAACACTTGGTGAACAATGTCAATAGTCCACCCCTCCTTGATTTTTTTCTTTTTTAATATTCTGCTTTTTGCATTCATAAATTCACTGTGTAACAAATGATTTGGGTCTGCACTGAATGAAGGTAGGAATGTGTGGGCAAAGTCTTATTCTGTCTGCCGTGGTGGGAAAATCTAGGAGGTGCATCGCCCAATACTCAGCTTCTTGTGTACACCCAAGCATGATGCTTCGTTCTGTATAATTTTCAGTCGTTCAATTTGCGTATTGCTGAGAGTCAGGATCACAAATTCGTATTCAATCACAGGCCTGACCAGCACCTGGTGTAAGAAAACAACATTAAGTTGCTCAATTTGCGGCTTTGGTCTCATTTAGATAATAGCATGATTACACTCCTCCATTCTTTAGGCCCTATACCTGTCAGAAATAGCCGCTCTGACAACGCAACGTCTCAGTCTCACCATATCCTTTTGATCACAAAGCTCAAAATAGTGAGAGAATAGCTCTATACCCGTTCTTTCATCTGTCCTCTGCCATGTAAAATCTAAGCTTTGGAAGAACGGTCAGAAAATAAAGAAGAATCTAGCGCTAGGAATTCATGCGGGCACCTTGTGGCAAAAGAAAGACCAAAAGGAACTCTTCAAAAGAACATTTAACAGCGAGTGCTTAACTATGGACTTAAGAACAAAACAAGACCGACTGGACCCTCAGTGAATCATCAGATCAGGAGGGTTATAATTTATGCCCTATATGCCGTATTCAACCCGAGAGGAACTAAGATAGGCCACTACTATGAGTCAAGATTCCTGCCGGCTTTAGTGAAAAAACATAATCGTTGAATAAAAGCGTGTCAGCGTGGAGCTGACGCTGTAACAAAGTTTAGTGAGAATCTAAACAAGCAGTTACTGCTATCATCAAGTGAACTTCACAAACATTTGAATGTAGCAATTATCGTGACGATACATCAGTATATCGAATAGTCCAGAATCGATGATTGCTTGCATTAATCGGTGATATATTTAGATGCTGCTTTAGAAAGACATGTATGGATATGCCTAGTCAAGCAGGTGATATGTGATAACAAACAATTCTGATTGATTGGTTTCACATGCGCCTACGGTAGGAATGAGGGACATGCACATAATTTGAAGACTTTTTATTTTTGTATGTTGGATATCGATATGGCATTTGCGACAGACTAGAGTTCAATGTAGATGGTCTTTGTATGAAAGCATAAATGACGAGACAGATGTGAGCATAGCGACTAAGTCACTGGCAAATGTGCACTAAACAACAGAGCAAACTAAATCAATATAATTCTAAAATTTTAGTCAGGCATATGGTTGCCCTTCAACAGTGAACGCTTTCCTATATCTAGGTGTGCTATATCTCTAATGTACCCTTCCTTCGTGAGGTCTGTGCAGACATATGTCAGTCATCATATCATTTTGAGCCACAGTCTATTTGTTCCTGCTGCGGTGATTTTTGTGTGTTTCTTTTTCCTGTCCTCCCACTTGTAGTACATGTGTCAGCCTCTTGCTACGAATCCAAGACCAATAGCCCTGGTAGGTTGATATCAACAACAGTGCAGTCGGTTTGTTTAAAATTAAATGTGCCTATAGTAACTAATAATGTCAGTTGTTTATGTTAATTTTGTTTAGATTGAGCGTTAAAAAAACTAAATGTAATTGTGAGTGTATTTTTAAAATGAATTCTGGTTGGCTGAATTTCTAGTGTTATTTTGTGTTCTTGTTACAGGTGTATTATTGAATATGATGTTTAGTGGCCATATTTTTCAATTAGGAAAGGTACATTTTTGTCATCACGTTATCTATAACTGAACATAGGCGTTGTTAATCGGGACCTGACCTCTTGTAGCTGTCCAGTTCACTCAAATCAGAACTACCACGGCTTTAAAAATGTTCTCTTTAGATTCCCCGTGACTTGCGTCCTTTCTTGTTTAAATTCCGGAGTAGCGAATTAGTTACCGGGCTCTACTACTGATCCAACTGGATCCGAGATGCAATTCTCACACGTGAGAAATATTTTTTGGGACCGACATTGATTCGGGGTGAACCCAGCTTTATTAAAATTGGTATCAGATATTTTCTCCAAAAAAGTATGGCAGTTGGGCTTGATACTGCCCATATTACCCGAAAGTGTGTCCACGGCTGTGGAAATAGCATTTTCTCTGACGCTCGCCTGTGGTACTAAACCTGACTGGTATCATTTTAAATTGTTGTTTAGTGGTGTTTCACTTTTCATGTCATTTTTGTTATTGTATATAGAACTATACCCATTGTACTCGGACACTCCGATCCCTGGATCAATCAGAGAAATACCAGAACAGATCCTAAACTCCAAGATACCGCCATAACTAGGGTCTTTAGGATCACTAGGGTCTCTAGCTTAATAAAGCTTATTTTTATTGTCTTTATTTTTTCCCCTTAAGTATTTGTAGAATTGTTTGGTTTTAATACCACATGCTATTTTTGAAAGTCAATTCCTAATGACTCTTTTATGTGCTTAAACTACACACGAAACCTACGTACCAGCATCCGTCTTCTGTTGCACTAGACACTTGATTAGACCCATCCCAAAATAAAGTACAAATGAAAAAAAAATAATAGTCATTCTGCACAGAATTTTCACACTGGATACTCTTTAAGGTGAGATGGGCTCACTCAAGACTAAAGTAACACTATCCGACTAAATCATTATGTAACGCTATCTTCTAAATCCTTATCAAATATTTTCTCCTAATACATGATGCAATATTATGTTCTAAAACTTTATGAAATGTTATTTTGTAAAACATGATAAATTGTTGCCTTCTGAAACATGATGAAATGTCAAACGTTCTTCTCTCGACTCCAAACCCAGGTCAACTTTTTAATAAAAATCTTCTCATTACTATGACACCTAATGATGACTTTGTGACCTTCAGGGATTTAACCCTGACATTGGAGAAGAAGCATTAACGGGAGATTTTGAATTCTTCAGTCTAACCCCATTCTGACCAAGGATCAGCCCGGTCAGGGATTTGGAGAAGCCGACGGGAATGTGATATATCATCACTAGTGTTGTTAGTGGCCTGATTGGCACAATTGACGAGATCATAATCTAGGAAACATTTGTAAACTCAAACCATGGTTTCTGCTAGAAACCAGAAGAGGAAAACACTTGGGAGTTGTGACTCAAGTGTGTACGCTCGCCGCCCGCTCTCATAGAGAGTCAAGTAACTGAAGAAACAAAACTACTTTTTCTCAAGTGACACGCCCTTGAGGCTTGCTCACATTATCTCCTGTTAAAATATTCACTATAGAGTTGTATATAACTCATGGTTCTAACTTTTTATTTTTGTTCATTGCTCTAATTCAATATGACTCGGTAAATCCTGGTGTGTATGTGTTTTTAATGCAACTATGATTAGGTAAAGCGAACAACGCACATACTGGCTTGGGTATGAAATAAGTTAAAACGAACACTATGAACTGTAAGGAAGAAAGTTCTTCGCCATATTATGTTAAAAGTCAATCTGAATAAGTTAAAAAAATGTACTGGTCTTGTCCAAGTATGTGACAGCTTCGTACAATAATTCGAGGTACAGTGCTGGCGATTGGTACTAGATCTTTCCCTGCTCAATAACTGTTTGAGGTAGACGACCAAGCCGCTCTCACCGTCAGGCAAGCTCCACGAAATGAGCGTCTTACCCTATTATTTAACATTTTACTTGACCACAGTTTCTCTAGGTGGGCAGCGTTGTCTGGTTTGCCAATCTATTGCAAAAACAATAAAGAAAAAAAAACCCATAAAGATCGATAGTGGGAATGGGAAGACAAAAAAGTCAATTATCCGACATGTTGAAGAGCTTAGACACAAACATGGGAACATGCATTCGTTTGTTAGTTGTTGCAGGGAAAGTTTAGATAGTGCACTTATTGACTCAGCGTATACAAATTAACACGATGTTAATTCTTTAACTTCGGGAATTATTCTTATTAATTAGGATCAAGACCCATAACGCACACAGTGATGAGCCAGTCATACAGATTATGCTGCCCGTAAAGGTCAAGTACGAGACTTGAACTGGCGTCTTAGCACGCGCGTTTTCACCCATATGTGCTCGGCCGCATATCCAGAATGTTCAGAGACTTCTGCATAGTGTTGCTTCAAGCATCGAAACTCACGATGTGAGGCGGCATGCCTCACCTTCCCAGAGTACTAGCCTGGTATTCATTTCTTCCAGCGGTTAGGTCGACCGCGGAAGTTTTTTTTTTTCCAACCACGAATACAACTCACATTGCCTGCAGCTGGGATTCGAACACGGGTTGTTCGAACGTCGGTAGCCCAGTCGGGTGGTTTTCCCAACTAGGCTACCGAGGCCCCGATGCTGCCGTGACGGCCGTGACAGCATTTCGGAAATGTCAATTTTGACCTGTGCGCCATTTGTACAGTTTAATGCGGAAAGTTCAACAGAGCAGTTTGTATGACTGTAAAAACGCACAATTTTACGGAACACAACATCTTCAGTACAACAGTATGGACGATCTGGATGAATATTGTTAGTTGCTAGGTCGGGGGCTGAGCAGATATGAGAATGTCCGACAGTCCGTTCTAAAGTCTCCGTCAGTTACAACAGTTGATCAAGATGACAGCATCTCTGACTGTCTGGAAACAGACTGATAAAGCTAGTAGAGATGGAAGAAGGAAGGCAACTCACATTTGGCTGTAAGCCACACAGCACGACTTCTACACTCACTTAACGCCATTTTAATGGCGGTAGATGGTGTGGTGAAAATATCGGAGAAATGCAGAAGAACTTCACTTATTGAAGGGAATTATTTCATTTTCTATTGTGAAAGGCATCATCAAGTTCAAACTTTTATACAAATATATTTCTAATAAAATGGCAACAAAATGTAAAGCAAATTAAAGAAATGAAATGTTGCACAAGACGAGTGTACTGTTAAAGTGCACGATGTTAAAATGCATTCTTTTGAATCGTCACGGTTGTTAGTTCTCCGTGACAAGACTGAGTCGCTCTTCCCTATCAGGCTTGTAAGAAATGAATAAGGAGGGTTAGACATGGGACTGACTATCTCATACTGAAAAACAAAGCTGCTAAGACATCCCAAACACAAACAAAATGGACAAATCAAGGAAAAGTAAAATAGTAATTCTAGCATCAGATGGATGGAAGTGAAGCCAAAGATATTATAATCTTGATGGGAGACAAAATGGTAAAGTAGGAACAAACTACCGAAGCGTAGAGGAGATCATTGGAAAAAAATGGACTAGGAGTTGTAAATGAGAACGGAGAGATATTCGTGAACTTTTATGCATTTAACCAAATGATTATAGTTATTTGAATAGTTAGTTTATTTTTTAGTTAGTTAGTTAGCTAGTTTATATGTTTGTTTGATTGCTGGTTAGCTAGTTAGTTTGTTTGTTTGTTAGCTGATCCCTTTTGTTGTAAAAACAGCATGAATGACAAAAGAAATAATAAATCTTCGTGTCTGACGATCCACAATTAGATCTTGTAGGTTTTGTTTTGTTAGAAAACTCATAATTGAGCACTCTCTATTAATTGTTCTTCTTACAGTTTCTTTTGGTCTTCCTTGTTTTTTTGTTTTTTTCTATCAGTTATCCACGTAAAGGTCTGTTGCATTAATATTCTTTCATCCATTCTAAGCACATGACCGATGCATTTCCAGCGTCATCTCCGTTTACAACTTGCATAGTCTTGTTTGGTTTATTCTTTTACAGTTTAATTTAAATTGATTTTAAAAGACTATGGGAAGAACAAGATTCTAACAAAGAAAAATATATAAAGCCATACAGGTGTTACCAGGATGGAGAATCAGCTTGATTACATATGTATAGTATTAAAAAGGTTAGATATTCCTTATGGGATGTTAACAATCACAATACCAGGGCTTCCACCAATTATAAGACACAATAAATATGGAAGATAACTGGAAACAGGTTGAGTGTATCTGGAAGGAGACATGTGAAAAAAAACTGGGAATAAGATATCACCAACATGATGACAGCAAAGACGCTGGAAACAATTAAAGAAAAGATCCTGAAAGTAGATATAAATAAGAACGTGAAGTACTAGGACCAAGGCAAGATGAAACATAAACAGACGAGAACAAAGAGGTGAGAAGATGCATTAAAAGGGATCAGATGAAATATACAGATTAAAAGAAACAGAGAAGGCAGCAAGCAAAATACATATGAAAGAACTGTACAGCAACATAAAGAAATTATTCGGAAATACACAGGTTAATGCCTGGCTTTATCAAGGATAGGAAAGGCAATCAACTTAGCAGTATAAAGAAACAAAAGATAGAAGGAACACGTTAAAGAACTTTTTTTTACAGATTGACACCACACAATTCTCCAGATATAATGTCAGCAGCGAAAAAGTTGCACGTTAACTGTGGAAGCCAAACAAGAAAGAAATAATTAAAGCCATCAAGCTACTAGAAGATGGTAAAGCCACACCACCAGATGTAATTCCTTCAGAAGTCATCAAATCAGAAATCTCACCTCCACCAAGAAGTTACATAAAGTCATCATCACCATCATCATGTGCCATACCGGTCGGCGTAGGCGATCGTGTCCTTCCACAATCTTCTATCTACAGTGCATCGATCGTATCAGGTCTGTTGTTGACTGTTTGCCATGCCATGACACCAAACTATCTAGTATTTTCTCTCTTTGTCGTCCGCGATCTCTTTTTTCCTTTTATTTTGCCTGATGTAACCAAGTATTCCAACTTTCCTCTTCTCATGATGTGCCCGAAAAACGTTGATTGTTTCTTTCTGATGTTTTTAATAGCTCCTTTTTGTGTTGGCCTCTTTGAGAATTTCCTTATTGGTCTTTTTAGCTGTCCAGGAAACTTTCAACATTCTTCCGAGAAATCCCATCTTTGTGGCCTCTAACCGTCTTTTCATGTGCTTGTCTACTGTCCATGATTCGCTTCCATAGGTCAGAAATGGTTCGACAGAGCATCGATGAACTCTCTTCCTCACTTCTATTGACATTGCAAATGTGAGCAAATCTTTAAAAACATCACAGAGATGCCAGGCCTAAACATTAATGGAAAGATAAACCTAAGATATTCTGAAGGTACTGTACTACTAGCAGAAAATCCTAAAGATCTACAACAATTACTTAATGTAATAAACATGACAGGCAAAAAATATGGACTAGATATGAATATCAAAAAGACTAAAACTATGATCATAAACAAAGAAAATTCTCAAGACCTACAAATAAATATCAATGTTGAAGGAATACATCTGGAGACAGTTCAGAGCTACAACTACCTGTGACATACTATAACCAGTGATGGAAAATGTATAACTGAAATAAACAAAAGTATAGGTATGGCAAAAAGTAATTTTAATGCCATGAAAAATATACTAACGTTAAAACAAATAACACCAGGACTAGAACTAAGAATAGCTTAATGTTACATCTTCTCAATATTTCTAAATGGTGCTGAAACATGGAGATTAGACAAGAAAACAGAATCATCACAATGCAGAACACTGCGGGCAAGCTGCTGGAGAAAATAGTTGCCCGTGTCCTCACCTGTCGCCTTGAACAGAAACGCGTATTCCCATCCACACTCGGAGGTTATAGATATAACAAAGAGACATGGCTCAATGCGACAGTATTTGCCTATGACGTCTTCGAAGGCTTCCACAGACGAGAGGAGACATGTGCTGCTGCTATAGATCTGGAGGATGCATACAACAGGGTACCATTTGAATATCTCATGCATATGCTTCTCAAACTGGCGGTGAACCCCTTCCTCATTAGATGGATCGCCGCGGCACTGTTTCAGAGGAAGGTGATACTCAGATATGGAGGTTGGTCTTCGGAGCCAACATCCATTTGTCATGGGCTGCCACAAGGCTCACTATTGTCACCAGTTCTTTTTAATGTGTACACAATAACGATCATGGAACAACAGCTGGATGGGAGGGGAAGAACTATGACTTTTCCTGATGATATTCTGGTATATCGACAGGGAAGAGACGGACGGGGAATCGCCTCCACAATGCAAGACGAACTCGATCGCATTTCTTCCTGGTGTGGGGTTTCAGGTGCCTTGGTTAATCCTAATAAAGCATCAGTTTCATGGTTCTCCCTTAACAATCATATCGTTAATACGACCACACCGGTAGTACGAATGGGAGCTGATGAGGTGATCAGGGACACGTTGATGACATACCTCGGAGTTAAGTTTGATCGCAGCCTGTGTTTTCGGGACCACGTCGACCATGTGATAACAAAATCCCGCAAAGGATTAGCCGCCTTGAAGGTCATGGCAGCTGACAACATCGAGCAGAGGCTACTTACTCATTCTTACTGTCAGTACGACTCAAATTGACAGGCTGGAGAAAATACAAAATGAAGCCATGCGCATTTTCCTGGGATGTACGATGGA
The DNA here is from genome assembly GCA_032433765.1 of Megaustenia siamemsis. NCBI lineage: Eukaryota > Metazoa > Mollusca > Gastropoda > Stylommatophora > Ariophantidae > Megaustenia > Megaustenia siamemsis. The sequence continues at coordinate 45,311,443 of JAVIAB010000001.1, forward strand.
CACTCCCTGTGTAGCAATGAGGTATCTTCTTGACTTTCCAACCATGGATTACAGAATCAAGATCTGGAGAGCACGAGCATACCTGAAGATTAGTACATATACAGAGCATCCATTGCACCACGTGCTCAACAGAGAAAGGTACCAGGCTAAAAAGAGGCAAATCATGGGTGGGCCGAGCAGAAGATGTCATCAAACAGGTCTGTGGGCTTACCAAGATCAGCAATGGTGAGGAGTGGATACCGGTGCCTACGTCATTCAAGGAGACTTTCTCATGTATTGTCACACTCGACAGGAAAAGTAGGGAACAGAACCCGGTCGTGGTTAATGCTGAGGTCAACGGTCTCATCTGCGATAACACCGATGAGAAAGATGCAGTCATCTATACAGACGGATCTGTAAGACGACACGAAAGAAGTGCATGGACATTTACAGCACGCTCGGCAGGCAGAATAGCCAAGGAAGACAGTGGTGCATACGCCATGACCACGAGTAGCATGACAATGGAGGTGATGGCAGTGACCAAGGCATTCAAATGGTTAGAGTCACAAGACTACATCCACGCATGTATACTGAGTTATTCGATGAGCATGATAAAAAAAGTGGAGGCGGGCTTTGTACGCATGCAATGGGTAGAGTCGTTGCAGAAATCCAAAATACGTAAGGTCACCTTTGTCTATGTCCCTGGACATGCGGGAGTACGGGGAAATGAGAGAGCGGACAGGTTGGCTAGCTGCGCTGTCGTTGAGGACGGGCAACCGATGGATCGGGCGGACATCATCAATGCACCCCGAGATGTGGGAAGAGCACAGGACTTCGACAAACACAGATCAACGTCACTTCTTCGGATGATGGAAATGGGAGTTAAGATGGGCACAGCCAGAAATGAGAAACTTGGTGGCCGTGTAAGAAAATTTATCAACCAACATAGAACTGGAGTCGTCAGTCGCTGGACACTGAGGGAATTGCTGAGGAGGGGATCTGAGCACCTATGGACATGTTCGGAGTGCAATGATGATGACCCGCAAATAACTCAATAACTCAATAACAGAACAGAAAATTGAAGCCTTTGAAATATGGATTTATAGAAGAATAGGTACAATTGGATGGAAAGAAAAGAAAACAAACGATGAAGTTTTAAAAACAACTAAAAATGAAAAGAGAACTACTAAACACGAGTAGAACAAGACAAATGTAATTTTTGGGGCATGTTAAAAGACAAACTCGCCTATGAAAAGTAATATCGGAAGGGAAAATACAAGGTAAAAGAGGCAGAGGCAGACCAAGACTAAAATGGGCGAGTAACATCAAAAGATGGACAAGTCAACCTATGACAATCTGCACTATCAAAGCAAGAGACAGAGTGGAATGGCGCACCAAGGTAGCCAACCTTCGATGCGGAGACGGCACTCAATGATGATGATAATTTAATAAAACACATAGTAAAAAAGTAAAGAACCCCCCCCCCCCCCCGTCACGCCAAGTGGCGTATAGGGAATATGGTGTTAGTGACCATAAATTTTACAGACCTTCAGCACATGATTTTTGGGGTAATGTGGTCGGTATTACTCCCGTGCCGCTTTACTTTCCCAGAAAAAATCCGGACCCATTTAAGGCTGGCTGAACCTGGAAGCCGTTAGTTGGGATAGAACCCTACCTCTTGTCCTTTGTAGTTCAGTTCACTAACCACTGAGCTATCGCGGCTCCCAAAACACATACATGGTATATAATAAAACACATTCATGGTATATAATAAAACACATACATGGTATATAATAAAACACATATATGGTATATAATAAAACATATACATGGTATATAATAAAACACATACATGGTATATAATAAAACATATACATGGTATATAATAAAACACATATATGTTATATAATAAAACACATACATATTATATAATAAAACACATGCATGGTATATAATAAAGCACATACATGGTATATAATAAAACATATACATGGTATATAATAAAGCACATACATGGTATATAATAAAATGAAAACTGCATTCTGTCAGTTAGTGGGAAGTGATAATATCACTTGTAGCTGATGGAGAGGAAATGAAATGTCACTATTTAGATAGGGAGTCACCTTCCACAAAACACACCAAATAATCATACTTCCAACGTTCTCTCTCTCCCTCTCTCTCTCTCCTGCCCTCTGGCAGTCATAGTTAGCGGTCTGTTTCACTTTCGCACGTTTCTAAGGATGATAAACTGTATAATGTATCTGGTTTTGACAATTCTTCTAATCATTTTGTTTTGACTCTGTTTCGTGTATTCGTAATGACTTGTTTTAACACTGTTGTTTTAAACCTACACCTATTGGAGACGGTCGATACAAATGTAGAATCCAAAATGGATTGTCTTCAATTCATAATTCTGTTAGGTCGTAAGGGAATCCCTTGCATGAAAAATCTGAAAGGAGCTGCTGTAGCCAACACAATTTCAAAAGCAAATAATGTAAAGCAATTTCAAATTTAACAATGTGTAACATCTGTCGGGAGGTAGAGACAGAAAACGGGTACGCAGGACTCGCCCATAAAACAACGCTCTGGGCAAAAATGCAAGAGACTGGTGGATCAATAGGGACAAGAATTATTCAAGCTTCACTCTGCTAACTTGAGAACTGTTCTCATCAGATACAACAATTCATGTCTAATCTTCTTGCTTTGTCGGGAGACATATTTTTGTATCTTTGCAATATCAGTTTTTGTGTGAATATTTTTAGTTTTCTGGCGTCGATTGATCTTTTCTACGTCTGGCGTCATATACCCAGTTATTTATGTTGTGTCTTCCAGCTCGTTGCCTACGCTTAACTGAATTGTTTGTAAGTATCATGCTGCAGCTATTTGTCATGTCTCATGTGTTTGTGAATGCTGTATTTCCTAAACATATGATAACATTACTCATCTTTAATGTGTCTACCCCAGTATAAGCACCACTATTTTGTGTTAGCTTGTCAAATGTCGTCTGCCTATGAGCATTTAATCACAGAAGGTCGCATACTGTTTTTATTCGCTGGAGTATCAGTCCGTGTGCACTTATCCTTGTCAGTCAATAATTTATATCTCATAGCTCGCGGTCTCTTCTTGCTTCCATTCCGCTGACATTCTGCTACTCGCATTCTTTATTATTCCACGATCGACAAATGGTTTGTTCATTTCAATCTTCTAGTTTTTTCTGCTTTTTTGCTGTTGCTGTCACTGCTGGATCGTTTCAAAAACTTGAGTTCTCAATTGTGATTCTTCTTGCAGGGAAATTTATCAAATGATTTCTTATTGCTGATAAATATTTTTGAATGAATATGAGAGGTACAGAGAGACATAGAGGGAGATGTTAATAAGTGAGTGGCAAGCAAAACAAAACTTCTTCAAGGTCTTCTCACCTTTCCCCACGCTTCTCTCTCTCTCTCTCTCTCTCTCTCTCTCTCTCTCTCTCTCTCTCTCTCTCTCTCTTCTTGTTCTCTACTTTCTGCAGTGAAGTATTTTCTGGTTTTGCTCTATGTAAGCCATGATTGTCTCCTGTTCGCCTGTTGTCCACTCACGCTTTGATGCACCGTTGTCTGCAGCAGTTTTCGTGTTTAATTTAAGTGATTTCGCTTTAAATACCTGATCTCTTCAATACATCAATTTTGGAAATACCTCAATATCGTTAATATCAGCTTTGTGCACCATCAGCGTTTGTATTTATGCTTGGACTTATTTAAATAGGTATAGCTGTGTACAACTTCAGCATTTTTCTATTCACATTTGTAATTATTTCAGTAGATACAGCAGTGTACAACTTCAGCATTTTTCTATTCACATTTGTAATTATTTCAGTAGATACAGCAGTGTACAACTTCAGCGTTTGTATTCAAGTTTGGAATTATTTCAAATGTACAACTGTGTACAACTTGACATTTGTATTTGGTTGTATCATTTTGTTTTGATCGCTTTTTTGTTCGACCAAAATCCATTCCTCTTCATTGCTCATCCATTTCCGGACCAATAATGAACCTTTTAGGTCGTGTAGTGGTTTTAAATGACCTCTTGTCAGAGGTCGTCTTTCAGCTTCCCTCCCTAGCCATAGAGGTACTATTCGCTGCAACCGCAGAGTGTGCAAAACCTGTGACCACGTTCTCCAGACGGACACTGTTCTCTTTCCTAATGGTCCTTTCAAGATCAGAGAGGGATTCACTTGCACATCGCGTAATATCATTTATGCCATCATCTGCAAGAGATGCAAGTTAACCTACATCGGTCAATCTGGTCGTCGGATCGGCGATAGGTGCCCAGAACATTTATACGACATCACCCGAGAAGCTGGCACTCCTGTAGCTGCCCACTTTAACTCGAGTGGCCATCACGGTATAGCCGATGTCTGGGTCACGGGCATAGTATCGTGCTCTTCTGATCACCATAGTCGTCTCACTCTTGAGCACCGTCTGATCGCTCGTTGGGGTTGCCTCACCCCTCATGGCATCAATGTATCCCAGTCCCTCTGAGGACCCATCTTCCTCCGTACCCTTCTCCCACCCCTACTCTTCTTCTCATCTCATATTTATGCTCATCTGCTCCTTGTCTTCACCCCTATCCTTCTGTACCCTTCCATCTCCCCCCTCCCTCTTCTTTTTCCTTTCTGCGTATTACCTTTTTATCCTTCTCCTCCTCATCGCTTTCTCCGTTTCCCCTCTTCCTTTCCTCTCCAGGCACTCCTGCCAGCGTATTATTCTCTGTGTATCCCCTCCGCTTCTCATCCTATCTTTTACCTGTCCTCCTCTGATGTATACTCCTCTTTGTATATATATTCCTAGTATCCTCCTGAGTCTCTCCGTTCCCTACTTCTTTTCCTCGCTGGGCCCTACTTCTTTCGTTCCTTCTTTCTTTCACTTCCTCTCCTCATATTCCCCATTCCGGACTCTCTTAGTCCTTTTCATTTCTCTCCCCCCCCCCCTTCTTGTTAGGCCCCGTTATTTCTTGTTACCTTATATCCTCCCCCCCCCCTTTTTTTTTTCTTGTACGACATTAGCTGTAGAAGCTGTTGTTTTGGTTTCTAGTTTTTTCTTCAGGTGTATGAACTCTGGTCAGTCATAGCCTCGTTTCCATTTTCCCGCCTCGGGAGGTCCTTTTGTAGTCATTCTTTCGTGTGGTTCCCGGCGGATTAACCAGTCGTTCAAGCTAAGTGATTCTGTATTTTTCATTTTAATTATACATATATTCTCATATTCTTTCTATATTCTTATCTTAACTCTCTGCTTTTTTTATTTTTTCATCATCCTACTTTTTCCTTTTCTATCCTCTTCTTCTGATCATGTATTTATAGATAATTGTGTTTCATCGTTTGTTTTCGTTGCCCTTGAACTCTGAAAAAGGCCCCTGGCCGAAACGTCAGTATTGTGTTGTGTTCCTCCCTTGTGAAGCTGTCTTCATACCTTGGAGTGTTCTACACTCCTCACCACTGGCCTAGTGGTTTTAAAACAGCAGCGATTTCTATGTCGCACAGTCCAAGGCATTCGACTTGAACACATTTGTTTACATCGGGTTGTTTATAGAGGGTTGTTTAATGGGTTGTTTATACCGAGTTGTTTACACCGGGTTGTTTATACCGGATTGTTTACACCGGGTTTTTTACACCGGGTTGTTTATACCGGGCTGTTTATGCCGGGTTGTTTATACCGGGTTGTTTACACCGGGTTGTTTATACCGGGTTGTTTACACCGGGTTGTTTACACCGGGTTGTTTATACCACATCTAATTACTCGCTTGGCGAGACTAGTTTCTTTTCAGGCCCACAACGAAGAGGTTAGTTGGAATAGACTTAGTCAGTTCTGATTAACTTATCCTGACATAAGCAGTCAGCTATGAGTCTCTAGCTACTATTATACCTGGAATGTTGGATATCTTAAGCTCGTTCTTTAGTTTCATTTTCTGCTTCACTTTACCCATCCTCTCTCTATCTGTCTACCTCTTTCTCTTTCTATACTTTTGTTTTTACTTCTTTCTTACTTCTACTTTTCTTTTTCTTCTGCGAATAGCCAATTACTTCTCTCATTCGTCCGTCCTCAGAAGTATGTTCAACAGGCGTAACTACGCTGTGTCGCTACTTTAACAGCAAACTGCGATATATATGCCCTTCAGCCCGAAACGATCATCTTCATCATGGCAATCTGGCCATCTAGGTTACCTGCCCTGTTTGATCCCAATTCGCTTTGTCGGACAAGTTAGGACGGCAGTTCCAGAGGCACCACAGTGGCGGGGAGATGTCTGGATCAGCTCTGTTGTTTACGCAAGCAGTAAACTGTCGATTGTTGACAGCTCTCAAACACTGATATTTTCTTTTCTTTTAACCTTCAATCACGACATTATCTACCTATTTATCTTACAATCACTAAAATGTATTATCAATCTATTTTTCAGTCACTGACATTTTCTATTTATCTTCGTCCATCTATCTTTCCTTTTTGCTGTCTCTCCCCCCCCCCCCCAGTATCGTTGTTTGCATACTCTCTTTTCTCCTTGGTTCTTTTTTTTACGTATATGCAGACTCTTGGTAGCAAGCAATCATGATTAGTCAGTACTCGGTAAAATATTAGTATCTGGATGCTGTTTTACTGAACACCTTTTCTCATGGCTGAATCTGCTAATATTCGATAGAAGATGCGATCGTAGAATGAATAGGATGAATTTGTGGTACCTGACGACCTGATCTCGTTTCCCCTGCGCCTTTTATCTGCTGAATTTGAGCACAACACTTAATGGAATAATGTTGTGCCGTGTTTTTTGTTGTTGTTGTTGCTCTCCGCGTGTTAGTATCTGGTGCCAGACTTCCCCAGTTTATTTCACTGATAGAGAATTATGTAAAAGAAGCCCTGTAAACATCCTTATATCTCAACACTGGTCTATCCTTTTTTTTCGCCCCCAGGTTCGTCATACAATATTTCTTTTAGGAATACGATTGTTTGTCATTCTTCTTACATGACCCAGTCACCTTAGCCTCCGACTCCTAAGTGTTGCCATGATAGATGGAAGTTTGGTTCGTTTCAATACTTTAGAGTTATTATCTTACGCAGGCAACGCACATGAAGACTGTTTACCATTTTCTCCCTCCGTGCATAGGTAGTCCAAGTTTCTAAGTATAAAAGTGCACCAAGCACTCGACATTGGTAATTTAGAATCCTGGTCCCGGGTGCTGATTTTGTGGTGGCCATTGTTCCATTTTTAAGTTTACCAAATATTGAAACTACCTCCCCGATTCGGGTATTTATCTCTTCATCAAGTGAGATGGTAGTTGTGATCATAGAACCGAGATAGAAGAACTTTCACACAGATTCAAGGGGTTTATTATTTAACGCTATAGTTGTGGGTATGGTTGCACCCTTTTGAAACCCCACAGCCTTCTATTACTTATTGACAAGAAGATTAAATCAAATGATTCAGCTAGATTGTCAATTATTGACTGCGGGACAGTTTCATTGTGAGCAACCAATGCTGCATCATCAGCATACAGAAGCTCCTTAATTATGGTCATAGTTATTTAAAATTTTGCCATCATACTTGCTAGATTAAATAAGGAGCCGTCAGATTTTATACGGATCTAGATGTCTCCAAAGATGGCCTTCAAAAGCATTGTGTAGAAGGGCAGCGAAAACTATTTGAAATAGGGTTGAGGCAAAGACACATCCTTGTTTGACTCCACATTTCATTTCAAAGGGCCGGGATGATCTGTTGTCGAACAGGACAGTGGCAGACATGTTGTTGTAAAAATATATCTTCTATGTTCTGTATACTTTACCTGCAGTTGCCGGAGAGTAAAAATTAGGCCTGAGGTTGACCGTCAGCTCTAAAACCACACTGGAACTGGACTTTTTACTTGTAGATATTTTATTAATAGAAGATGCACATTTTAATCAACACTATTGTTCAAGTGTCTCTGACAATAAATTTCTCTTTCATATGTCATTTTCACGTCTGACTCTGTACTTGAAAGTCATTTCTCACAATGTGATTTCGGCAGTTCTTGAACAAATTTCAAGGTTGGGGAGGGTAGAACAAGATAAGACAAAGTAGAACGGCATGCCTGTGTAAGATATCTCCTGTCAAGCGTCAGGACGGTAATTCAATCGCTTTTCAGTACTACGTGAGTAGTAACCATGGTGTTTTTAGCGTATGTTTCTCCATTAAAATGTCGCATAATACTGCGTTTTAGTCTATATAAAAACTATACACACAGAATACATGCAGCACGACGAACCGGTCAACGTTGAGTGACCCCGATGTGCGGCCGGTCGATCGGTGAGATGACCTCAGGCTGATAAGGCGGACAGGTGAACCTCTCGGCAAGACCTGTCATGTGATCGGGTTGATAAGGTGTTGTGATCCGCATGTGTCTCATCATCATATGATCGGTGACCGTAAGGTGTGGTGAGGAAAGTGTGTGTTCCTCTCCTGAATGTAGGATCATTTTTTTAAATCTCTCTGGTTGAATGTTGTCTCACTTCCTCAGGACAGGTGTGTGCTTATAAATAGTGTGTTGTCGTGATTTTAAAAATGGAGAAAAGTAAGTGTTATCCCTTGCTTGTTCCTCGGTGTCATTGGTACTCTCTCTCTCTCTCTCTCTCTCTCTCTCTCTCTCTGACAAGTGAATTGACAAAGACAAATATATTAAACAAATATGATGTTTTCTATATAATTTTCACAATAAAGCTTTTATTAATTCATTGAGTAACAGTGCATTATATAGTAAAATTTAACCTCACTCTCTCTCTCTCTCTATCTCTCTCTCTTCCTAGCATTCTCTTCTACAATGTCACCCTCCCGCATCACTTTATATCACCCTCCTTCCTCACTTTCCCTCTTTTGACAACACAGGATGGAACATGAGGGCTAATCAACCGATAATGGAGGCATGTAGGTGAAATAAATAAAAACTAGTGGTGGGAATAATCTCCACCATTCACTTAGTCTGTTGAGCAGAGCAATGTGTACGGGATGGGGATCGTATTCTTTTAAAGAGACTATGAAACTTGTGAAATTACCAAGAATATTGATTAAACAGGGGAACTCGAGAACAGGGGTATTATTTAGGGAAGTGTGGAAGAAGCGTAAATCCCAGGTATCGCGGTTTCTGAGGATTAGATGGTGCCAATAGTTAAATTTAAAACGGGTTTCTGATTATCAAACACATCCCTTAGAACAGCAGACCAGTCTGTCCTGAATGGGCGTTCAGGTGAGTGGAAGAATGTATATGTGGAAACTGTCTTATTAATACTAGCGTGGCTGTTTATAACTGACCAGTTTTGTTGATAAACATCCCGCACATCTTCAGGTAGTGTTGCTAAAGGGTCATCGGACTTGTAACTTTTACCCTCAGGCGGTTGCCCCTCTCTTGATTGAAGATGAAGGGGCAGTCGGGGCTGACGGTGAAGGTGGTGTTGTATCAGGTACCCGCGGTGAAGGTGGTGATGTAGACGGTATCAATGATCAAGGTGCTGTTGTAGAAACTGAATGTTTTAGTCTCCTATGGCTAGCTAAAGAACTTCGACTCGTATATGAGCGTTGACAAATGGCACAAGCATGGTGTATAAGGCGATGTGCGGCCCGTATATGCTGAACCATAGCTTGGTGGCGTTAAAACAGCTTTGAACATTATGGACACTGATGTTCACCAGAATGCTACATTATGAGAAACCATCTGTAGAAGAACAAATAACCCTTTCTCAACAATACTTAAAATACTTAGTTTAAACACATAAATATAATTGAATAACAATCACATCAAGACTAAAAATATTTACTTTTTAAGCAACCAATAAGATAAATATATGAAAAACGAATGAATAATACACTCATCAAGGCTTAACATACATACTTTATACACATTAACATTAATTCAATTGAATATCCATTTAATAATAAACCGTATCGCATCGTTATGAGATACAAGAAAATAGAAAAAATGCCAACTTACAACGTAAAATATACCCTCAATACAGGCCACTAGACTGAGAAGTATTATTAAAATAAGCTTCCATGAGTCACTCATACTTATAATACGTAATCTCACATGCGACTATCTCTAAAAATATCTACTTTTTAAGCAACCAATAAGATAAACATATTAAAAACGAAGGAATAATACACTCAACAAGGCTTAACATACACACTTTATACACATTAGCATTAATACATTTGAATATCCTTTTAGCAATAAACCTTATCGCATCGTTATGAGATAAGAAAAAAAACAGAAACAATTTTCAACTTACAGTGTAAAATATACCATCAACACAACCCGCTAGACTGACCAGTCGTATTAAAATAACCTTCCGTGAATCATTCACGCTTATAACACGAAATTTCACATGAAGCTAGTTTAAATATAATCTGGTAAATAAATGTTGAATGACACTATTCCACCATCGACTAACATTGAGATTTAAAAAATCAGAAAAGAGTATTTCTAACAGACCCGGATCAACGAAATGACTGACCTCTGGATTAACCAATCAGAGAAGAGGATTACTGATATCGCGATAACTGACCCCATTTTCCATTTGAAGTAGTGTCGAGTCTGACTCATTACTGGATTACTTTAAGTTGATTTAGTCCCTGATACAATCCACCTGTCAGGTCATCTGTGGGGGAGATAATACGGGTGGTGTGTTATTTGAACGCGGTTTGACACCTGATGCAATATCAGAGGAGTTCCATGACATCCATTTGACCTCTGAAGCAGGCAATACCAATGTTTACCACCTCAACGAATGACAGGTAACATTGAAAGTGATTATTACAGATCAGAGAACTTACTGCCAAACCCCAAAATTTCAGCTCATACTCACAAACTTAGACACAAAGTCATAAAAATCTACTCCCATATTCATACTAGTTAGACACAACGAGCAGATAGTTATATTCAAAGTCCAGAAAGTTAGTTCAAATCGCAAACTTTTACCCTCTTATAACTATGATAAGATCCCCAAATCAAGAATTCACTTAAAAATCACTTTTATAATTTTAACACCCAACCATTTTTTATCGATTCGCCTAAGAATTTATAAGAAATAGTAAATTCACACTCTACACCTACCCCAAACTTCATATATAGACATCCTCGTAGCAAGATTTTAAATAAAAATCACTTTTATGAATTTTTACCCCCTGATATATTTTTTTTAGATACGACTATGAAATCATTAAAATGCTTAAATATACACTCTAGGCCTTCCCCAAACTGTCTATTAGACATCCCCTAAGCAAGATTTTGAGTAAAAATCACTTTATGAATTTTACCCCCCCCCCCCCCCCCCCCTGACCATTTTTTTATATCGATACGCCTTTGAAACTGTTTTAAAAAAATGAAATTTAACCTGTAGGCTTTCCTCAAAGTTTATTTTTAAAACGCCTATAGATTAAATCCCAGTTAAAAACCAACACAAAATCAGTAGTAACCATCCCGTTTTTACCCCATATTTGACGGCCAAAACATGTACATGCATGTTTTCTGCACGCCAGTGCAATCCGTATCAAACAAATGTTCGGCCAGATGCAATCCGTGCAAACATGTGATCGGCCGGGGTGTAAAACGCCATTGTTACTACTGATTTTATTTTTATTTTTACAAGGATTTGATATATGGACGTGTTAAAAATAAATTTTGAGGTAAGCCTAGAGGTTAACATTTTATTTTTTAACAGTTCCATAGGAGTATCGATAACAAATGGTATAGGGTTTAAAATTCATAAAAGTGATTTGTATTCAAAATCTTGCTACGGGGATGTCTAATATGAAGTTTGATGTAAGCCTAGATGTACAATTTTATTTTTTAACAGTTTCATATGCGCATCGATAAAAAATGGTCAAGGGTGAAATTCATAAAAGTGATTTTTAAGTAAATTTTTCCTACGGGGATGTCTAAAATAAATTTTGAGGTAAGCCTACAGGTTAAATTTCATTTTTAAAAAATAGTTTCATAGGCGCATCGATAAAAAATGGTCAGGGGGGTAAAATTCATGAAAGTGATTTTTTAAATTCAAAATCTTGCTACGAAGATGACTAATATAAAGTTTGGGTAGGTGTAGAGTGTGAATTTACTATTTTTTAAATTATAATTTCATAGGCGTATCGATAAAAAATGGTGAGGAGTAAAAATTATAAAAGTAATTTTTAAGTAAATTCTTGATGGGGGGATATCTAAGGGGGTAAAATATTGCGATTTGGACTAACTTTCTGGACTTTGAATATAACTATCTGCTCGTTATGTCTAACTAGTATGAGTATGGGAGTGATTTTATGATTTTGTGTCCATGTTTGTGAGTATGAGCTGAAATTTTGGGGTTTTGCAGTAAGGTTTCTGACCTGTAATAATAAATTTTAATGTTACCTGTCATTCATTGAGGTGTTAAACATTGGTATTGCCTCCTTTAGAGGTCAAATGGATGTCAAGGAACTCCTCTGGTATTATATAGGGGACAAAGTGCGTACAAGTAACACACCACCCGTATTATCTCCCCCACCGATGACCCGACAGGTGAATTGTATCATGGACCAAATCAATTTAAAGTAACCCAGTAATGAGTATGACTCGACACTACTTTAACTGAAAATGAGGTCAGTTATCGCGATAACAGTAATCCTCTTCTCTGATTTGCTAAACCAGAGGTCAGTCATTTCGTTGGTCCGGGTCTGTTAGAAATACTCTTTTCTGATTGTTTAATCTAGATGTTAGTCGATGGTGGAATAGTGTCATCCAACATTTATTTACCAGATTATATTTAAACTAGCTGCATGTGAAATTTCGTGTTATAAGCGTGAATGATTCACGGAAGGTTATTTTAATACGACTGGTCAGTCTAGCGGGTTGTGTTGATGGTATATTTTACGCTGTAAGTTGAAAATTGTTTCCGTTTCACTCTTATCTCATAACGATGCGATAAGGTTTATTGCTAAAATGATATTCTTCTTCTTCTTCTTCTTTCCTTCCTCATCTGCCTTTCAGCGTCGAGGGGAGATATAATTTGCGGTCTTTTGCTCTTCTGTTCGCCTCTGCTGCTGTTATGTTTCCTAGTGCTTCTAATATTCCATCGATCCATCTTTTTCGTGGTCGACCCTTGGGTCTGTTGTTCTCACAACGTTTGTTGAAGGCTCGTTGTGTTGTGTTTTGTTCTTTCTGCCTTGTCACGTGGCCGAACCATTTTATCTGTTGTTTCCTTATATATTCTATGGCTGGGGCTATTCCTAGCTTTTTTCTCAGTTCTACATTTCTGATCTTATCTCTCAGACTGTTTCCTGTCATTCGTCTAACACATTTCATCTCTGTAGAGGTTATTTTTCTTATTGTTCTTGCATCTAGAGTCCAGGTCTGGCATTGGTAGCTCAACGTTGGAATGAAGATTGTATTGTATAGTGCTCGTTTTGCCTCCAGAGTTATTTCCTTGTTGGACAATAGTGGTGATAACTGTCCGATGATTTGACAAGCTTTGTTGCATCTTGATTCTATCTCTGCTGTTTGGGAATTGTCGTTTGTCATTAGACTTCCTAGGTATTTGAATTCCTCTACTTGTTTTAGTTGTCTGCCTTCTATAGTTATGTTGATGTTCTGTTTATTTTTGGCGACATTCATGACTTCTGTTTTGTTGATGTTGATTTTCATGTTGTATTTTGTTCCTAAGATGTTGAGTTTGTTTAAGTGTTCTTGTAGGTCTTCTATTGTTTCATGTATTAGTGCCTGGTCGTCTGCAAATAGAAGCTCGTTGATCTCCTCTGTCTCTGATGGGTTGGCTAGCTTGCATATATGGTCCATGTATGTAATAAACAGTAGGGGGGATAGTACGCACCCCTGTCTTACACCTGATCTAACTTCGAAGTGGTCTGTGTAGCCTGTTGCTGTTCTGACCCTGCAGCTGCTGTTGGCGTAGAGACTTTTAATAATGTTGGTTAGATGTTGGCTTACTCCGTATGTTGTTAGTATCTCCCACAGTTGTTCTCTGTTTACTCTGTCGAATGCTTTTTCCTGGTCAATGAAGGCTATGTATAAGTTTTGGTTATTAATGCTAATGTGTATAAAGTGTGTATGTGAAGCCTTGTTGAGTGTATTGTTCCTTCGTTTTTCATATTATTATCTTATTTATTGCTTAAAAAGTAGATATTTTTAGTCTTGATATGATTTTTATTCAATTATATTAATGTGTTTAAACTAAGTATTTTAAGTATTGTTGAGAAAGGGTTATTTGTTCTTCTACAGATGGTTTCTCATAATGTAACATATTCTGGTGAACATCAGTGTCCATAATGTTCAAAGCTGTTTTAACGCCACCAAGCTATGGTTCAGCATATACGGGCCGCACATCGCCTTATACGTCATGCTTGTGCCATTTGTCAACGCCCATATACTAGTCGAAGTTCTTTAGCCAGCCATAGGAGACTAAAACATTCAGTTCCTACAACAGCACCTTCACAAATGGAGCCGTCTACATCACCACCTTCACCGCGGGTACCTGATACAACACTACCTTCACCGTCAGCCCCGACTGCCCCTTCATCTTCAATCAAGAGAGGAGCAACCGCCTGATGGTAAAAGGTACAAGTCCGATGACCCTTTAGCAGCACTACCTGAAGATGTATGGAATGTATATCAACAAAACTGGTCAGTTATAAACAGCCACGCTAGCATTAATAAGACAGTTTCCACATATACATTCTTCCACTCACCTGAACGCCCATTCAGGACAGACTGGTCTGCTGTTCTAAGGGATGTGTTTGATAATCAGAAACCCGTTTTAAAATTAACTATTGGCACCATCTTGTCCTCAGAAACTGCGATACCTGGGATTTACGCTTCTTCCACACTTCCCTCAAAAATACCACTGTTCTCGAGTTCCCCTGTTTAATCAATATTCTTGGTGATTTCACAAGTTTTCTAGACTCTTTAAAAGAATACGATTCCGTACACATTGCTTTGCTCAACAGACCTGATACTAAGTGGATGATGGAGATTATTCCCGCCACTAGTTTTTTATTTTTTTCACCTACATGCCTCCATTATCGGTTGATTTAGCCCTCATGTTCCATCATGTGAGGTCAAAAGAGAGAAAGTGAGGTAGGAGGGTGATAGAAAGTGAGGCGGGAGGGTGATATGGTAGGAGAGAAGGCTAGGAAGAGAGTGAGAGAGAAAGAGAGAGAGGTTAAATTTTACTGTACAATTATAAAATATCTGTTCTCTGATGGATTAATATAAGCTTTATTGTGAAAATTATATAAAAAACATCATATTTGTTTAATACATTTGTCTTGGTTAATTCACTTGTCAGAGAAAGAATGAGAGAGAGAGAGAGAGAGAGAGAGAGAGAAAGAGAGAGAAACAGAGAGAGAGAGAGAGAGTACCAATGACACCGAGGAACAAGCAAGGGATAACACTTACTTTTTTCCATTTTTAAAATCACGACAATACACTATTTATAAGCACACACCTGTCCTGAGGAAGTGAGACAACATTCAACCAGAGAGATTTAAAAAAATGATCCTACATTCAGGAGAGGAACACACACTTTCCTCACCACACCTTACGGTCACCGATCATATGATGATGAGACACATGCGGATCACAACACCTTATCAACCCAATCACACGACAGGTCTTGCCGAAAGGTTCACCTGTCCGCCTTATCAGCCTGAGGTCATCTCACCGACCGACCGGGGGTCACTCAGCGTTGATCGATTCGTCGTGCTGCATGTATTCTGTGTGTATAGTTTTTATATAGACTAAAACGCAGTATTCTGCGACATTTTAACGGAGAAACATGCGCTAAAAACGGCTTGGTTACTACTTACGTTTTTTTATGTTTAATAATCAATCGCTTTAAGTTCCCGCATTTTGTAGGTTGTATCTCTTTGCTTACGATATCGAGTGTTTTTTTTTTCTTCTGAGAACTGCCGATGACACACATGCGTGGCTACTGGGGTCGTCTCAGTCACCGCACCAAATTATCATGGTACCCTTAGTATGGTGCAACTAACATGTTATCAAATGTGATCGATTGATCGCGACATCAGGATGGCTCAGGGTACTTCTGTCCTAAATGGAAGTAGATTCATTCTACCACACTAATATGTCTTTCATCTTGACACGTTGAATAACCGTTTATCCAAACAGTGATAAATCTCTTTCTTCTCATTAGTAATTTTGGGCTATATCCATATATAGGGTAAAT
The DNA here is from genome assembly GCA_032433765.1 of Megaustenia siamemsis. Classification (NCBI taxonomy): domain Eukaryota; kingdom Metazoa; phylum Mollusca; class Gastropoda; order Stylommatophora; family Ariophantidae; genus Megaustenia; species Megaustenia siamemsis. The sequence continues at coordinate 45,327,645 of JAVIAB010000001.1, forward strand.
ATCTCAATTTTAATTAGTAATTCTTGACTCTCTCCTTTTATTTGCCTATTGCAATTCATACAGAGTTTCGAAGTGTGATGTGATAGTGCTTCAATTTACTTGATTCGTCTACTAAATATCAAGTTTCCACTGCTTATGCATATGCATTTTCTTTTTCTCCATTACTTGACAACAAATTGCATCCACAATTCAACGAAATAGATCGAAGGAGATCTCATGTCAATTAAAGATTGCCAACTATTTTAATACAAACAATAAATATATTGAATGCTGACCTCCGTTCTCACATTCTCTCGTCTCTATAACCGTCAGCCACAATGTAATGCAATCTTTGAATCTGGTGTAATTCACAAATCCCCGTGGACCATATTCTACTATTTGGCATTTGGTTTGGTTGGTTATGGAAGGCCCCGGTATCACTGCAAACGAATTAAAATCCATAATTGCTCAACCGCCCGTGCCAGCGTAATCATCTGAATTAATATCTCTTCTCCCAAACAAAGAAAGGCAACTGTAGTCCCCATCGTAGCAGTCTCAGCACACACCAAAAGACATAAGGCGAAACCACGCAGAAAGTGAACACAGCCAACTGTTCCCTGTCATACGATATCATAACTCATCGCAAACAATTGGAATATCGAAATATGATCAAAACGGATGAGACACACAGCTCACTGTGTGCACAGAGCACCTAACTCAATAGCTCCTGCAACAAGCGGGACTTGGAATATGAGGAAACTGCAACAGGGAACACTTTTCATGCATAGCCTTCAATTGTTCCCGCCGCTTATCCACCATATACCGGAAGTTCCATTCTACTATTTCTTCTCCTCTAATCTTTCAGACAACTTCTAATCGTAATATCGAGTGTTACTATATTTCTCACTAAAACTATGCCCCTGCAGGAACCATTTTTCTTAATAACCGACATCTGACATGTACTTAGTTGAAAACACGGATTAAGGAATCAATAACTAATGTTCTCCACTGTCCCTTATCGACTATCTCACTTGACTCCCAAGTTACCTAATCTGGTTATAACACGTAAATCTCGTGATTAGCCATCAATTCACATATAGAACTTTTCATCCTCACCAGACTGAACTCTTCTTAACCTTATGGGCAAATAACTCTATTGTATATTGTTAATTTCATTGTTATCTCCAACACCACAACATCGAGGCAAACAAAAAATACGTGCACGTAAAATATTTATTAGCAAATTGGATATCGAAAATAACTACTTATATCTCGCTGCCCATGCAACTATTTGAAAAACATAATTTTCTCATTTCAATTTTTCATAATTAAATATTGAACATAATGCATACCTTGTGGTGATAACCTAAAACTAGGTAACGAAAACATGTCAAGACAAATCTACAGAATTCCTCGCCAAATTGTGCTTGGACAAAAAGACAAAACGCCAGAAGTCAATTCAATCAATAAATAACAAAATTATTTCGAAGAAGAAAGATGGAAACAAAGATTTAAAAGATGCTTTAGGAGGGCGTAGAGAGACCTGCCGAGAATGGTTTTAAAAAATACATGCTTAGATATTGTTTTTTAAAGACCTATGTTCCGCAAGGAGCTGAATGTTAAAAGAGGAAGAAAGTGAAAAAGAGAGGCAGTAACTGTTTTATAGAGCGAATTTCGTTTTATGGAAACGGGACACAAGCTCATTTGAACGTTCCTTATATGTACTTTTACGGAGGACTACGGATATGGCGGATAGTCGACAGGGAACCGTTGAGTCACTGTCTGAAAAATGTTCCTTGTTGCAGTTACCTCATATTCCAAGTGCTGTTTTCTGCCGGAGCTACTGAGTAGTGAGTGCTCTGTGCACACCGTGAGCTGTATGTTTCATCCCGATGGTGTTTCTATATTAAACATTGCTAACGATGAATGATGATGTCGCATGACGAAGGCCAGTTCAGATGCGTTCAATTCGGTGCGGAAACGCTTTATGTTTGTTGACGTGTGCTCTATCTGCTGCGATGATGTATCTGCCTTTCTTTGTTTGGATGAGTTGTTAATTCTGGTGATTCCACAGGCACGAGCAACTATGGATTCCCATTCGTTTGCAGTGATACCGGGGCCTTTGTATAACTATAACTTTTACGGAAGACTGTTTAGAATAATAATGACAGCTAATAGTAATGAACATAATGAACGGAATAGACAAAGAAAGCCTACTAGGCATCTCTTTCTATTTAATGGCCCTTTTAGGGTGCTACATGAGTTGTGACGAAAGGTCGAATTCTATATAAAACAAAGAGGGAGAGACAAGAAGATAAAAAAGGATGTGCATGTTGCGTTGTGTTACGTCTTATGCTGCCACCGTCCGACTACAACTCCTTCAGTGGTGTAGATGCTCCGTGACCTTTAGGCCCAAAATATCGATCTTGATGACGACATTTTTAAAGTTTCGGATTGCATTAGGTGTCGGTTCCTTCTCGCTTGACCAAACTATGCTAACGTAATGAGAAGTAAGAATTTGATCAGCTGTTGCCGCTAATACTGAACCACGTAACCTGCTATGAGCCGTTAACCACCGTCAGTCCATGTTATGCCCAGCGCCTTTGCCCCACATCGTATTACTGCAGAATGTCAACAACAGAACTGATCCCCACGGAGCGGGGAGATCAGTGATTAATATGACACGTGGCACATGCTAATGAAATAAGACTTGAGTATGGACAGTACTTCACAATTTATATATGTTAGAATCAAATTCAAACTCCGTCATGACAAATGTCACTTTGGTATTCCTTTGACAAGCTAGCTGCAGCCACAAACCTGACGAAACGATGCTACAATCCATCATTATCTTGAAGATCATCACCACTATTTTCATCATCAGTAATGATCGCTTCTAACAACTCAATTCTCTGTATTTACTTATTTAATCATTCTGCCTCTACTCCCATTCCATTCTCTTCGATAAAGCCAGGAGAAAACAATCATCATTTTGTGGCCTAGTAATGAGAGGTGAACAACTGGAATATACTGTGACAATTTGAAAAATTGAGGTAAGAAGAAATAGTGTCCAAGAGAAGACAAGATATAGATAAGGTGGCAATCTGTGGTACCTTTTACTTTTTGAGAACCTGGTTAATTACTGAAGATGCGTTGATCTGCTCAAACAAAATCACGTCACAGTAAACTCAGATCCTCTTAGGGGAAACAAGGAACATTTTAAATTTAAATTATTTTTGTCAATTTACACAAGGCCGTTAACTCCTACTGTTATACGGATTCCTTTTATACTTTTTTATGCTTAACATTAAATTACAGCTATGAAACGTATATGTATGTATGTATGACCTTTGTCGTCTTGACAGACGGTTGGTAGTTAGCAATCATGATAAGTCAGTAGTTTGGTAAATCATTAGTGTCTCATACTGGGTGCTGCTTTACTGGACATCTTCTCTCGTGGCTGAATTTGCCAATCCTGTACAGACAGATCCATCCACAGAACGAGCAAGGTGTATTTGCGGCACCTGGCCTTGTCTCTTTTCTCTTGCGTCATTTGTCTTCTGAATTTGATATCAGCAATGTCTCAAAAATTGCTGTGCCATTTTGTATTTTTGCTCTCCAAGTGCCATGATCCATAGCCCCATTTTCCCAGTTTTTTCACGTACAGAAAATTCCCTCGAGGAAGCCCTGCAAACATCTATATACCCCAGCACTGGTCTGCCCTTTGGTCTCCCTCCGTCCCTAAGCTCTCTACACAATATTTGCCTGGGAAAGCGATTGCCTTCCATTCTTCCTACATGGCCCAACCACCCCAGTCTACGAATCTCAAGTATTGCCATGATCGATGGGAGTTTGGCTCGTTGTAAGACATTAGAGTTAGTTACTTTGTCCTGCCATTTGATGTTCATAATCTTGCGAAGGCAACGTACATGAAAGCCGTTTAACCTTTTCACCTGCCATGCATAGGTAGTCCAAGTTTCTGATCCGTATAGAAGTGTACTAAGCACACAACTTTGGTAAATTTGAATCTTAGACGTTATATTTGTTGCTAATCGATCAAGGTGTTTTAATGAACGAAGTAATACTGTAATTTACACCATGTACATTTCTACAAACCCAGGAGTATATTAAAGTTAATTTAAAAGATGGGTGTATTCCTTTATTGCACAACAGCCACATCAAATGCCAAAAATATGAAATCACAAACGAAAATGACCTCTCACAGATCACTCAACACAAACCGTCAAATACGAAACAGGACACCTATACTTGTGTAGTGATTCTCAAACTGTGTGTTACGGGAAAGTTAGAAGGCAAGCCTCAATTATAATTTGGTAGAAGGCAAGCTATTTAGCCGACGACGACTTGCAAAAACGGACCAAAGAGTTTAATGCCAACATTCCAAGTGGCCAGATTAAGGAGGAAAGACTATACAGCTACTTACTACCGCTACCGAAGCCAAACAAGGAACATTCTCAGATCAGTGCCTACAGAATCATCATGATGCAGAACACTGTAGGCAAGCTACTGGAGAAAATGGTTGCCCGATGTCCTCCTCACCTATCATTTTGAATAGAAACGCACATTACCACCCACACTTGAAGGTTATAGATATAACAAAGAGACATTACTCAATGCGGCAGTCTTCGCCAAATGCGTCTTCGAAGGCTTCCACAGACGAGAAGAGACATGTGCTGCAGCTATAGTTCTGGAGGATGCATACAATAGAGTACAATTTGAATACTTCATGTACATGCTCCTCAAACTGGCAGTGCACCCCTTCTGCATTAGATGGATCGCTGCAGTACATATGTCGGCTCTCCATTGCAATTTTTCTGCGTTAAAGTTACAATGATGTTATACTTAACACATATGCGCCGATGAAGCGGAGTAGTACGCAGGGCAATATTCCTTTTTGACAAATCAAGGGTTGTGAATGCGACCTTCTACCGTCTATAGTTGATCTGCGGTTTACGTCACACTGAGTGATGTTCAACGGTCGTTGTTGGAATTGTATGACGCAAGCCATTTACATGTTACAACTCATTATGTGGATTGCTCTGTCAAGTCTGCCGAAGTTTTATCTCTTTAGGGAATTTGCACCGTGTTTCGTTCGTTGTAGGCTGCATTCACTAGAGTAATCAGAAACCTAAGGGCGCAGCCATTGTTGTGTGTGCTACGTCATCATAATGACTCATCGTATATCCCTAGACCGGCCAAACGCTAATCTTACGGTCTGTTGTTTGATGTGCGACGAGGATAATCCGACGACTGTGTTTTATATGTTCGGAATTGGAGTCAAAAACGATGTCCTAACATCATCAAGCGCTATACAATTTTAAAAATATGACGATCATCATTTTCAGGAGGTCGTGAACTTCCGGTCAATATGGTGGATAGGAGGCAGGAACATTGAAGGCTATGTATGAAAGTGTTCCTTGTTGCAGTTTCCCCATATTCCAAGTCCGGCTTGTTGCAGGAACTACTGAGTTAGGTGCTCTGTGCACACCGTGAGCTGTGTGTTTCATCCGTTTTGATCATGTTTCGATATTCCAGTCGTTTACGATGAATGATGTTATCGTATGGCAGGGAACAGTTGGCTGTGTTCACTTTCTGTGCGGTTTCGCCCTATGTCTTTTGGCGTGTGCCGAGACTGCTATGAGAGGGACTACAGCTACCTTTCTTTGTTTGGGAGATGACATTTGGATGATTACGTTGGCACGGGCGGTTGAGCAATTATGTATTTTAATTCGTGTGCAGTGATACCGGGCATTCCATAACCAAATAACAAAAAACTAAATTATCTATTACGATGTTTAGTTTTTCTTTCTTTCTCGCTATTGCCATTACTTCGATTTTGTTTATGTTGATCTTCATGTTGTATTGTTTACAAGTGTTGTTTAGCCTGTTGATCTGTTCTTGCTGGTCCTCAGTAGTTTCATGTATTAGAACTTGGTCGTCCGAAAATAGTATTTCGTCCTCTCTTCTGCTGTTTTCTGGTACGTATACTTCGTTCTCTTTTGTGTTATCGCTTGTTATCATCCTTGTTGGTATACTTTCTTTGCTTGGGCATGCTAATTTGCATATATTGTCCATATATGTAATGAAAAGTAGAGGGGAAAGCACGCAGCCTTGTCTTACTCCGGAGTTAATAGTTAAATGTTTAGAGTAGCCTGCTGAAGATCTTACTATAGCTTGTTTCATAACTCGTGCCCAACTTTTAAAATCGATAGCTTTTTAACCGCTTGTTATAAGTTATTCAAAATTTGCATGTAAAGTTATAATGACTACAACCCAACAGGGAATTAATTTCATTAAAAAAACATTTGGTTATTATTGTTGCTTATTTGATTTATATAAATTTATAACGACCCATTGACGTAGTCAAAACTTAATGTTTACAGTATTTTAAGTTTAAAATAGCGACTAAAAATCCATACACGGTACAATTGATGTGTTTGCACGCTTTCGCCGTGGTTTTTTTTGACACAATTAGACACTTGAGAAATTGTGTGTTCCATTTCCGTTCACTCAGAGGTGTAGACGTGAAATTCGCAAAATGTTGGGTATGAATGAAACTGTTACAATAAGAAAATTAAAAGTTTCGCTGAAAAAGAACAACAGTATTGAAATATCAAAGTCTACATTATGGAGGAATGTGAGAGTAGTAAGGAAGGGTGTTTAGAGCAAGGATTGAACATTTCGTGCAGGTATCGTGCAGCATTGGCATGTATCGTGCAGCACAATCTCGTCGTGCAGCATGGCATGTATCGTGCAATCTCAGGTGACCTCGTTTATCGCTCGGCGCGGGTGGTCGGTCTTATCTCAAGTGGTCAAGTGGTCGGCCTCGCGGGTGGTCTTATCTCCTTATCTCAAGTGTGTGGAGACCAGTGGTTCTAAAACTTGTAGGTGTGTTTGGAGACCTCTAAAACTTGTATGTCAGTCTAAAACTTGCGGGGGGTCGTGTTATCATCAATGTGTGATGGCAACAGGAGGCAAATATGGAGACCAGTGGTTCTAAAACTTGTATGTCACAGTGGTTCTAAAACTTGTATGTCAGTCTAAAACTTGCGGGGGGTCGTGTTATCATGTGATGGCAAAAAAAAGGCAAAGGGGTGTTAGTGCCACGTCGATCATCATCGGGCCACCTCGGTCATCATCATCGGCGCTGGTCGGCGGTCGCTGGTCGTCGCTGGTCGTCGTCGTCGCTGGTCGGCTCGGGCAACATCATCATGTGTAGTGATTAATGGTCGTCGCTGGTCGTCGTCGTCGCTGGTCGGCTCGGGCAACATCATCATGTGTAGTGATTAAATAGTGACGCTCTCTCTCTCTCTTATCATCATCATCATCAAGCCACACCCTCAACAACACCATCATCATCACCAAGCTACACAAATTGACACATCATCATCATCATCATCATCAAGCCACACCCTCAACAACACCATCATCATCACCAAGCTACACAAATTGACACATCATCATCATCATCATCATCATCAAGCCACACCCTCAACAACACCATCATCATCACCAAGCCACACAAATTGACACATCATCAGCATGTGCCACCCTCAACAGCATCATCATGTACCACCCTCAACAACATCATCATCATGTGCCACCCTCAACAACATCATCATCAAGCCACACCCTCAACTCTCTCTCTCTCTCTCTCTCTCTCTCTCTCTCTCTCTCTCTTTCACGCTAAAGCAAAACAAAAAAGTCGCTCTATATTTCACATATATTTATTAATACAACAAATACACAACACATATGAGAAAATATTTATTACTGTCCGATTGGTGATAATTTTAAGCGTCCGTGGGCCCCTCGAAGCCGAATTATCCACGGGGCGAGCAAACGATAAATAATACGATCGTTTATGTGCTGTCTCGCTGAAAAAGGCATGAGAATTCTGTTAAGTTTCGCGCCTCGACACTTAAGAAGTATATAATAAGCACAATATAGACCGCACGTGTTGGTAAACAAATCTTGCAACACCCGCGGGTTGTAGACGAATGGAGCGTGTGAGTTTTGCTCTATAAAGTTTAAAATATCCACATGTCTGGGAGGCAAACCGTAGTAATCGAAATACTCACATTCACCGAGCCCGTTGTAAAAGAGGGCCACCCAATGCTCACCGGGTTCGTGTGCCGGGTCGGTGTTTGAGACAAAAATAAATTGTCTTGACTGTGGGAGAACATCCCGCTAGCGATGGAAAATGTCAGAGAAATCGCGGGGTTTAGCTTAGCTTACCTGACCACGAGCGCGGCGTAGGTGATAACACTCTTATAACCCGCAGACCTATCGTGAGTCATGAGGCTGAACACATCCTTAGAAGGCGTGTTAGAAAATATTAGAAGTAAATATCGAGTCTAATGAAAAAGCAATAGAAAATGAACACGAAACTTAGAAATATAAAAATGAAAACGAGCGTGAAACTTATGTAAAAATAACGAACGAACCTTATAAAATTTAGGCAACCGCATCGACATGTACCTCGGCACGGGAGGGAGCGGATTATATGGAAAAGCATCTCGACTAACTGAAAGTTATTAAAATCGCGAAATAATAATAACTCGAAAGAAATAAATGAGCGGAAAACTATGTAAGAACCCCACCGGAAGTGCCCTATTTATGTCTGGTGTCTGCTGACTTTGGAGCGCTTGGTGTACTTGAGCGATAGTGATAGGTTAGTAGATTATACAACATCAATGAAAAACATTAAATTTATAACAGAAGACGAAGATATATTTTATTCTTTTATTATCTCATTAGGTGTGAGCGGAAAACTATGTAAGAACCCCACCGGAAGTGCCCTGTTTATGTCTGGTGTCTGCTGACTTTGGAGCGCTTGGTGTACTTGAGCGATAGTGATAGGTTAGTAGATTATACAACATCAATGAAAAACATTAAATTTAAAACAGAAGACGAAGATATATTTTATTCTTTTATTATCTCAATAGGTGTATAACATACAGTGGATATTATATAACATTACAAACATATTTAGTACACTGAGTAAATATATAGTACAGGGATAACCTTTATTTATAGCTATGTAGTTGGGTGTCTGCTTAGTTCTGTGTCATAAATGAATCATAAGGGGTGAAACTGTTAGAGATTGCTGGGTAGTCTAAACTGGTAGTGTAAAGAGTTAAATATCTAAAGGCGTAGTCGAGACGTTATCATCAGCTACATTTCTTTTTATATATAGAAATAGGACAGAGCATTATTTGTTTGACTGTAGGAAAATATGGAATTATTTAAGACTTTGAAACCTACATTTTTCCCACCCTTAGCCTTTTGCGTAGCGAGAACCTCTAAAAACATATCTTTAGCTAATTTGTTGTGTTGCTTACTTAACCCTTTACAACTGATTTTATCGTAATCCCCACTACAATGGTACGTCTTACTACATAAACTAGCAAGAGCCGTCCCTTCTGACTCTAGTTTTAAAAGCCCGGGCGTTCGTTTGGTGTATGCTTTAACACCCTTACAGTTTACACAGTCTGGTTAATATGTTCATCGCAAAACTCGACAGGAAACCAGTCTTTATATACGCTATTAAACTCATTCCGCAGCCCTGCCTTAACTATAGCCTCCAACTTAGGTGCACTTAAAGCCAAATATAAACTATCAGTATCTGCTTCACATAACTGAAAGTTGGACCTATCTACAAACTTATCTAAGAACTCGAAATAAAAATTCTAACATACGAAGTTTTGCATATCGATACACGAAGAAACCGATTTGTAGGGGTAAGTCCCATCCTACCGGGTGTGGGAAAACGGTATTTGTACAAAAGTTTATACAGAACCTTCTAGGAGGCAAGGTCAGAAACCTAAGAGGCAAGGGCAGAAACCTAAGAGGCAAGGTCAGAAACCTAAGAGGCAAGGTCAGAAACCTAGGAGGCAAGGTCAGAAACCTAGGAGGCAAGGGCAGAAACCTAGGAGGCAAGGGCAGAAACCTAGGAGGCAAGGGCAGAAACCTAGGACATTTCAGTATTCGATTTTCAATTTCTCCCACTTATCGTTAATTTTCGCGATTTCCCCCTCTCTTTCTCTATAAATATATATGTTAATTATAATCTTAGTAGCATGTTGACAGTGCCACTATTGCGTGCTTTTGGTTAATTTGACGGAACCAGTTGTTATAATGCTTACATTTCAGTATTCGATTTTCATGTCGTGTAGTTGATGAGATTCGGGTTAACGACAGGTGGCGTGTAGTTGAGGTTAGCATATGCGGTTAAAATGTCTTCTCGCATATCAACTAAAGAAATAAATATAGACTCATATTAAAAAAGTCGACATCAAAACCATAAAAATCTACTCACATAGTCATACTAGTTAGACACAACGAGCAGGAAGTTATATTCAAGGTCCCAAATGTTGGACTGTAAATAAAAAAAAAGACATTATTTGTTTGACTAAAACCATGGTTTTTATATTTTGCTATATGTTTGTACATATGTTATCATCATCTACTAAACGTTTTAAACAGTATAAAAAAGGTGACAAATTATAATCACCGTCTTCTCTAGAAAACTATTACTAACGAAGAACATATCTTTAATAAGACATCACCAATGATGACTCACCGCAACAACCACGACCTCTCGAGCCACGCTCTTAACAAACTACAAACTTAATAAACCACAACCCCACGAACCACAACCCCACGAACCATGGACTTAACGAACCATCAACTCAAGAACCACGAACCACAACCCCACGAACCACGCACTTAACAAACTACAAACTTAATAAACCACAACCCCACGAACCATGTACTTAACGAACCATCAACTCACGAACCACGAACCACAACCCCACGAACCATGGACTTAACGAACCACGAACCACGGACTTAACGAACCATCAACTAACGAACCACGAACCACAACCCCACGAACCATGGACTTAACGAACCACGAACCACGGACTTAACGAACCATCAACTAACGAACCACGAACCACAACCCCACGAACCACGGACTTAACGAACCATCAACTCACGAACCACGAACCACAACCCCACGAACCATGGACTTAACGACCCACGAACCACACGAACCATCAACGAACGAACCACGAACCACAACCCCAAGAACCACGGACTTAACGAACCATCAACTAACGAACCACGAACCACAACCCCACGAACCATGGACTTAACGAACCATCAACTAACGAACCACGAACCACAACCCCACGAACCACGGACTTAACGAACCATCAACTCACGAACCACGAACCACAACCCCACGAACCACGGACTTAACGAACCATCACCCTCGTACACCCCAAGTTAATGCGCATCTCTTTATTCTGTATTTTCTCCAGCCTGTCAATTTATACATTATTAATAACAAACGCCTTAACAAGAAACACCGGGCACTCTTACCTTCTAATAACTTGAAGTTAACACTTTTGTTAAAGACATTATAGTGATCCTAGGTGAGGGGTAATTATCATTCTCAGGAGATATAGCGACTAGCGACCAGGGAAAAGACAAGTGGACACAGTAGATGTCGAATAGATATGTCACTTAACAATGACCCGTCTGATAAGACATGATAATTTGATCAAGTTTCAACATTAAAGTAAATATACTAACGGTGCCCAAGTTTTTAACGTTCACTAAATTCTTTAGCATCCGAACCTCCAACTTTTCCCAACATTATTGAGTTGTTGTTTTACAATTTAAAGTTATATTCATTTTTGTCAGTTCTCGTAGTTTTTGTTGTTGTTGCGGTGAGTCATCATTCGTGATGTCTTATTAAAGATATGTTCTTCGTTAGTAATAGTTTTCTATAAGAGAAGACGGTGATTATAATTTGTCACCTTTTTTTATACTGTTTAAAACGTTTAGTAGATGATGATAACATATGTACAAACATATAGCAAAATATAAAAACCATGGTTTTAGTCAAACAAATAATGTCTTTTTTTTATTTACAGTCCAACATTTGGGACCTTGAATATAACTTCCTGCCCGTTGTGTCTAACTAGTATGACTATGTGAGTAGATTTTTATGGTTTTGATGTCGACTTTTTTAATATGAGTCTATATTTATTTCTTTAGTTGATATGCGAGAAGACATTTTAACCGCATATGCTAACCTCAACTACACGCCACCTGTCGTTAACCCGAATCTCATCAACTACACGACATGAAAATCGAATACTGAAATGTAAGCATTATAACAACTGGTTCCGTCAAATTAACCAAAAGCACGCAATAGTGGCATTGTCAACATGCTACTAAGATTATAATTAACATATATATTTATAGAGAAAGAGAGGGGGAAATCGCGAAAATTAACGATAAGTGGGAGAAATTGAAAATCGAATACTGAAATGTCCTAGGTTTCTGCCCTTGCCTCCTAGGTTTCTGCCCTTGCCTCCTAGGTTTCTGACCTTGCCTCCTAGGTTTCTGACCTTGCCTCTTAGGTTTCTGACCTTGCCTCTTAGGTTTCTGCCCTTGCCTCTTAGGTTTCTGACCTTGCCTCCTAGAAGGTTCTGTATAAACTTTTGTACAAATACCGTTTTCCCACACCCGGTAGGATGGGACTTATCCCTACAAATCGGTTTCTTCGTGTATCGATATGCAAAACTTCGTATGTTAGAATTTTTATTTCGAGTTCTTAGATAAGTTTGTAGATAGGTCCAACTTTCAGTTATGTGAAGCAGATACTGATAGTTTATATTTGGCTTTAAGTGCACCTAAGTTGGAGGCTATAGTTAAGGCAGGGCTGCGGAATGAGTTTAATAGCGTATATAAAGACTGGTTTCCTGTCGAGTTTTGCGATGAACATATTAACCAGACTGTGTAAACTGTAAGGGTGTTAAAGCATACACCAAACGAACGCCCGGGCTTTTAAAACTAGAGTCAGAAGGGACGGCTCTTGTTAGTTTATGTAGTAAGACGTACCATTGTAGTGGGGATTACGATAAAATCAGTTGTAAAGGGTTAAGTAAGCAACACAACAAATTAGCTAAAGATATGTTTTTAGAGGTTCTCGCTACGCAAAAGGCTAAGGGTGGGAAAAATGTAGGTTTCAAAGTCTTAAATAATTCCATATTTTCCTACAGTCAAACAAATAATGCTCTGTCCTATTTCTATATATAAAAAGAAATGTAGCTGATGATAACGTCTCGACTACGCCTTTAGATATTTAACTCTTTACACTACCAGTTTAGACTACCCAGCAATCTCTAACAGTTTCACCCCTTATGATTCATTTATGACATAGAACTAAGCAGACACCCAACTACATAGCTATAAAAAAAGGTTATCCCTGTACTATATATTTACTCAGTGTACTAAATATGTTTGTAATGTTATATAATATCCACTGTATGTTATACACCTATTGAGATAATAAAAGAATAAAATATATCTTCGTCTTCTGTTTTAAATTTAATGTTTTTCATTGATGTTGTATAATCTACTAACCTATCACTATCGCTCAAGTACACCAAGCGCTCCAAAGTCAGCAGACACCAGACATAAATAGGGCACTTCCGGTGGGGTTCTTACATAGTTTTCCGCTCATTTATTTCTTTCGAGTTATTATTATTTCGCGATTTTAATAACTTTCAGTTAGTCGAGATGCTTTTCCATATAATCCGCTCCCTCCCGTGCCGAGGTACATGTCGATGCGGTTGCCTAAATTTTATAAGGTTCGTTCGTTATTTTTACATAAGTTTCACGCTCGTTTTCATTTTTATATTTCTAAGTTTCGCGTTCATTTTCTATTGCTTTTTCATTAGACTCGATATTTACTTCTAATATTTTCTAACACGCCTTCTAAGGATGTGTTCAGCCTCATGACTCACGATAGGTCTGCGGGTTATAAGAGTGTTATCACCTACGCCGCGCTCGTGGTCAGGTAAGCTAAGCTAAACCCCGCGATTTCTCTGACATTTTCCATCGCTAGCGGGATGTTCTCCCACAGTCAAGACAATTTATTTTTGTCTCAAACACCGACCCGGCACACGAACCCGGTGAGCATTGGGTGGCCCTCTTTTACAACGGGCTCGGTGAATGTGAGTATTTCGATTACTACGGTTTGCCTCCCAGACATGTGGATATTTTAAACTTTATAGAGCAAAACTCACACGCTCCATTCGTCTACAACCCGCGGGTGTTGCAAGATTTGTTTACCAACACGTGCGGTCTATATTGTGCTTATTATATACTTCTTAAGTGTCGAGGCGCGAAACTTAACAGAATTCTCATGCCTTTTTCAGCGAGACAGCACATAAACGATCGTATTATTTATCGTTTGCTCGCCCCGTGGATAATTCGGCTTCGAGGGGCCCACGGACGCTTAAAATTATCACCAATCGGACAGTAATAAATATTTTCTCATATGTGTTGTGTATTTGTTGTATTAATAAATATATGTGAAATATAGAGCGACTTTTTTGTTTTGCTTTAGCGTGAAAGAGAGAGAGAGAGAGAGAGAGAGAGAGAGAGAGAGTTGAGGTTGTGGCTTGATGATGATGTTGTTGAGGGTGGCACATGATGATGATGTTGTTGAGGGTGGTACATGATGATGCTGTTGAGGGTGGCACATGCTGATGATGTGTCAATTTGTGTGGCTTGGTGATGATGATGGTGTTGTTGAGGGTGTGGCTTGATGATGATGATGATGATGATGATGTGTCAATTTGTGTAGCTTGGTGATGATGATGGTGTTGTTGAGGGTGTGGCTTGATGATGATGATGATGATGATGTGTCAATTTGTGTAGCTTGGTGATGATGATGGTGTTGTTGAGGGTGTGGCTTGATGATGATGATGATGATGATGATGTGTCAATTTGTGTAGCTTGGTGATGATGATGGTGTTGTTGAGGGTGTGGCTTGATGATGATGATGATAAGAGAGAGAGAGAGCGTCACTATTTAATCACTACACATGATGATGTTGCCCGAGCCGACCAGCGACGACGACGACCAGCGACGACCATTAATCACTACACATGATGATGTTGCCCGAGCCGACCAGCGACGACGACGACCAGCGACGACCAGCGACCGCCGACCAGCGCCGATGATGATGACCGAGGTGGCCCGATGATGATCGACGTGGCACTAACACCCCTTTGCCTTTTTTTGCCATCACATGATAACACGACCCCCCGCAAGTTTTAGACTGACATACAAGTTTTAGAACCACTGTGACATACAAGTTTTAGAACCACTGGTCTCCATATTTGCCTCCTGTTGCCATCACACATTGATGATAACACGACCCCCCCTCAAGTTTTAGACTGACATACAAGTTTTAGAGGTCTCCAAACACACCTACAAGTTTTAGAACCACTGGTCTCCACACACTTGAGATAAGGAGATAAGACCACCCGCGAGGCCGACCACTTGACCACTTGAGATAAGACCGACCACCCCGCGCCGAGCGATAAACGAGGTCACCTGAGATTGCACGATACATGCCATGCTGCACGACGAGATTGTGCTGCACGATACATGCCAATGCTGCACAGTACCTGCACGAAATGTTCAAATCCTTGCTCTAAACACCCTTCCTTACTACTTGTGAGAGCTGCAGGCTTTACATTCAGAAAGTATTCCAATGGACGAAACATCATCTGTGAGAAGCCACATATAGTAGTCATGAGAAGCAAGTACTTACGTGAAGTAAAAGAGGTGCGCAAGCAAGGTTATGATATTGTGTACTTGGATGAAACATGGATCAATGCTCACCACACTAACCAAAGGGAATGGCAGTCATCAGATGGAAAGATTAAGAGATTAATACCTAACAGCAACGGACAGCGCTTGATAATTGCTCATGCAGGTAGTCTAACATGGACTAATACAGAATGCAGAGCTCATTTTTCTTTCAAAATCCATAGACAATCGGGATTATCACTCTGAGATGAATGGTCACATATTTAGACATTGGATTGAAAATTATGTTCTCCCATCACTAGATCGACCATCTTGCCTAATAATGGACAATGCAGCGTACCACAACATTGTTGCACTTGAAGATAAAGTCCCGACGTCATCCAGTACAAAAGATGCTATTAAGATATGGCTCACAAAGGAGCACATACAATTTAATAACATGTACTTAAAACCTGAATTACTATCTCTAGTAAAGCAAAACCAAAGGACCAAGATTTTTCAAATAGATAAGATTATCCAAGAGCACGGTCATATAAGTTTGAGGCTGCCACCTTACCATGCTCATTTAAATCCAATAGAACTAATCTGGGCAAAATTAAAAGGACAAGTGGCAGATGAAAATACAACATTCAAAATATGCGATGTAAAGACTCTTGCTAATCTCGCTTTATTAAATATAGACAAAGATTATTGGGCTGAATGTGAAGACCACGTCTTAAAACAGGAAGAGGAATATTGGAAAAATGATGGTTTGTGGAATGTTCAACCCCAAACAGTTATTAATCTTTTAGACTCGTCTGATTCAGAATGAAAGTATATAGACCCCACAATGTTGGCCCCTATATTACCTTAAATTAGTTCAACAATCGGTCCTTTTCAGGACCACACAACTATGAAAATTGGACATACAGGTATACCTTGTTATTATCGTCCGTCCTCGAACTGAGAAGACAATAATTCTCCTGGTATTTCCCTGTTACGGCCACGCCTTTACCTAGTGAAAATTAATCATAGACCAGCAACTACGGTAATTTCTATTATTTAGGGGTTCACAATTTACAATTTTGACAAACATCAAAGAAATTCGCCGCTTTAAGAAAACTGCAGCTGCAAGATATTTGTAATATACATTTAAAGGGTCTTTTGCATTATAATAACATTTGGAAAATTTCAACAGTTTTTAACAAACGGTTACTGAACAATAGCGTTTTGAAGTTGGGCAAGTGATTTGAAACGAGCT
Source organism: Megaustenia siamemsis (assembly GCA_032433765.1). Lineage (NCBI taxonomy): Eukaryota > Metazoa > Mollusca > Gastropoda > Stylommatophora > Ariophantidae > Megaustenia > Megaustenia siamemsis. The sequence goes on from JAVIAB010000001.1 coordinate 45,344,533, forward strand.
ATAGTATTATCTTAGTAGTATCCGTAGTAGTGGTAATAGTCGTAGTTATAGTAATTGAAGTAGGATTAGTGGTAGTAGTACAAGAAGAAGACATTTTTTTAAAAAAAAAGCTAAGAAAGGCGAAGAAATGACATACTTCGATTGTGTATAATTGAAATGTCTACTTCTGTTCAAATCAATGTTATCGAAAATGTAAAGCATACTGTAAAAGCTCAGAATGTAACTAAATGAGAATTTTGTTATAATTTATACATTTAATTGTTTCGTTGTTGACATTTTTGGAAAAGCTTAAATTATAGAGCATTTTTTATTTTGTTGTAAGCTTCTAGAAATCATAACGGCCCTTGTTGCCATTTTCCACTCCGGTCAACATTTCCATGTAAGAATATTGTTGAAACATGAAACAAATTGTATCTTGACACGTTCAGCTGCTGATATAAAACTGCTGATATGAGTCAATCATTTCTAAGTTTCAACGTACACACACAAAGAAAACACTCGTCCTTGGTAGCAAAGTTAAAGATAAACTTACAACAATAAAAGTACATAAATGGAGATTGTGAACAACTATTCAGACCAAACTATATAGCTGTAACTAATTAAATAAGTAACAACAAATTACACTAGCATTGTTTGAAAAGTCGAAAGACGAACAGGTTTAAATGTTTTTTTTTAACAAAGAAGAAGAAATGAAAATCTTGATATAGAGAGTAGAGAGTACCCCCGTCACGCCAAGTGGCGGCTTATAGGGAACATGGTATTAGTGACCATGAATTTTACAGACCTTCGGCACATGATTTTTTGGGGGGTAATGTGGTCGGTATTACGCCCGTGCCGCTTTACTTTCCCAGAAAAAAATCCGGTACCCATTTAAGGCTGGGTGTACCCGAAAGCCGTCGGTTGGGATCGAAATCTACCCCTTGTCCTTTGTAGTCCAGTTCACTAACCACTGAGTAATCGCGGTTCCCTAAAATCTTGATATATTATACATTATTATAATTTTGCAACTGAAGTTAAAAGGCTTTCTCAAGATAAAACATTGCACATTTGTCCTTATATGTACATGATGCTACATTTAAAATTCATTATTGCGTGCTTGAATAATGGAACGGAAACCAGAATAGCCACTCGAACAGGGGACTCTGATTGTTTTATAGACCTGGTTCTTGTGTCTTCCACCTTCGCATCGGTCTGCAATGTCATCCTGATTGAGAGAGGCAGAAAAAGAAGCCAGAAAATCAAGCTCAACATTCTACTATGAGGACACAGATCAGGACGTCATTAGCAAAATCAGATATAGGAAACAGGGCGCGCCTCGCAAGAGGCAGGAGAGATGAACACAGCCGTCCTGGTTGAACATAGAAGTCGAGGAAGCTTAGCGGAACAATTGACAAACGGCCAAGGCATGGCAGAAAGCCAGAAAGATTGGAAGAACACAACCTGAGCTCTTGAAACGTCTGAAAGAAGAGGTCGACCATAAAATGATGCACTTTAAAAATATGCTAAGCAGGCTAACGATGTCAAGTGGGATGACTTCTAATAAAAAAGTGTGCTCAGAAAAATCGCTGTCATATTCTGTCGCCTTCATCAGAGCATGATGACGACACTGAGACATACAAGACTTCTAGAGCACAGGCCAGATCTGGTGCAAATCTGATAAGAGTAACGAGAAGACCCTGCTTGCCTGCTATTGAGTTATTGAGTTATTTGCGGGTCATCATCATTGCACTCCGAACATGTCCATAGGTGCTCAGATCCCCTCCTCAGCAATTCCCTCAGTGTCCAACGACTGACGACTCCAGTTCAATGTTGGTTGATAAGTCTTCTTACACGGCCACTAAGTTTCTCATTTCTGGCTGTGCCCATATTAACTCCAATTTCTATCATCCGAAGAAGTGACGTGGATCTGTGTTTGTCGAAGTCATGTGCTCTTCCCACATCTCGTATGGCATTGATGATGTCCGCCCGATCCATTGGTTGCCCGTCCTCAACGACAGCGCAGCTATCCAACTTGCCCGCTCTTTCATTTCCCCGCACTCCCGCATGTCCAGGGACATAGACAAAGGTGACCTTACGTATTTTGGATTTCTGCAACGACTCTACCCATTGCATGCGTACAGAGCCCGCCTCCACTTTTTTATCATGCTCATCGAATCACTCAGTATACATGCGTGGATGTAGTCTTGTGACTCTAACCATTTGAATGCCTTGGTCACTGCCATCACCTCCATTGTCATGCTACTCATGGTCATGACGTATGCACCACTGTCTTTCTTGACTATTCTGCCTGCCGAGCATGCTGTAAATGCCCATGCACTACTTTAGTGTCGTCTTACAGATCCGTCTGTACAGATGACTGCATCTTTCTCATCGGTGTTATCGCAGATGAGACCGTTGACCGCAGCATTAACCAAGACCGGGTTCTGTTCCCTACTTTTCCTGTCGAGTGTGACAATACACGAGAAAGTCTCCTTGAATGACGTAGGCACCGGTATCCACTTCTCACCAACTCCCAACGCTGAAATTGGTAAGCCCACAGACCTGTTTGATGACATCTTCTGCTCGGCCCACCCATGATTTGCCTCTTTTTTTTAGCCTGGCACCTTTCTCTGTGTTGAGCACGTGGTGCAATGGATGCTCTGTATCTGTACTAATCTTCAGGTATGCTCGTGCTCTCCAGATCTTGATTCTGTCACCCATGGTTGGAAAGTCAAGAAGATACCTTATTGCTACACATGGAGTGTCCCTCGTACATCCCAGGATAATGCGCATGGCTTCATTTTGTATTTTCTCCAGCCTATCAAATTGAGTCGTACTGACAGTAATAATTGCCAAGGCGTACTCGATTGGTGCGAGGACTAATCCCTGGAACAGAAGTGTAAGTATCCTCAACTCGATGTTGTAAGCTGCCATGACCTTCAAGGCGGCTAATCCTTTGCGGGATTTTGTTATCACATGGTCGACGTGGTCCCGAAAACACAGGCTGCGATCAAACTTAACTCCGAGGTATATCATCAGCTTGTCCCTGGTCACCTCATCAGCTCCCATTCGTACTACCGGTGTGGTCGTATTAACAATATGATTGTTAAGGGAGAACCATGAAACCGATGCTTTATTATGATTAACCAAGGCGCCTGAAACCCCACACCAGGAAGAAATGCGATCGAGTTCATCTTGCAATGTGGAGGCGATTCCCCGTCTGTCTCTTCCCTGTCGATATACCAGAATATCATCAGCAAAAGTCATAGTTCTTCCCCTCCCATCCAGCTGTTGTTCCATGATCGTTATTGTGTACACGTTAAATAGAACTGGTGACAATAGTGAGCCTTGTGGCAGCTCTGGACAAATGGATGTTGGCTCGGAAGACCAACTTCCACATCTGAGTATCACCTTCTTCTGAAACAGTGCCGCGGCGATCCATCTAATGAGGAAGGGGTGCACCGCCAAATTGAGGAGAATATGCATGAGATATTCAAATGGTACCCTGTTGTATGCATCCTCCAGATCTATAGCAGCAGCACATGTCTCCTCTCGTCTGTGGAAGCCTACGAAGACGTCATAGGCAAAGACTGCCGCATTAAGCCATGTGTCTTTGTTATATCTATAACCTCCGAGCTTCCCTTTGCTCTCATCAGATTTGTGCCATATCCGGCCTGTGCTCTGAAAGTCTGGTATGCCTCTGTGTCGCGTTATGCCATTCATGCACTGATGTGACGCCAGAATGTGTCTAGCGATTTTTCTGAGCACACTTTTTTACAGACGTCATCCAATTTGGCATTCTTAGCCTGCTTAGCGCATAGTTTAAAGTGCATCCTTTTTTGATCGACCTCTACTTTCAGACGCTTCAAGAGCTCAGGCTGTGTTCTTCCATTCCATCTGGCTTTCTGCCAAGTCTTGACCGTTTGTCTCTTGCTCCGCCAAGCTTCCTCGACATCTACGTTCCACCAGGTTGGCTGTGTCCATCACTCCTGCCTCCTACGAGGGGCGCTCTGTTTCCTATGTCTGATTTTGCTAAAGACGTTCTGGTCTGTTTTCTCGTAGTTGAATGTGTGGAGCTTTCTTTTCTGGCTTTTTTTTATGCTTTTCTCAATTAGGAGGACACATGGTTAGTTATCACTTCCGTGGAACCCCAGTGCACTCCACCTGCAAACCGGTGCGAATGTGGAACAGACCAGTGCCAGGTCTATGACACTCTCAGAGTCCCCTGTTCGAGTGGCCATTCTTGTTGCCCTTCCATCATTCAAGCTCTATAAATCGGCCGACACCAGTGCGTTCTCTAGGTCTTCTCCCTGGCTGTTGGTTATGACGTTAGTAGTATAGCAGGGTCCATTTGACCCGTATTTGGACCGTAAATTAACAAAGATATATAGTAGGCGTATTTTACGCCTAATGTACATGAGAGACAGGGGGAGTTAACCATGACAGCTCGTGTCGGGATGTTGACCTCTAGTCCCGGTGACCCTGGAAGTGACCTGTTTATGTTTGGTGTGTGCTGACTTTGGAGTTCTTGATGTACTTGATCGATAGTGATAGGTTAGTAGATTATACAACATCAATGAAAGACGATCAATATAAAACAGAAGACAAAGATATATTTTATTCTTTTATTATCTCAATAGGTGTATAACATACAGTGGATATTATATAACATTACAAACATATTTAGTGCACTGAATAAATATATAGTACATTGATAACATTTATTTATAGCTATGTAGTTGGGTGTCTGCTTAGCTATGTGTAAAAAATAAATCATAAGGGGTGAAACTGTTAGAGATTACTGGTTAGTCTAAGCTGGTAGTGTAAAGAGTTAAATATCCAGAGGCGTAGTCGAGACGTTATCATCAGCTACCTTTTTTTTTATATAGAAATAGGAAAAAGCATTTCTTGTTTGACTGTAGGAAAATATGGAATTATTTAAGACTCTGAAACCTACATTTTTACCACCCTTGGCCTTTTGCATGTCGAGAACCTCTAAAAACATATCTTTATCTAATGTGTTGTGTTGCTTGCTTAGCCCTTTACAACTGATTTTATCGTAATCCCCACTACAATGATACGTTTTACTACATAAGCTAACAAGAGCTGTCCCTTCGTACTCTAATTTAAAAATACCGGGCGTTCGTTTAGTGTACGCTTTTTGTAGTAGTAGGAGTTGTAGTTGTAGTTGTTGTAGAAGTTGTAGAGGTAGTAGTTGGTTGTGGAAGTTGTAGTTGTAGAGGTACTTTGTTTGTGGAAGTTGTAATTGTAGAGGTAGTTGGTTGTGGAATTTGTAGTTGTAGAGGTAGTTGGTTGTGGAAGTTGTAGTTGTAGAGGTAATTGGTTGTGGAAGTTGTAGTTGTAGAGGTAGTTGGTTGTGGAAGTTGTAGTTTTAGAGGAAGTTGGTTGTGGAAGTTGTAGTTGTAGAGGTAATTGGTTGTGAAAGTTGTAGTTGTAGAGGTAGTTGGTTGTGGATGTTGTAGTTGTAGAGGTAGTTGGTTGTGGACGTTGTAGTTTTAGAGGTAGTAGGTTGTGGATGTTGTAGAGGTAGTTGGTTGTGAAAGTTGTAGTTGAAGAGGTAGTTGCTTGTGGAAGATGTAGTTGTAGAAAGAGTTGGTTGTGGACGTTGTAGTTGTAGAGGCAGTTGGTAGTGGACGTTGTAGTTGTAGAGGTAGTTGGTTGTGGAAGTTGTATTTGTTGTGGTAGTTGGTTGTGGAAGAGATAGTTGTAGAGGTAGTTGGTTGTGGAAGTTAAAGTTGTAGAGGTAGTTGGTTGTGGACGTTGTAGTTGTAGAGGTAGTTAGTTGTGGACGTTGTAGTTGTAGAGGTAGTTGGTTGTGTAAGTTGTAGTTATAGAGGTAGTTGTTTGTGGAAGTTGTAGTTGTAGAGGTAGTTGGTTGTGGAAGTTGTAGTTGTAGAGGAAGTTGGTTGTGGAAGTTGTAGTTGTAGAGGTAGTTGGTTGTGGAGATAGTTGGTTGTAGAAGTTGTAGTAGGGAAAGTTGTGGAAGTTGTAGTTGTAGACGTAGTTGGTGTAGAAGTTGTAGTAATGATAGTTGTAGTAGAGTAAGGGACGACGTTCAAATTAACAGACGACGACTTTTATTCGACTGACTCAACAAGCAAGTTGGGAAATTTTAGTCTTGTATTTAACCTAATTTATTTGAATTTCCATATCTTTATCACTTGATTGAATGACAGACAACAGTAAAGGTGATCATTTCAGGTACGAAAACTTAGTTCCAACGCCCAAAATGTTGACTCATAACCAAAAAGTTGAACTCAAAACACTAAAAATCTAGGTCCAAAGTCGTAATTGTTAGACACGAAAGTCGTAAATGTTATATGCAAAGTCCAAAAGTTTGTCAAAAAGACAACCCTAACTCAGAATAGTTAGACACAAAGCCCAAAAATTTATATTCAAATTCCAAAACGTTACGCCAAAAGACAACTAATGTAACACTTAACCCCAACGTTTCGCAGCATAACCACAAAGTTGAACTCAAAACCCTAAAAATTTAGTCCCAAAGTGATACTAGTTCGACACAAAAGTCGTAAATGTTATATTCAAATCCAAAAGTTTGTTAAAAAGACAACCCAAACTCAAAATAGTTAGACACAAAGCTCAAAAATGTATGTGCAAAGTCCAAAAAGTTACGCCAAAAGACAACTAATGTAACATATACCCAAAAATTTCGTCTCATAACCAAAAAGTTGAACTCAAAACCCTAAAAATTTAGTCCCAAATGATACTAGGTTCGACACAAAAGTTGAAAAAGTTATATTCAAAGTCCAAAAGTTTGTCAAAAAGACAACCCAAACTCAAAAGTTTTTTTAAAAGACAACGTAAACTCAAAATAGTTAGACACGAAAGATCAAAAAGGTATATGCAAAGTCCAAAAAGTTACGGCAAAAGACAAATTGTAACACTAAACCCCAAAGTTTCGTAGCATAACCAAAAAGTTGAACTCAAAATCCTAAAAAAATTTAGTCCCAAAGTGATCCTAGTTCGAAACAAAAGTCGTAAATGTTATATTCAAATCAAAAAGTTTGTTAAAAAGACAACCCAAACTCAAAATAGTTAGATGCAAAGCTCAAAAATTTATATGCAAAGTCCAAAAAGTTACTCCAAAAGACAACTAATGTAACACTTAACCCCAAAATTTCGTCTCATAACCAAAAAGTTGAACTCAAAACCCTAAAAATGTAGGCCCAAAGTAAAAATAGTTAGACACGAAAGACCACAAAGGTATATTCAAAGGCCAAAATGTTACTCCAAAAGACAACTAATGTAACAACAAGCCCTAAAATTTCGACTCATACGCACAAACTTGGACACAAAACCCTACAAAATTTAGAACAAAAAGTCAAAATAGTTAGACACGAAAGACCAAATAGTTATATACAAAGTCCAAAAGTTTGTCAAAAAGACAACCCAAACTCAAAATAATTATACACGAAAGACCAAAAAGGGATATTCAAAGTCTAAAATGTTACTCCAAAAGACAATTAATGTAACACCAAGCTCTAAAATTTCGACTTACACTCACAAATTTGGACACAAAACCCTAAAAAATCTAGACCCAAAGTCCAAAAGACAAAATAATTTAACCCCAAATCACAAATATCTCATCTCATAAGCAAAAAGTTGAAAATACAGGCTGTCTAGTATGTCTTGATTTTGACCTGATAAGTTTCTAAAAATAGATTTTGACCAATGATACAATAACAAAGTGTACACTTTTCAAGGAAAGTCTTTAATACAGCTAAGAAAATCCTAATAAATAATTCTAATTTAGTAAAAAAATTTTGCACATGATGATAGTTACGACTGTGTCTAAATGATTAATGAAAATATTCATACAACCATAGAAAACCCCATACACACTAAAAACATCACATTGAAAGACTAAAGTTAACGTCACGCCCCATCACAACTCTGCCTAGAAAAGTACCGCAAACCATGAAAGTTATGTCCCCTGGTATAACTCTACTAAACGAAAGTATTACCAAACACGTAGGTTACACCTCTACTATAACCCCACTAAAAGACAAGATTTTGATTAAAATACCACTTTTATGATTGTTAGCCCCTTGGCTATTTTTGGTGGTTACACCCATGAAACTGTTAAAGATAGTAAATTTAACCTCTAGGCATACCACAAACGTTATATTAGACATCCCCGTAGCACAAATTTACATAAAAATCCACTTTATGATTGTTACCCCCTGACTATTCTTGGTGGCTACGCCCATGAAACTGTTAAAGATAGTAAATTTAACCTCTAGGATTACTCCAAACTTTATTTTAGTCATTCCCATAGCCAAAAAGAATAATAACTTAAAAAACACTTTTAGGTTTCTTACCCCCAACCAATTTTTGATGGCTACGCCCATGAAATAGATAAAACTCGTAAATTTACACGCTAGGTTTACTCTAAACTTTATTTTAGACATCCCCATAACAAAAATTTACTTAAAAACCACTTAAAAAATTTTTACTGCTTACCCTTTTTTGGTGGTTACGCCCATGAAATCGATAAAAAATTGAAATTTACACTCAAGGCATACCCCAGATGTTATATTAGGCATCCCCGTATCAAGAATTTTAATTAAAAAACAACTTTTATGATTTTACCCCCCTGACCCATTTTTGAGGGCTACGCCCATGAAATCAAGAAAAAAAATTAATTTAACCTATAGGCATACCTCAAAAATAATATTTGACACGCCCATGTATCAAATGTGCCTGAAAAATCAACCAAAAATTAGTAGTATATATCCAACATAATGATGGATGAATTTTCGGCTAGCCGTGGATTATTTATTACTTATACAGGGTGTTTATAAAGTCTCACTACACTTGGTATCTAGGTCAATTTGAAAAAAAAATGTTTATGACGTCATCACAATATGTGCTCCCACTGTCAATGAAATTTGTTGAATAAGTTTATTGCTACTGGAAATGTGGAAGATGCTCCACGATCTGGTAGGCCTGCTGTGAATGATGAAATATGTTTAGATATCCAAGACAGAATCCTTAAAAGTCCAGACAAGTCATTAAGAAAACTGTCGCAACAAGTGAACTTACCATTGAGCACATATTGTGATGACGTCATAAACATTTTTTTCAAATTGACCTAGATACCAAGTGTAGTGAGACTTTATAAACACCCTATATAAATAGTCTACCTGAAGTTTGTTTTTTCTTATATGAGAGTCTACATTTGTTTTTTCTTATATGAGAGTCTACCCGTATAATTTCACAGGATATACACTACTAATTTTTGGTTGATTTTTCAGACAAATTTGATACATGGGCGTGTCAAAAATTATGTCTGAGGTATGCCAATAGGTTAAATTCAATTTTTTTCTGGATTTCATGGGCGTAGCCCTAAAAAATGGGCCAGGGAATAAAATCATAAAAGTTGTTTTTTATGTAAATTCCTGATACGGGGATGCCTAATATAACATCTGGGGTATGCCTTGAGTGTAAATTTCAATTTTTTATCGATTTCATGGGCGTAACCACCAAAAAAGGGTAAGGGGTAAACAATTTTAAAGAGGTTTTAAAGTAAATTTTTGTAATGGGGATGTCTAAAATAAAGTTTAGAGTAAACCTAGCGTGTAAATTTACGATCTTTATCTATTTCATGGGCGTAGCCATCAAAAGATGGTTGGGGGTAAGGAACTTAAAAGTGTTTTTAAGTATATTTTTGGCTATGGGAATGTCTAAAATAAAGTTTCGAGTATGCCTAGAGGTTATATTTACTATCTTTAACAGTTTCATGGACGTATCCACCAAAAGTGGGCAAGAGGAGTTAATAATATGGGGGTAACAATCATAAAGTGGATTTTTATTTAAATTTGTGTTATGGGGATGTTTAATGTAAAGTTTGGAGTAAGCCTAGAGGTTAAATTTACTATCTTTAAAAGTTTCATGGGCGTAGCCACCAAAAATTGTCAGGGGGGGGGGGTAACAATCATAAAAGTGATTTTTAAGTAAATTTTTGCAATGAAGATGACTAATATAAAGTATGGGGTATGCCTACAGTGTAAATTTACGAGTTTTATCTATTTCATGGGCGTAGCCACCAAAAATAGTCAGTGGGGTAACCATCATAAAAGTGATTTTTAAGTAAATTTTTGCTATGAAGATGTCTAATATAAAGTTTAGAGTATGCCTAGAGTGTAAATTTACGAGTTGTATCTATTTCATGGGCGTAGCCATCAAAATTTGGTTGGGGGTAAGAAACCTAAAAGTGTTTTTTAAGTTATTATTTTTTTTGCTATGGGAATGTCTAAAATAAAGTTTGGAGTAATCCTAGAGGTTAAATTTACTATCTTTAACAGTTTCATGGGCATAGCCACCAAAAATGGTCAGGGGGTAACAACCATAAAGTGGATTTTTATGTAAATTTGTGCTACGGGGATGTCTAATATAACGTTTGTGGTATGCCTAGAGGTTAAATTTACTATCTTTAACAGTTTCATGGGTGTAACCACCAAAAATGGCCAAGGGGGTAACAATCATAAAAGTGGTATTTTAAGCAAAATCTTGTCTTTTAGTGGGGTTATGATAGAGGTGTAACCTACGTGTTTGGTAATACTTTCGTTTAGTAGAGTTATACCAGGGGACATAACTTTCATGGTTTGCGGTACTTTTCTTAGCAGAGTTGTGACAGGGGGTTTAACTTTCATGCTTTGTCGTACTTTTCTTACCAGAGTTGTGATGGGGCGTCAACGTTAACTTTAGTCTTTCAATGTGATGTTTTTAGTGTGTATGGGGTTTTCTATGGTTGTATGAATATTTTCATTAATCATTTAGACACAGTCGTAACTATCATCATGTGCAAAATTTTTTTACTAAATTAGAATTATTTATTAGGATTTTCTTAGCTGTATTAAAGACTTTCCTTGAAAAGTGTACACTTTGTTATTGTATCATTGGTCAAAATCTATTTTTAGAAACTTATCAGGTCAAAATCAAGACATACTAGACAGCCTGTATTTTCAACTTTTTGCTTATGAGATGAGATATTTGTGATTTGGGGTTAAATTATTTTGTCTTTTGGACTTTGGGTCTAGATTTTTTAGGGTTTTGTGTCCAAATTTGTGAGTATAAGTCGAAATTTTAGAGCTTGGTGTTACATTAATTGTCTTTTGGAGTAACATTTTGGACTATGAATATCCCTTTTTGGTCTTTCGTGTATAACTATTTTGAGTTTGGGTTGTCTTTTTGACAAACTTTTGGACTTTGTATATAACTATTTGGTCTTTTGTGTCTAACTATTTTGACTTTGGGTCTAAATTATGTAGGGTTTTGTTTCCAAGTTTGTGCGTATGAGTCGAAATTTTAGGGCTTGTTGTTACATTAGTTGTCTTTTGGAGTAACATTTTGGCCTTTGAATATACCTTTGTGGTCTTTCGTGTCTAACTATTTTTACTTTGGGCCTACATTTTTAGGGTTTTGAGTTCAACTTTTTGGTTATGAGACGAAATTTTGGGGTTAAGTGTTACATTAGTTGTCTTTTGGAGTAACTTTTTGGACTTTGCATATAAATTTTTGAGCTTTGCATCTAACTATTTTGAGTTTGGGTTGTCTTTTTAACAAACTTTTTGATTTGAATATAACATTTACGACTTTTGTTTCGAACTAGGATCACTTTGGGACTAAATTTTTTTAGGATTTTGAGTTCAACTTTTTGGTTATGCTACGAAACTTTGGGGTTTAGTGTTACAATTTGTCTTTTGCCTTAACTTTTTGGACTTTGCATATACCTTTTTGATCTTTCGTGTCTAACTATTTTGAGTTTACGTTGTCTTTTTAAAAAACTTTTGAGTTTGGGTTGTCTTTTTGACAAACTTTTGGACTTTGAATATAACTTTTTGAACTAGTATCACTTTGGGACTAAATTTTTAGGGTTTTGAGTTCAACTTTTTGGATATGAGACGAAATTTTGGGGTATGTGTTACGTTAGTTGTCTTTTGGCGTAACTCTTTGGACTTTGCATATACATTTTTGAGCTTTGTGTCTAACTATTTTGAGTTTGGGTTGTCATTTTAACAAACTTTTGAATTTGAATATAACATTTACGACTTTTGTGTCGAACTAGTATCACTTTGGGACTAAATTTTGTAGGGTTTTGCGTTCATTTTTTTGGTTATGAGACGGAATTTTTGGGTATATGTTACATTAGTTGTCTTTTGGCGTAACTTTTTGGAATTTGCATATAAATTTTTGAGCTTTGTGTCTAAATATTCTGAGTTTGGGTTGTCTTTTTGACAAACTTTTGGACTTTGAATATAAGTTTTTCAACTTTTGTGTTGACCCTAGTATCATTTGGGACTAAATTTTTAGGGTTTTGAGTTCAACTTTTTGGTTATGTGCCAAAATTTTGGGCGTTGGAACTAAGTTTTCGTACCTGAAATAATCACCTTTACTGTTGTCTGTCATTCAATCAAGTGATAAAGATATGGAAATTCAAATAAATTAGGTTAAATACAAGACTAAAATTTCCCAACTTGCTTGTTGAGTCAGTCGAATAAAAGTCGTCGTCTGTTAATTTGAACGTCGTCCCCTGCTCTACTACAACTTCTACACCAACTACGTCTACAACTACAACTTCCACAACTTTCACTACTACAACTTCTACAACATCCACAACCAACTACCTCTACAACTACAACTTCCACAACCAACTACCTCTATAACTACAACTTCCACAACCAATTACCTCTACAACTACAACTTCCACAACCAACTACCTCTACAACTACATTTTCCACAACCAACTACCTCTACAACTACAACTTCCACAACCAACTACCTCTACAACTACAATTTCCACAACCAACTACCTCTACAACTACAACTTCCACAACCAGTTACCTCTACAACTACAACTTCCACAACCAACTACCTCTAAAACTACAACTACAACTTCCACAACCAACTACCTCTACAACTACAACCAACTACCTCTACAACTTCTACAACAACTACAACTAGAACTTCTACTACTACAAAAAGCGTACACTAAACGAACGCCCGGTCTTTTTAAATTAGAGTACGAAGGGACAGCTCTTGTTAGCTTATGTAGTAAAACGTATCATTGTAGTGGGGATTACGATAAAATCAGTTGTAAAGGGCTAAGCAAGCAACACAACAAATTAGATAAAGAAGTTTTTAGAGGTTCTCGACATGCAAAAGACCAAGGGTGGGAAAAATGTAGGTTTCAAAGTCTTAAATAATTCCATATTTTCCTACAGTCAAACAAGAAATGCTCTTTCCTATTTCTATATAAAAAGAAAGGTAGCTGATGATAACGTCTCGACTACGCCTCTGGATATTTAACTCTTTACACTACCAGCTTAGACTAGCCAGTAATCTCTAACAGTTTCACCCCTTATGATTTATTTATGACAAATAGCTAAGCAGACACCCAACTACATAGCTATAAATAAATATTATCAATGTACTATATATTTACTCAGTGCACTAAATATGTTTGTAATGTTATATAATATCCACTGTATGTTATACACCTATTGAGATAATAAAAGAATAAAATATATCTTTGTCTTCTGTTTTATATTGATCGTCTTTCATTGATGTTGTATAATCTACTAACCTATCACTATCGATCAAGTACATCAAGAACTCCAAAGTCAGCACACACCAAACATAAACAGGTCACTTCCAGGGTCACCGGGACTAGAGGTCAACATCCCGACACGAGCTGTCATGGTTAACTCCCCCTGTCTCTCATGTACATTAGGCGTAAAATACGCCTACTATATATCTTTGTTAATTTACGGTCCAAATACGGGTCAAATGGACCCTGCTATACTACTGACGTTACTAAACTGGTTTCCTCTAGCATTAAAGTCTCCGCAGAAAATGACATTCTCTTCATCGAACTCGAAGAGATTCTGCCATCGTTGTGTGTTCACCTTCCCATTACAGGCAAACAATAACAATCACGAAATGAACTGGGGTCTGCACCCTAACCGCATGTACCTGCAATTCTGCATTGTTCCACACAGACATATCAACCTCAGCTGCCACCATATTGTTGCGCACAAGTATGGCCTGTTCAAGGTGTCGTCTATTGTAAAAACAATGAAAGCCAGGACTACTTACTGTCTTGTCACCAAGATGAGTTTCTTGCAAAACCATTATATCGGCGCCGCACAGTAGCTTACCAGGAATGGGCCGTCGTTGATTAATGGACCCACAATTCCAATAAGTAACGCGCACATACTTTAGGCCTAGCCTCTCACACTTTGACAGTTTAATGCCACCTCTCTTGCCCTGTCGTGTTTTCCTTCTTCGATGATGTCGTTTGGGCTGCATCTGAATACTTACACTTACCGTCGTCATAGATGACTGTCGCTGAACGTCGATGCTTTGGATGGTCTAGACTCATGTGCACTTACTCAGTCGCACGGTCCAAAACCAGTTTCCACGTTATAAACTGGCCAACTCCAGTAAATAGCTCAGCAGGACGCGGATACATTGTGAGCCTTCCACAAATTAAATGAATTACGCGTCCTTGATGACAGACCGGCGTAAACAAACCGCCATTTTGTGACGCGTTCAATAGTGCAAACAACAATGACGAGTATCTATATATCTATCTACCAACATTCTACTCCAGATCATGGCATACCACATCTACACCAGACCTTGCTTTCCATTCACCAGACCTGGATTGGAATATCACACGAATTGTTGGGAAACAACTTGGAGGCAGCGACCACCGACCAGTCTTTTTAGTGGTACAAAATAAGGCCATCAGGGAGAGCAGCACTCTCTCCAGATGGAATTACAAAAAGGCAGACTGGAAAATGTATCAACACTACACCAGTGTACTGACTAAAGATATAAATACAGATAGAGACATCAACAAAATAGTTGATGAATTCAGTAGACTAATAATACAAGCTGCCAGTGAAACAATACCTAGAGGGGCACGGAAACACTACAAACCATACTGGAGTAGTGAACTAGAGAAACTACACAAATAAATGGAAACATCTCGAAAGCAAGCAGAAAATAACCCTTGCCAAGAACACCACAACAACTACCAGCATGCTAAAGCCAAATTTCAACGGGCTAAACTACAAGCCAGACGGAGAAGCTGGAAAGAGAAAACAGAGTCCTTGAATCTTGAACAAGACACAAGAAAAGTGTGGAAGCTTGTAAAACAGCTGAATGATGAGGGTACAGAAAGGAACACCAAAATTACACTGAAGAAGGATGGAAACATTCTAACAGGTAAACATGCAGCAAATTACTTTGCAGACTCCTTTGCAAATGACAATAATATTGAAATTAGCCTAGAAAACGACAAGAGACCCGTTTAAAACAACAAAATGTAAGACAAGAAGAGACCACACATGAAGTAATGGAAACACCCATTACACAAAGAGAGCTAGAGCTGGCAATATCCAAATTAAAAATGAAAAAGTCACCAGGCAGTGATGGAGTGTCCAATGAAATGATTAAGAACTTGGGAACTGCAGCTAAAGCAAAACTACTGCAGATCTACAACATTTGCTGGATCACAGGTAGAGTGCCACAGGCATGGAGAGAAGCAATTATGATACCATTACTAAAGCCAGGAAAAGATGGTTCAATGACATCCAGCTATAGACAAATCAGCCTTACAAGCTGTTTGTGTAAAACAATGGAACGTATAATCAATCTCAGACTGCAGTGGTACATGGAAAGTGAAAATCTCCTTGTCCCACAACAAGCAGGCTTTAGACAGTGTTACTCTACCGAAGATCAAGCAACCTATCTTTCCCATGAAATTGAAGATGCGTTTCAAGAAAAGAAACTGGTACTAGCAGCATGGATAGACCTAAAGAAAGCATTTGATAAGGTATGGAAGGAAGGGCTTTTGAAGAAACTGAGAAATTATGGAGTAAATGGCAGGATGTACAAATGGGTCAAAGCATACCTGCATAACAGGAGAGCCAGAGTGCAACTGGATGGTCTTAAGAGTAAGAAGGTCTTATTGCGCCAGGGCGTTCCACAAGGAGGGGTACTATCTCCAACACTTTTTCTGATCTACATCAATGACCTAGTTACTGAACTACCACATGGCATCAAAGTGGCAATGTATGCAGATGACTTGGTAATGTGGTGCACAGAGGAGTATGCAACAGTGGCCTCCAAATTGCTACAAAGAGCTATGAATGCACTGAATTCATGGACAAATAGATGGTGTATCAGCATCAATACAGACAAATGCAGTACTAAACTTTTCACACTCTCCCCAAAACAAAAAGCAGGAGCCATCTACATAAACAATGAGCCTGTGAAAGAAGACATACAAGCTACATATCTCGGAGTTACATTTGATAACAAACTATCTTGGAAACAGCAGATAAATAAGGCAACCCAAAAAGCAAGGAGGAAATTGGCTATTCTAAGAAAGTTGTGTGGAACCACATGGGGTGCGAGTGGGAAAATACTCAGTAAAGTTTACCAACAGAGTATACGCCCACATTTAGAAAGAAGCAAAGTGATTTACATCAAATAGAAAGCGCGCGCAATCACATGATCACTTAAAATATCAATAAAAGCAAACAAATAAACAGAAATGTTCACTGGAAAACAGCACTTATCTGTGAGTCTTCTGAAGAAGCAAGTTATCAGGGCGCCATATTCCCCGGAAGTCTACATTGCCTGCTACATTGAGCAGACTGACCAAATAAATGAGTCTGTCAGAATGATGATACGGGGGTCCCTCTCAGAATTGTGTGAGGATCTAGAGCTGGGAGAAGATCTCACGATCACAACCAATCCATTCGCATAACACCTAAATGGTCACACAACTCTGCTCCTGGTCCAGATAGTGTTTGTTACGACTACATAGGCTATTTAGCCGACGACGACTTGCAAAAACTGGCCAAAGATTTTAATGCCAACATTCCAAGTGGCCAGATAAAGGAGTAGTGAATATACAGCTACTTACTACCGCTACCGAAGCCAAACAAGGACCATTCTCAGATCAGTGCCTACAGAATCATCATGATGCAGAACACTGCGGGCAAGCTACTTGAGAAAATGGTTGCCCGATGTTCTCCTCACCTATCATTTTGAATTGAAACGCGCATCACCACCAACACTCGAAGGTTATAGATATAACAAAAAGACATTGCTCAATGCGGCAGTCTTCGCCTATGGCGTCTTCGAAGGCTTCCACAGACGAGAAGAGACATGTGCTGCAGCTATAGTTCTGGAGGATGCATACAACAGAGTACAATTTGAATACTTCATGTACATGCTCCTCAAACTGGCAGTGCACCCCTTCCTCATTAGATGGATCGCTGCAGTACATATTTCGATTCTCCATTGCAATTTTCTGCGTTAAAGTCAAAATGATGCTATACTTAACACATATGCGCCGATGAAGCGGAGTAGTACGCAGGGCAATAATCCTTTTTGACAAATCAAGTGTTGTGAATGCGACCTACTACCATAGTAGTATAGCAGGAAGAAACTGCTATCATTTGACCCGTAAATTAACAAAGATATATAGTTGGTGTGCAGTGCACCTAATGTACTCTAGGTGCGGAGTGGAGTTAACCATGAGCTCCAGTGTTGTTGACTCCGTGAGTGACCTGTTTATGTCTGGTGTGTGCTGACTTTGGAGTTCTTGATGTACTTGATCGATAGTGATAGATTAGTAGATTATACAACATCAATGAAAAACAATATCATTAAATATATAACAGAAAACAAAAGATATACTTTATTCTTTTATTACCTCAATAGGTGTATAACATACAGTGGAAATTATATAATATTACAAAAATATTTAGTACACTGAGTAAATATATAGTACAAGAATAACATTTATTTATAGCTATGTAGTTGGATGTCTGCTTAGCTATATGTCATAAATGAATCATAAGGGGTGAAACTGTTAGAGGTCGTGGGTATCATGTCATGTCGTTGTAGCAGACAGGTATGTTATGTCGTTGTATCAGACACGTATGTCATGTCGTTGTAACAGTCACAGGTGTCGTGTCGTAGAACAGTCACAGGTGTCGTGTCGTTGTATCAGACACGTATGTCATGTCGTTGTAACAGTCACAGGTGTTGTGTCGTTGTATCAGACACGTATGTCATGTCGTTGTAGCAGACACGTATGGCATGTCGTTGTAAAAGTCACAGGTGTCATGTCGTTGTGTCAGACACGTATGTCATGTCGTTGCAACAGTCACAGGTGTCGTGTCATGATGTCGTTGACCGTTTCCATGCTATGTCCTTGTAACAGTAATAGGTTTCATGTCGTTGTAACAGTCATGTCGTTGTATCAGACACGTATGTCATTGCAACAGTTATGACGTTGTAACCGTCACAGGTGTCATGTAATTTTAACAGTCACGTATGTCATATCGTTGTAAGAGTCATATCATTATAACAGTCACGTATGTCATATCGTTGTATCAGACACGTATGCCATGTCGTTGTAACAGTCATGTCGTTGTAACAGTCACAGGTGTCATGTCATTGTAACAGTCACAGGTGCCATATCGTTGTAACAGGCATGTCGTTGTATGAGACACGTATGTCATGGCGTTGTATCAGACACGTATGTCATGTCGTTGTAGCAGACACGTATGTCATGTCGTTCTATGAGACACAGGTCTCATGTCATGATGTTGTTGTAGTTGTACTAGTAGTTGTTGTTGTAGTAGTTGTAGTATTAGTAGTGGAAGATGTTAGAAGACGTATTTGTTTTAGCAGAGGAAGTTTCAGAATAGTAAAGGACTACTTTCGAAATAGTAGAGGACAACTTTTGAAATAGTAGAGGACAACTTTTGAAATAGTAGAGGACAACTTTTGAATTAGCAGAGGACAACTATAGAAATAGTAGTGGATAACTTTTGAATTAGCAGAGGAAAACTTTTGAAATAGTAGAGGACAACTTTTGAAATAGTAGAGGACAACTTTTGAAATAGCAGAGGGCAACTTTTGAAATAGTAGAGGGCAACTTTTGTTTTAGCAGCGGACGACTTTTATTGGACTGACTTAATAACAGCGTTAAAAATTTTTATTCTTGTATTTATCTTAAACTCTTTGGTCGTGATGGGTGCATCGAGGTCGTCTAGTGTGTCGTGATAGGTGTATGGAGGTCGTCTAATGAGGCAGGAAGGCTGTGTGGAGGCTGTCTAGTGTGTCATGAGGGCTGTATGCCGGTCTTCTAGTGTGTCTTGATAGCTATATGTAGGTCGTCTAGTGTTGTATGATGGCTGTATGTGGGTTGTCTAGTATATCTTGATGGGTGTATGGAGGTCGTCTAGTGTGTCGTGATAGGTCTATGGAGGTCGTCTAATGTGGCAGGAGGGCTGTATGGAGGCTGTCTAGTGTGTCATGAGGGCTGTATACCGGTCGTCTAGTGTGTCTAGAGAGCTGTATGGAGGTCGTCTAGTGTTGTATGAGGGCTAAATGAAGGTTGTCTAGTATGTCTTGATGGGTGTATGGAGGTCGTCTAGTGTGTCGTGATGGTTGTATACAGGTTGTCGAGTGTGGTATGATGGCTGTATGGAGGTCGTCTAGTTTGTCATGAGGGTTATATAGCGGTTGTCTAGTGTGTCGTGATGGATGTATGCTGGTTGTCAAGTGTATCGTCATGCCTGTATGTACGTTGTCGAGTGTGGCGTGATGGGTGTATGTAGGTTGTCGAGTGTGTCGTGATGGATGTATGTAGGGTGTCGAGTGTATCAGGAGGGATTGGTTGTAGGTTGTCAAGGGTGTCTTGAGGGCTGTAGGTAGGTTGTCTAGTGTGTCGTGATAGGTGTATGTAGGTTGTCTGGTGTGTCATGATGGTTGCATGTATATTCTCTACTGTGGTATGAGGGGTGTATGTAGGTTGTCGAGTGTGTCATGAGGGCTGTAGGCCGTTTGTCTAATATCATGATGGTTGTATGTAGGTTGTCTAGTGTGTCGTGATGGGTGTATGGAGGTCGTCTATTGCATTTTAATGGTTGTATGTAGGTTGTCGAGTGTGTCATGAGGGGTGTATGTAGGCTGTCTAGTGTATCGTGATGGTGTATACAGGTTGTCTAATAGAACTCGTGGGGAATGTATGCAGGTCGTCTAGTGTGTCATGCGGGGTGTATGTAGGTTGTCTAGTGTGTCGCGATGGATGTATGTAGGTTGTCGAGTGTGGAATGAGGCGTGTATGTCGGGTGTTATTGTGTCATAAGTGTTGTATGTCGGGTGTCTGGTGTGTCATGAGTGGTGTATGGAGGTCGTCTGGTGTGTCATGAGGGCTGTATGCCGGTTGTCTAATGTGTATTTTGATGGGCGTATGTAGGTTGTCTAGTGTGTCGTGATTGGTGTATGGATGTCGTTTAGTGTATCGTGATGGCTGTATGGAGGTCGTCCAGTGTGTCATGAGGGCTGTATGGAGGTCGTCTAGTGTGTCACGATGAGTGTATGTAGGTTGGCTAATGTGTCATGATGGCTGTATGCAGGTTGTCTAGTGTATCGTGTTGGTGTATACAGGTTGTCTAGTGTGGCATGATGGCTGTATGCAGGTTGTCTAGTGTATCGTATTGGTGTATACAGGTTGTCTAGTGTGGCATGATGGTCCATCATACGTATGTTGTCTAGGGTGGTATGAGCGCTGTATGCATGTTGGCTAGCGTGTCTTGATGGCTGTATGCAGGCTGATTAGTATCTCTTGAGTTTTACCTGATAAGTTACTAAAAATATGTTTTGACATATGATACAATACCAAAGTGTCCACTTATCAACCAAAGCCTTTAATACAGCTGAGAAAACCCTAATAAATAATTCTAATTTAGTAAAAATTTTCCACATGATGGTAGTTAGGACTGTGTCTAAATGATTAATGAAAATATTCATACAATACTAGAAAAAAACCAAACACACTAAAAACGCCTCATTGAAATGCTTTACTTAAAGTTCACGCCCCTGTCACAACTCTGATAGTAAAAGTACTACAAATCATGAAAATTCCGGCCCCTGCTATAACTCTACTAAACAAAAGTATTACCAAACACGTAGGTTACACCTCTGCCATAACCCCACTAAAAGACAAGATTTTGCTTAAAATATCACTTTTATATTTCTTACCCCCTTGACCACTTTTGGTGGCTACGCCCATGAAACCGCTAAAAATAGTAAATTTACACTCTAGACATACCCCAAACTTATATTAGACATCTCCATTGCAAAAATTTACTTAAAAATCACTTTTATGATTGTTACCACCTGCCCATTTTTTATGGCTGCGCCCATGAAACTGTTAAATAATAGAAAATGTAACCTCTAGGCTTACCCCAAACTTTATAATAAACATCCCCATAGCAAAAATTTACTTAAAAAGCACTTTTATAATTGTTACCCACTTGTCCATTTTTGAGGGATACGACTATGAAACTGTTGAAAATAGTAAATTTAATCTCAAGGCATACGTCAAACTTTATATTAGGCATCCCCGTATCAAGAATTTACCTAAAAACCACTTTTCTGATTTTACCCCTCCCCCTAACCATTTCTGAGGTATACGCCCATGAAATCGATAAAAAAATTGAAATGTAATATATTGGCATACCTCAAACTTTATTTTTGACACGCCCATGTATCAAATTTACATAAAATATCAACTAAAAATTAGTAGTGATATAGGGTATTAATGACGGGTAAATGTTTGCTACCCTACCATTATTCCTTACATAAATAGTCTACCCTAAAATGTAACATTTTTTTTCTCTATATGAGAGTCTACCTGAGAATGTCCAGAATTTTCCTTAAATGAGAGTCTACCAGTACCTTTAATACCCTAATACACTACTAATTTTTAGTTGATTTTTCATGTAAATTTGATACATGGGCGTGTCAAAAATAAAGTTTGAGGTATGCCAAAAGGTTAAATTTCAATTTGTTATCGATTTCATGGGTGTATACCTCAAAAATGGTTAGGGGGTAAAATCATAAAAGTGGTTTTTTAGGTAAATTCTTCATACGGGGATGCCTAATATAAAGTTTGAGGTATGCCTTGTGGTTAAATTTACTATTTTCAGCAGTTTCATAGGCGTATCCCTCAAAAATGGACAAGGGGTAACAATCATAAAAGTGCTTTTTAAGTAAATTTTTACTATGGGGATGTTATTATAAAGTTCGGGGTAAGCCTAGAGGGTATATTTATTATTTTTAGCAGTTTCATGGGCATAGTCACCAAAAATGGTCAAAGGGTAAACATTTTTAAAGTGCTTTTTAAGTAAATTTTTGCTATGTGGATGTTTATTATAAGTTTGGGGTAAGCCTAGAGTGTGAATTTACTACTTTTATCGATTACATGGGCGCAGCAATCAAAAAGGCTCAAGGGGGTAACAATTTTAAAAGTGGTTCTTAAGTAAATTTTTGCTATGTAACGTCTGGAGTAAGTCTATATGTTAATTTAAAATTTTTTATTGATTTTATAGGCGTATCCTTCAAAAAGGGGTTAGGGGTAAGAAATATAAAAAAGTGGTATTTTAAGCAAAATCTTGTATTTTAGTGGGGTTATGGCAGAGGTGTAACCTACGTGTTTGGTAATACTTTCGTTTAGTAGAGTTATAGCAGGGACCGTAACTTTCATGGTTTGTAGTTCTTTTCTTGACAGAGTTGTGATAGGGGCGTGAACTTTATGTAAAGCACTTCAATGAGGAGTTTTTAGTGTGTTTGGTTTTTTCTAGTGTTGTATAAATATTTTCATTAATCATTTAGACACAGTCCTAACTACCATCATGTGGAAATTTTTTACTAAATTACAATTATTTATTAGGGTTTTCTCAGCTGTATTAAAGACTTTGGTTTATAAGTGGACACTTTGGTATTGTATCATAGGTCAAAATATATTTTAGTAACTTATCAGGTCAAACTCAAGAGATACTATACATCCTGCATACAGCCATCAAGACACGCTAGCCAACATGCATACAGCGCTCATACCATCCTGGATAACATACATATAACCATCATGCCACACTAGACAACTTGTATACACCAACACGATACACTAGACAACCTGAATACAACCATCATGACACATTAGCCAACCTACATACACCCATCGTGACACACTAGACGACATCCATACAGCCCTCATGACACACTAGACGACCTCCATACAGCCCTCATGAAACACTGGACGCCCTCCATACAGCCATCACGATACACTAAACGACCCGCATACACATATCACGATACACTAGACAACCTACCAACGCCCATCAAAAGACACATTAGACAACCACTACACAGCCCTCATGACACACCAGACGATCTCTATACACCACTCATGACACACCAGACACCCTACATACAACCCTTATGACACACCAAACACCCAACATACAGCCCTCTTACCACACTCGACAACCTACATACATCCACCACGACACACTAGACAACCGCCATACAGCCCTCATGACACACCAGACGACCTCCATACACCACTCATGACACACCAGACACCCTACATACAACCCTTATGACACACCAAACACGCGACATACAGCCCTCATACCACAATCGACAACCTACATACATCCACCACGACACACTAGACAACCTACATACACCCCGCATGACACACTAGACGACCTCCATACATTCCCCACAACACAGTAGACAACCTGTATACACCATCACGATACGCTAGACAGCCTACATACACCCCTCATGACACACTCGACAACCTACATACAGCCATCATAACGCACTAGACGACCTCCATACACCCATCACGACACACTAGACAATCTAATTACAACCATCATGACATTAGACAACCGGCCTACAGCCCTCACGACACACTCGACACCCTACATACACCCATCTCGCCACACTCGACAACGTACATACAGGCATGAGGATACACTAGACAACCAGCATACATCCATCACGACACTAGACAACTGCTATATAACACTCATGACAAACTAGACGACCTCCATACAGCCATCATACCTCACTCGACAACCTGTATACACCCATCACGGCACACAAGACGACCTCCATACACCCATCAAGACATACTAGACAACCTACATACAGCCATCATACAACACTAGACGACCTCCATACAGCTATCAAGACACACTAGACGACCGGCATACAGCCCTCATGACACACTAGACAGCCTCCAGCCTTCCTGCCACATTAGACGACCTCCATACACCTATCACGACACACTAGACGACCTCCACACACCCATCACGACCAAAGAGGTTAGGATAAGTAGAAGAATAAAAATTTCCAACGCGCTTGTTAAGTCAGTCCAATAAAAGACATCCGCTGCTAAAACATAAGTTGTCCTCTACTATTTCAAAAGTTGTTCTCTGTTATTTCAAAGGTTGTCCTCTGCTAATTCAAAAGTTGTCTTCTACTATTTAAAATGTTGTCCTCTGCTATTTCAAAAGTTGTCCTCTGCTAATTCAAAAGTTGTCCTCTACTATTTCAAAAGGTATCCTGTACTATTTCAAAAGTTGTCCTCTACTATTTCAAAAGTTGTCCTCTACTATTTCAAAAGTTGTCCACTACTATTTCAAAAGTTGTACTCTACTATTTCAAAAGTTGTCCTCTACTATTTCAAAAGTTGTCCTCTGGTATTTCAAAAGTTGTCCTCTGCTATTTCGAAAGTTGTCCTCTACTATTTCAAAAGTTGTCCTCTGCTAATTCAAAAGTTGTCCTCTACTATTTCAAAAGTTGTCCTCTGCTAATTCAAAAGTTGTCCTCTACTATTTCGAAAGTTGTCCTCTACTATTCTGAAACTTCCTCTGCTAAACAAGCACGTCTTCTAGCATATTCAACTACTACTACTACAACAACAACTACTAGTACAACTACAACAACAACATCATGACAAGAGACCTGTGTCTCATATAACGACATAACATACGTGTCTGTTACAACGACATGACATACGTGCCTGCTACAACGACACGTCATACGTGTCTGCTACAACGACATGCCTGTTACAACGATATGGCACCTATGACTATTACAATGACATGACACCTGTGACTTACAACGACATGACTGTTACAACGACATAACACCTGTGACTGTTGCAATGATATGCCTGTTACAAAGGCATGGCATACGTGTCTGATACAACGACATAACATACGTGACTGTTACAATGATATGACTGTTACAACGACATGACATGGGTGACTGTTAAAATGACATGACACCTGTGACGATTACAACGACATGCCTGTTGCAATGACATACGTGTGTGATACAACGACATGACACCTGTGACGGTTACAACGTCATGACTGTTGCAATGACATACGTGTCTGATACAACGACATGACTGTTACAAAGACATGAAACCTATGACTGTTACAAGGACATAGCATAGAAACGGTCAACGACATCATGACACGACACCTGTGACTGTTACAACGACATGACATACGTGTCTGACACAACGACATGACACCTAGACTTTTACAACGACATGCCATACGTGTCTTCTACTACAACGACATGACATACGTGTCTGATACAACGACATGACACCTATGACTGCTACAATGACATAGCATGGAAACAGTCAACAACATCATGATACGACACCTGTGTCTGCTACAACGACATGACATACGTGTCTGATACAACGACAGGGCACCAGTGACTGTTACAAAGACATGACATACGTGTCTGATACAACGAAACGACACCTGTGACTGTTACAACGACATGACATACGTGTCTGATACAACGACATAACATACCTGTCTGCTACAACGACATGACATGATACCCGCGATCTCTAACAGTTTCACCCCTTATGATTCATTTATGACACATAGCTAAACAGACGCCCAAATACATAGCTATAAATAAATTGTATCCTTGTACTATATATTTACTCAGTGTACTAAATATTTCTGTAATATTATATAATATCCACTGTATGTTATACACCTATTGAGGTAATAAAAGAATAAAGTATATCTTTTGTTTTCTGTTTTATATTTAATGATATTGTTTTTCATTGATGTTGTATAATCTACTAACCTATCACTATCGATGAAGTACATCAAGAACTCCAAAGCCAGGTGCGCTGCGCACCTACTATATATCTTTGTTAATTTACTGGTCAAATGATATCAGAGCCCTCCTGCTATACTACTTACCGTCTATAGTTGATCTGCGGTTTACGTCACATTGAGTGCTGTTCATCGTCCGTTGTTGGAATTGTTTGACGCAAGTCATTTACATATTACAACTCATTATGTGGATTGCCCAGTCAGCCGAAGTTTTATCTCTTTAGGGAATTTGCACCGTGTTTCGTTCGTTGTAGGCTGCATTCACTAGAGTAATCAGAAACCTAAGGGCGCAGCCATTGTTGTGTGTGCTACGTCATCATAATGACTCATCGTATATCCCTAGACCGGCCATACGCTAATCTTACGGTCTGTTGTTTGATGTGCGACCGGGATAATCCGATGACTGTGTTTTCTATGTTCGGAATTGGAGTCAAAAACGATGTCCTAACATCATCAAGCGCTATACAATTTTTAAAATATGATGATCATCATTTTCAAGAGGTCGTGAACTTCCGGTCAATATGGTGGATAGGCGGCAGGAACCATTGAAGGCTATGTATGAAAGTGTTTCTTGTTGCAGTTTCCTCATATTTTAAGTCCGGCTTGTTGCAGGAGCTACTGAGTTAGGTGCTCTGTGCACACCATGAGCTGTGTGTTTCATCCGTTTTGATCATGTTTCGGCATTCCAGTTGTTTACGATAAATGATGATGTCGTATGGCAGGGAACAGTTGGCTGTGTTCACTTTCTGTGCGACTTCGCCTTATGTCTTTTGGCGTGTGCTGAGACTGATATGATGAGGACTACAGCTACCTTTCTTTGTTTTGGAGATGAGTTAGTATTTCGGATGATTCCACTGGCACGGGCGGTTGAGCAATTATGAATGTTAATTTGTTTGCTGTGATACCGGGGCCTTCCATAACCAAAGAACCAAAGTACTGTTTCAGAGTCAGGTGATACTCAGATGTGGAAGTTGATCATCCGTGCCAACATTCATTTGTCTAGGGCTGTCGCAAGATTAACTATTATCATCAATTTTATTGAACGTGCACACAATAACGATCACGGAACAGCTGCTGGATGGGCGGGAAGTACTTTGACTTTTGCTGATGATATTCTGGTACATCTACAGAGAAGAGACAGGCCGGAAATTGACTCTACATTGCAAATCGAACTCGATCGCATCTCTTCGTGGTGTGGAGTATCAGGTGCCTTTGTTAATCCTAATAAAGCATCAGTTGCATGGTTCTCCCTTAACAATCATATCGTTAAAACGGAAACACTAGTGGTATGAATTGGAGCAGATGAGGTGACAAGGGACAGGATGATGAACTACCTCGGAGTTAAGTATAATCGCAGCCTGTGTTTTCGGGAACATATCGACCATGTGATAACAAAATCTCGCAAAGGATTAGCCGTCTTGATGGTCATGGCAGTTGCCAAAATCGAGCAGAGACTACTTACCCTTCTGTTTCAGAGACTAGTCCTCGCGCCAATCGAGTATGCCCTAGCAATTTTTACTGTCAGTACGACGCAAATTGACATGCTGAAGAAATAAAGAATGAAACTAATGCGCATTATCTTGGGGTGTACGAGGGACACTCCTTGTGTAACAATGAAGTATCGTCTTGACTTTCCAACCATAGATGACAGGATCAAGATCTAGAGGGCACGAACGATGAAGATAAGTGCAGATAAAGAGCATCCATTACACCACGTTCTCAATCAACACAGGGAAAGGTGTCAGACTAAGAAGAGACAAATCATGGGTGGGCCGAGGAGAAAATGTCATAAAACAGGTCTGTGGGGTTACCAATATCAATGCTGACGAGGATTGAATACCTGTACCTACGTCATTCAGGGGCACATTCTCGTGCATTGTCACACTTGACAGGAAATGAAGGGATCAGAACTCAGTCGTGGTTATTACGGAGGTCAGTCTCCTTTGAGATAACATCGGTGAGAAAGATGCACTCATCCATTCAGATTCGTAATACGGCTCATAGAGAGTGCATGAGCATTTACACCACGCTCGACAGGCAGAATAGTCAAAAAAGACAGTAGATCATACCTACTGACCACGAGTAGCATGCTAATAGAGGTCATAGCAGTGACCGGGGAATTCTTCTGGTTAGAGTCACAAGACTAAACCTACGCCGGCATACTGAGTGATTCGATGAGCATGATAAGAAAAGAGGAAGCGGGCTCTGTACGCATGCAATGGGTAGAGTCATTGCAGAAGTAACAAATACATAGCGGCACCTTTGTCTATGACCCTGACTGTTAGCTATCACGTAGTACGACTAATAATACAGTAGTCACTACTCTCACTTCTCACGTTTCCTGCCGTGCCCGACGGGCAACCTGCTCCAAGATCTTGCCGTTTTGGGAATTAAAAAAAGTATCACAAATATCTTAATATATTTTATGGCTGTATGTGCTATGTACGTACGCATTCATATATGTTTTAGACTATTATCTATATAGATTGAAACGCAACAAAATGAAGATGCCAAAGCTATATACAAACAAACTGAAGAGTTAACAGGAAGGAAAAGGCAATAAAAAACTGCATGTTTAAGATCAAAGGAAAGAGAACTTGTTGATTGAACAAGAAAGCATAAGGGAAAGATGGACAGAATACACTAAAGATCTGTATGATTATGAACGAACAGAAGTAAATATTAAGGATAATAGGGAAGGACCAGAAATACTAAAAGAAGAAGTTGAAAACGTCTTACGCTAAATGAAAGCAGGAAAAGCTCGTGGATCATATAATATAACTAAAGAAGAGATTGAAGCCATGGGTGATTTTGAAATAGAAATAATAACAAAAACATTTAATGATATTTACAAAAGCGGATATATACCAGACATGCTAAAATCAACATTCATAGCCCTTCCAAAGGTATTTGAATGCGATAACCATTGCACAATAAACCTGATGAATCACATGACTAAGATATTACTAAGAATCATCATACGAAGAGTGCGAAGGAAAATCAGTCAAGAAATTAGTGATGAACAGTGCGGTTTTGTTGTACGTAAAGCACCAAGAAATAATCAAAATTTTTGCAAAGACCTAAGAATAATAAAGAACATGTATTGGCAAAAAACAGCGCTCATAAGAACTGGAAATGAATTGGGAATGTTTCAACAAATTAAACATGGTGTTAGGCAAGGTTGTGTACTGTCACCAGATTTATTTAATATGTACAGTGAGATTATTTTAAGATTCATAAGGGGCATGACTGGAATAACAATCGGAAGTCATAATATAAATAATCTAATGTATGCTGATGATAAGTCTTAATCGCTAAAAGTGAAAATGAGTTATAAGAAATGTTAGACGTTATAGTGAAGGTAAGAAAAAATAAAGGACTCAGCCTTAGTAGTAATAGTAAAAAGACAGAAGTAATTGTAGCAACAAAGAAAAAGACATCACCACAATGCACAATAAAGGCAGGTGGAACAATATTAAAACAGGTAAATGAATTTAAATATCTGGGAACAATGTTAACCTCAGACGGTAGATATACAACAGAGGTGAGATGCAGAATGGCTCAAGCAAAAGCATCTTTGACAAAAAATGAGGAAGATACTGTGCAATCCATTTTTGACAATAGAGACAAGCAAAAGAGTTCTTAAATGTTATGTAGTGCCAGTCTTAACATATGGATGTTAATCATGGGCAATAGGACAACAGACAAGAAAATCACTGGAGGCTGCAAAAATGTGGTTTTGCAGAAAAATGTTGAAAATGCAATGGACAGCTAAGAAATATAATGAAAACGTTCTGAAAGAGCCAAAGCAAAAAGACAACTAATTTCCAATATTAGGAAGAAACAATCAGCATTTTTTTTAGCCATGTAATGAGAAGGGAACTGCTGGAATATATTGTAACAACTGGGAAAATTGAGGGACGAAGAGATAGAGGGATGCAAAGAGAAAAGATACCAGACATCTTAAGAGAATGGCTTGGCAGAAAGTCAACAGCAGAAATGATAAACAACTGTCAAGATCGAAAGTTGTGGAGAGACATGATCACCAACGTCGGCAGGCACGGTACTTGATAATGATGATTTTCTATGTTTGCTTGGCTTTGTAATTTCAATAATTTCCTGAAGTCCATGTTATTGCACGTTAAGTATTCTCTGATTGCATATACGATATTCTCAACTACATTACGTCAGGTAGCGCCCAGCAGTTATCTCGAGGAAGTGAATGTGTGAAATATCTAGCGACTCAACGAATTGTAGGCGTCGTTAAATACTTGCACAACATAGTCAAAAGAATCATACTCTGCTGAGTTTAGTATAAGGTCATCAAAATGACACCGGTAGTCAGAATGGCATGCTCACACAGCTGGCTCAAGCTTGTCTCCCTTATACCAGGAATACTTTCCGTATATCCTAACTGTGAGATCTGGTAGGGTTGTCAGGCTAAGACCAATTTGATTTTGACTACATTACCATATTCACAAACTTGCAATCGTTATTTTTGGATAATTTTGCATCACACAACAAATGTAGAAGGTCTGACAAGTAAGTAATGATACTAATTCCATTAAAAAAAAAAAAAATAAACAACAGTTGAAGACGTCACCTGTATTTTATTCAAGGTAAACTCATTGTGCATTGATACAGTGTGTGGCACGTCCTAACAAACACTGGAACGACCTCTGCAGTGCTTCTGCTGGCATGGCCTTTAAAGAAGAGGTTACGGTCCTTTGAATATCATCAGTTCAGTCAAAGAAGTGTCCTTTCAATGGTAACTTTAATTTTGGGAATAGAAAATAATCGCAGGGAGACAAGTCTTGGGAATAGGGTGGATGGTT
The DNA here is from genome assembly GCA_032433765.1 of Megaustenia siamemsis. NCBI lineage: Eukaryota > Metazoa > Mollusca > Gastropoda > Stylommatophora > Ariophantidae > Megaustenia > Megaustenia siamemsis. The sequence goes on from JAVIAB010000001.1 coordinate 45,375,449, forward strand.
GAGAGCACACCCATATTTTGGGACCAAAAATGTGTGTACAACTAGCGCCCGGTGAACCGGTGCATTGTCACGAAGAAGGAAAAAAAGTGCCCGGTCGAACTTGGAGAAACCTTTTCAATAGGCGTTTTAAAATACTTAAACAAACTTTGGAAGCGAAAGTATGTCCCTCTGGGATAATTTTTTGTGTGTGAATAATTCCTTTGCTGTCGTAGAAGCACAGCAACATTGTCTGCACTTCCGACTTTTGAAGAAGAATTTGTTTTGCCTTTTGGTGATTATGATGACAATTTCCACAGAGTACTTTGTCGTTTAGCTGTGGGATCATAACGGAAAATCCATGTTTCATCCTCTGGAACAATCAAATTATTTTTTTTTTAAACTTATTTTTTATTTTTTTACGGCACGTTTTGATGATGCCTTTTGCGTTTACAAAGCCTTGATGGTTTTGATTACGTAACATAGCACCTCTAAATAAACTAGATGGCGGCTCGTTTGTCGTCCGCTTATCGGGCGGCGATAAAAAAATTGTCACATAATAGACAAAGGATACCTCTTTGAATTCCATCCTTTGCTTCATAGATGTCATTTTTGTCTTGGCCATACATAATAAAAATCAGTCTCATAACTTAATTGTCGAACCTCGTATTTTCATTAACTCAGATAGCCTACTTACAAAGATCTATTATTATTCAATGCCGTATTTAGTACAAAATCAAGTTTTTTTTTTAAAATGTATATTTAATTTTTATATTCAGTGATTAAGAATATGTTAAAGTACCCCAAAAAAAATAAACTGATTCGAAAATTATTGGCACTTCTTAATACAGCGCCCTAAGATCCACTTAGCACAAACAATCATCATTTTTTGGACAAGTTATGTGAGGAAACAGCTGGAATATATTGTAACAACTGTGAAAAATTTAAGGACGAAGAGATAGAGGGAATCAAAGAGAAATGATACCAGACAGCTTAAGAGAATAGCCTGGCAGAAGGTCCGATATATATACTATAAAAGTGTAACACTAAAATCTATATAAAATGAGGAATCCTAACGCCGATTTTAAAACATTTTAACTACTAGATTTAAAAAGAAGTATGACATTTGATATGAGAGTGCAGAACATTTTATACGACAAAAAAGTTTTAATAATACAGGGCATGATAATGTGGCACTTATAAAGAATCATTAATTTAATTAACTTTATAATTATATAGATGATGCGCAAATATATTCCTCGTTTAGTTTCATGATTGTTGGTACTTCTCTACTGACTGAATATGTTTGAACAAGGAATATAGTCATACAGTAACTACTAGAGGAAACCCATATAAGACAGAGTTCTTTAATTAAGTTTTACAAATATTTATTAACCTCAGTAGCTTAGAGACATCTCCTTGGTCCACTAAGAATAAAAAAGTAAAAGTAAAGAGCTCCGTCACGCCAAGTGTCGTATAGGGAATAGGGTGTTAGTGACCATAATTTTTACAGACCTTCAACACATGATTTTGTGGGGTAATGTGGTCGGTAAAGCCCGTGCCGCTTTACTTTCCCAGAAAAAAATCCGGTACGCATTTAAGGCTGGGTGAACCCGGAAGCCGTCGATCAGGATGGAACCCGACCTCTTGTCCTGTACAGTCCAGTTCACTAACCGCTGCCACTAAGAATGGAGTAGAGAAAAAGCATTCGCCACATTCACAGTTAGGCTTGCTACTGTAACGTAAAGTGACCGATGTGAAAAAGCCCCTAGCTCACTCTAGATTTTAATTTTCATTCCGGGAGTCACTGCTTGTCTCAGGGAAATTTAAAATCTGCTTTAGTTAGATTAAGTGCCAAATGTTTGAGGTTGTTGGATTGATGATGAAAGATGTTTCCATTCTTCAATATTAATTTGTTTGCTCTGCAAGTAGTGCAAACATGAATCAAGTTGATCAAAGTAAGATTTTTTTTATTTCCATCAATTTTAAATTCTTTCAGTTGTGAAGGCCATTTCAGCATACATTCAATTTAAGTCTAAAGTTCTGAAATATGTTCTTTGAAATGTACACATGTTTGTTCTAATCCAATTTCTTTGAGGAATTGTAATGCTTCTCTTACATTCATATACTCATAATCTTCCTCTAGTTTATTCCTCAGTGAAGTTAAAATAGAATCAGCTACTTCAATAACATCAATTGCTCACATGTTTTCCTTTTCAAGGTCAGATATCTTGACTTTCATCTTAGAATGGTGAAACCACAGGCTGCCAGTTCATCTTCAAAGAAGTATCTTCTGCTTGTGGGAACGCTTTTTTTTTTTTTTTTTTTTTTTTTTTGGGGGGGGGGGAATTAAGAAAGAAAGTTTGCTTTCAATGTTTGATATATATTTTTTTTATTAATTAATTAATTAATTTAATTTAATTAATTAATTTAATTTAATTAATTTAATTAATAATTTAATGTTGGATATATGTTGGATATATATTTTTTTTTCAATGTTGGATATATATATATTTTTTAATTAATTAATTAATTAATTTTTAAATTAATAACAGCTGCGCTGTCGTTGAGGACGGGCAACCGATGGATCGGGCGGACATCATCAATGCACTCCGAGATGTGGGAAGAGCACAGGACTTCGACAAACACAGATCCACGTCACTTCTTCGGATGATGGAAATGGGAGTTAAGATAGGCACAGCCAGAAATGAGAAACTTTGGTGGCCGTGTAAGAATACTTATCAACCAACATAGAACTGGAGTCGTCAGTCGCTGGACACTGAGGGAATTGCTGAGGAGGGGATCTGAGCACCTATGGACATGTTCGGAGTGCAATGATGATGACCCGCAAATAACTCAATAACTCAATATTTTTTTTGGTGGGGGGGGGGGGGGGTTATTTAAGAAAGAAACTTTGATTTCAATGCTGGATATAGTGTTGGAGGTTTAAGAAAGAAAGTTTGCTTTCAATGCTGGATATATATATATATATATATTTTTTTTTTTTTTTTTTTTGGGGGGGGGGGGGGGTTAAGAAAGAAAGTTTGCTTTTAATGCTGGATATATTTTTGGGCTTTCCAAAAACAAGGAAGAGGGTCAGTGCAACATAAAAAGTCTTCATTTGTGATTTCAACAAAGTCACATAATTCTTTCAATGTCTATTCTGTTAGCATAACTACGTACCGATATACTTCAAAAGATGGACAAGTCAGCCTATGACAATCTGCACCATGAAAGCAAGAGACAGAGTGGAATAGCTCTCAGTGGTAGCCAACTTTCGATGCAGAGACGGCACTCAATGATGATGAATATACTTCAGCAAATCTCCCGCACCTCTGTGTTCAAAACTCACAAAGCAATTACAGATGATACATTTATATTAAATTTTGTTTCATTAACACAAAGGACCGGGCATAGATTGTTAGATGATTGAAATATGGCTCATGATGGAAACCACAATCCGGTAACCGCTCCCTTGTACAATAGATAGCAAGCAATATTGCTATAAAGTTATTTTATTCTGTTGTGGATTCGACTTCATGAACTTCAATGGTGTAGGAAAATTGAATTATCAAAGAATAGTGTGTCATTATCGCGCAAAAAATGGTATATTCATATTCGACAGCATTCTTCTTCTCTTTTTCTTCCTAATTTGTATACCAGCGTCGAGGTCAGATATAGTTTGCAGTCTTTTGCTTTTCTGTTTTGCCTCTGATGCTGTTATGTGTAGCTTTACAAAAGCAGAACACATTCTGATTTCATGTAACGTCTGACCGGAAGGACTCCAGACAGCTCACTCGGCTGATTGAGTTGTCACTTACACCCGTACCGGCGGGACAAAGCTTGAATGTTCCAGAAACAGGATTCATAAAAGCTAAGCATGTGTTGCCATATAGTACCACTTGTTTATAGTACTTTGTCAAACACAAAGAAAAAAGCAAGGAGAAACATTTGAACGAACACGTATACAATACAAAACAGTGACCAAACAGGAAATTTAAGCCGCCAACGGGATGTTAATAAAGAGAGTAACCAATTACAAGATCCAAGCAACATGAGGCTAATAAAGATAGTAACAAATTACAAGATCCCAGCAACATGAGATTAATAAAGACAGTAATCAATTACAAGATCCCAGCAACGCGAAGCTAATAAAAAGAGTGATCACTTACAAGATCTCATCAACATGAGGTAATAAACAGAGTAATCAATTACAAGCTCCTAGCAACGCGAAGCTAATAAAGAGAGTGACCAATTACAAGATCCCAGCAACATGAGGCTAATAAAGAGACTAATCAATTACAAGATCCCAGCAACATGAGGCTAATAAAGAGACTAATCAATTACAAGATCCTAGCAACATGAGGCTATTAAAGAGAGTAACCAATTACAAGATCCCAGCAACATGAGGCTAATAAAGAGAGCAATCAATTACAAGATCCCAGCAACATGAGGCTATTAAAGAGAGTAATCAATTACAAGATCCTAGCAAATGAGGCTAATAAAGAGACTAATCAATTACAAGATCCTAGCATCATGAGGCTAATAAAGAGACTAATCAATTACAAGATCCTAGCAACATGAGGCTATTAAAGAGAGTAACCAATTATAAGATCCCAGCAACATGAGGCTAATAAAGAGAGTAACCAATTACAAGATCCCAGCAACATGAGGCTAATAAAGAGAGTAATCAATTACAAGATCCCAGCAACATGAGGCTAATAAAGAGAGTAATCAATTACAAGATCCCAGCAACATGAAGCTAATAAAGAGAGCAATCAATTACAAGATCCTAGCAACGCGAAGCTAATAAAGAGATTGACCAATTACAAGATCCCAGCAACATGAGGCTAATAAAGAGAGTAATCAATTACAAGATCCCAGCAACGCGAAGCTAATAAAGAGATTGACCAATTACAAGATCCCAGCAACATGGGTGGCCTAGTTGGGAAAACCACTCAACTGGGCTACCGACGTTCGGACAACCAGTGTTCGATTCCCTCTGGGAGCAGTGTGAGTTGTACTCGTGGTTTGAAAAAAAAAAATACCCCCACGGTCGACCCAGCCGTTGGCAGAAATGGGTACCAGGGTATTACCCTGGGAAGGTGAGGAATGTTGCCTCGCATCTGAGTTTAGATGCTTGAGGCGACACTATACAGAAATATCCGAACATTTCTGGATAGGCGGCCGAGCATATATGGGTGGAAACTCGCGTGCTAAGACGCCGGTTTAAGTCTCGTACTTTACCTTACCTTTACCACTTGTTGGTAATTAATATATTGTTCAGAAAAATTGAGAGAGAAGGTGGGTTTTTTTTTAAAAGGGGGGGGGGGACAAATCAGAGAGAGAAGGGAGGCTTTCTAGAGGGTAAATTGAAGACAATTCCTGCACTACTCAAACGGTGTCATCATGTGAATGTTTGACCTCTTTCTCTCATTTTTAATTCTACTAATCAGCACTCTTGAGATATGCCTGTTCCATTGTGATGACCGCTACATTGTTGAAGACAGCACGATTTGACAAGGAAACAAGACAATCGGGCAGGCCGAGAAATGAGCAGTCACTTGAACATAGAAGAAATGAGGAAGAAACAATTATGTACAGAGTTGACGAAATGTTTTTATAAATCAATAGTAGGGGGTATAAGTGTGTGTCGTTGCTCACTGTCAGTGGAAGTGTCGGAAGTTACATGAGGAAGAGAACTAGAGAGAGAGAGAGAGAGAGACAGAGAGGGAGAGAGAGAGAGAGAGATGTGGCAACGTGTGATGATAATATTTGTTGTGGTGTGTAACGTTTTATAGACACACACTCATAAAGATTGACAGACAAATGGTGCGAACACATCATTTATACTATTATACATGAATCTATACATACAGAGGAGTGGATGGACTGGAAGAGTGAGTATTCTTGGATGAATGAGGGTAGAGTAAGGGAAATAAAGATAGATGGTCTAATGCATAGATGGAGAAGAGGAGAAGTTTGAACTAAACAATGAAAGTGTGTCATCTGTTACTGTTACTCATTGACAGTGAGACCCTGATAGTGTTTATCTTGTCAACTGTAATCTATCCAGCCAGTGACCCCCACCGAGCATAGGTCAAGCACAAGCTAGGGTCGCCTATCTCACTTGTTAGTCTGTAATGGGTCGTTAGTCAACTACTCTACTACATCTTTAGACATCCACTTTACTTGTCACTTCTCGCCGCCGCGTTCAGTTTTCTTTGTTCCTTCCTGGAGCAAGTTGTTGGTTGGCCTGTACAACACAGTCGATGTGTGTGTGTGTGTGTGTGGGATCTAGCTGCGGCGAGGCCGGCCAGCACACACGGCTTCAGACACACACTATCAACTTGTGTTTCACTGGAAAGTTTATCAACCACCGTGGCCCCGTGGCTACACTGGAATCGTATATTCAGATTGGGAGGGTGAGTAGTACAGCCTAAACATTACTTAATTTGTAGAAGTCAGTGGTCATGGCAAAGAAATGCAAATGAATGCATACAAATGCGAAGCTGCAGTCATTTGTCAACGTGTGGGTCTAAAGTGTCATTGTGTGTAAACATTTATTTGTAGATGTTGACAAGCACACAGTTTTGATGTGTCGCACACATCGTTGGAGAAGAAAGAGTTAGTCCCCAACTAAGTCAAGCAACAATAACAACATTATTATGATGGACATCTCTCGTGTGTTAAATATTTCTTCTTCGGGATCAATAAATATAGTAAAGCTAATACTCTAATAAAGCTGCAGCATTATTATATGATGTAAATTGTAATGGCTAACAAGCACCACATATAACATATATATATGATATAACTATAACGATTTATGCAATTAGAGCTGTGTGGTGTGTAATTACGGGTTTAAATTTACTTTAAACGCATAACAATATAAGTACACATGTGGTGTACAGTTGAATAAATTCTATTCTGCGTAAACAGAATGGTTTCCACAACCCGATAAGAGTGAGAAAACACATGAACAAATTATTGAACAAAGATGAATGAAGGGATCATTATATCTTTTAGGGAAAAAAACAGCGCACTAATATAAAGTTTATTACATATATATATATATATATATATATATATATATATATATATATTAATACTTAACAAATTATAGGGCAAACAAAACACATTTAGCACCAAAACACATGTTTAAGTTTAATAGATACATGTTATGAGTTTAGCATTGTAAATTATTTCTGTTCTGAGTCCACTTGCACTTTATACATTAGAAGACCCCTGTGTTAGGGTTAGAAGTACCCTGAATCTAATCCTAAACTTTGTTAAAAGATAAAATTATATATGTCTGCACTACCCTGCGGAAAGACTGTATGCCCACATTCTCGCATTCTGTATTTAATTAAGTATACATACACGTTTTTGTTAGTTTTCTTTCTGTTGTATTTTTATAACAGCGTATCGTTGTTATGCCCTTTACGTTTATAGTGTTGGCAACTTATCAATGTTTTTGGTTTGAAAAATGCATGCTCTTAGGAAGGCCAAGAAGTAGCTATAGTTCGTCCCACAACTCATGCCCATTTTCAAAATGTTATAACTTAATAACCCGGTGGTTTTAACTGTTGAAATTGTGTATGTAATCTGTTTATTGTCATGACGTTATAGAAACACAATTTCATTGGTATCAAATAGATGGTTTTAATTTTGTCTTATTTGCCGCATAGAAAAACCAGTACACATGATATTATTCAAATAGGATATTTACCATGTCAACTGACTGGTCAACTCCACAAACGAAAAAAAAAATTAGTACAGATGCCGCGCACAGATTCGTGTGGAAATCACCACGTTGAGCTCAATAGAATACTGCCTGTGTGTTATGATTCATTTCAAAGGCGTAGAATAGGTAGTCTGGACTGGGAGCATTTTTCAATGAGTCTAAAGATGACTTCAAAACATTGCAATAAATGTACCAATACTTCTGCAGAGTGTAAACGGGGGATTCGTTATCGTTCGTTTATCAAACCCTGAGAAGAGAACAATGCGTATTTTGGGTTTAAGTAAACGGTCAGTTTATCGCTGGGTCCAAGGATGTGAATATTTATGTCCAAAGAATGCAACAAAGGAGGAAGAAAAGAAGTATTAAATGATTTTGATAAAGTTCTTATCATCATCATCAAGTACCGTGCCTACTGGCGTAGGTAATCGATTCATGTCTCTCCACAATTTTCGATCTCGGCAGCTATTTATCATTTATGTTGTTGACCTTCTGCCAAGCCATTCTCTTAAGTTGTCTGTTATTTTTTTTCTTTGCTTCCCTCTATCTCTTCGTCCCTCAATTTTTCCTGTTGTTACAATATATTCCAGTTGTTCTCTTCTCACTACATGGCCAAAAAATGATGATTGTCTCTTCCTAATATTGTAAATTAGTTCTCTTTTTGCTTAGACCTCTTTCATAACGTTTTCATTACTCTTCTTAGCTGTCCATGGTACTCTCAACATTCTTCTGTAAAACCACATTTCTACAGACTCCAGTGATTTTCTTGTTTGTCTTTATTTTGCTTACAGTAGCTTGATGACGATCCTGTATCACCTGTAGCACATGATGTCCCCTACCGAACGAGGGTTTTCTATTGGAATCCCCCCTAAACGTTGTTGTCGTTATTTCTATTGTTGTGGCGATTCATGATTGTACAAAGAAATTACGACGGTAGTTTTCTGTTGCCTTCCGTCGGTTTGTTTACGGTTGGCTCCGCTAGCCTTTGACTAAAAAGTCTCACCCACAAGGCAGTGGGGTTGTTTTATTTCGGGGTACCCTCCCTTAGCCTTTTACTCTCCCGAACTTACCTGCAAGGCAGCAGGGCAGCCACAGGTTGTACTGTTCTTATACGGAGAGAAATTGTTAAAATGTTTGCTTTGAACGAAGCATCGACACTTAGAAAATTGAAGACTAGACTGAGAACGAACAATGGCATTCAAGTTTAAAAATCGACATTATGGAGAGATGTGAGAAGTGCAGGCTTTATCTCCTGTTAGGCTGGTCTGATTCTGAGTGAGAATGATTACTCTGTAGAAGACTGCCGAAAAAACAATTTAATGCCAGCATTTTCAAATCAAATTGTAAAACAGACCCTTTTCAGGACTAATCCAATCATCCAGAAGATTTGACTGAATATAGCCAATTATAATTTTTTTCATCATAATGAACATTCGCTATCCTTTCTACTTTTACTATTTACTGACTTGGTTCCTTCTGACATTGATAATTGTTTCATAGAAACATGTAGCCCACAAGACGAAACAAATGCTTATTATTCAGTTACTATTTGTAATAGTTTGACCAAAATTTGATAATACGCCTATAGCTTATCAAAAGTCAAGAACATGTTAAGCTTATTGTCAATCCTAATTTTTTTTTTTTTTTTTTTTGGGGGGGGCAATAATTGCTCTGCATATGACACAGATAATGGAACCAGTCACTTTAAGTCAACTGTATTGCCTACATTATTTTAAATTATATATTTGTAACATCTTGGACTATGTAAGACCACATGCAAAAGATCATGGTAATCCGACCAGGTGTTTCCAAAATATTTGATGAAGTTTGAAGACATGGGGTTTGAATGCGACTTCTCACAAATAATGTTTCTTCCGCCAGCAACTTTCTAAAGGTGAAGCCTACACTCCTCTGTTCTCCGTCAAGCAGATTTTGAAACTTCGATGTCATTGTTTGTTCTCGGCCAAATTGTCAGTTTCCTTAGTGTCATTGTTTCGTTCAGAGCAAACATTCTCTTCGTATAAGTTTTTTAAAATCGAAAATGCCTAATACTTCTTTCCTTGCTGTCTTATAATCCTTCAACATCTATACCCATATTCTTGGACCCAGCGATAAAATGACCATTTACTTAACCACAAGATATGCGTTGTTCTTTTCTCAGGGTTTGATCTTCTTCTTCTTTCCTTCCTCATCTGCCTTTCAGCGTCGAGGGGAGATATAATTTGCTCTTCTTTTCGCATCTGCTGCTGTTATGTCTCTTAGTGCTTCTAATATTCCATCGACCCATATTTTTCGTGGTCGACCCTTGGGTCTGGTGTTCTCACAACTTTTGTTGACGGCTCGTTGTGTTGTGTTTTGTTCTTTCTGCCTTGTCACGTGGCCAAACCATGTCATCTGTTGTTTCCTTATATATTCTATGGCGGGGGCTATTCCTAGCTTTTTTCTCAGCTCTTCATTTCTGATCTTATCTCTCAGACTGTTTCCTGTCATTTGTCTAACACATTTCATCTCTGTAGAGGTTATTTTTCTTATTGTTCTTGCATCTAGGGTCCAGGTCTTGCATTGGTAGCACAACGTTGGGATGAAGATTGTATTGTATAGTGCTCGTTTTGCCTCCAGAGTTATTTCCTTGTTGGACAATAATGGTGATAATTGTCCAATGATTTGACAAGCTTTGTTGCATCTTGATTCTATCTCTGCTGTTTTAGAATTATCGTTTGTCATTAGACTTCCTAGGTATTTGAATTCCTCTACTTGTTTTAGTTGTCTGCCATCTATAGTTATGTTGATGTTCTGTTTATTTTTGGCGACATTCATGACTTCTGTTTTGTTGATGTTGATTTTCATGTTGCATTTTGTGACTGAGATGTTGAGTTTGTTTAAGTGTTCTTGTAGGTCTTCTATTGTTTCATTTATTAGTGCCTGGTCGTCTGCAAATAAAAGCCCGTTGATCTCCTCTGTCTCTGATGGGTTGGCTAGCTTGCATATATGGTCCATGTATGTAATAAACAGTAAGGGAATAGTACACACCCCTGTATTACACCTGATCTAACTTCGAAGTGGTCTGTGTAGCCTGCTGCTGTTCCTAGTCAATCGTGCTAATTATTTCATTCAATGTGTCGTAGAATTCTTCGCTGTCTCTTTCATTGTTGTTACATGGTGCATAGATTTGACTGTAATTTGTTTTTCGATCGTCTTCTAGTAGTTTAATTGTGATAATTCTTTCTGACAGGTATTTTATTTCTAGAATTTTCTTTGCGTGTTCTGGGTCAATGATCAAACCTACTCCATGTGTTGCTCTTTCTGTGTTGTCGACTCCTGAGAATATTTTCGTGTAGTTCATGTGTGTTTTCTTTATCTCTTGTCCTTTTACTCTGGTGTCCGCTAACCCTAGTATTTTAATTTTCCTTTTTGTCATTTCTTCTATAAGTTCGACTTCTTTATTTTTATCCCGCATATATTTACCGTTGCTACTTTATGTTTATCTATCTCCATCTTCTGTGTATTTCTCTGAACATAAAACATTTATCCCTTACCGACCAGCTGAGTCAGTCGTAAGTTAAGAGCTTAACTTAAGAAAAACACACGTTGGGGGTTTAGCCCGACTGATGTTTCCCCCCACGTGTTAAATCGATAAAGTCTTACATGCGATATTTTACGATCTAAATATAAAACTTTAGCTGTTTACATTTTTAAAAGTACTTTTACACAACTTTTTCGAAAATTATAATCCATGGGAAACACTATATTCAATCACTTTAATCACACAAACTACACTCCGAAAATAAAGCAACTGCCATCTTGGCTCATATGTATATGTGTATAAAATGTAGTAATAATAGGTCAGTAATATCAGGGTTTGGGAGCCGCGATAGCGCAGTGGTTAGTGAACTGTACTACAAAGGACAAGGGGTAGGGTTCGATGCCAACCGACGGCTTCCGGGTTCACCCAGCCTTTAATGGGTACCGGATTTTTTTCTGGGAAAGTGAAGCGGCACGGGCGTAATACCGACCACATTACCCTAAAAATCATGTGCCGAAGGTCTGTAAAATTTATGGTCACTAAACCCTATATTCCCTATACGCCACTTGGCGTGACGGGGAAGCTTTACTTTTTTTTTAATATCAGGGTTTGATAAAGAACAATAAAGACTCCAAGTTTACTCTCTCTCTGTAAAAATATTGATCAATCTTCAATGCGATAGTTTGAAGTGTAACACATTTAATCTCTAGACTCATTGTAAAATGCACCCAGTCGCGAGAAAGTTTTTCTACGCCTTTGGATTGAATTAGAACTCGGCAGGCAGTTTTCAATATCAGCACGACCAGGCGAGAAATCCATGCAAATTTTTCTTTTAATTACGCGTGTAATGTTAACAAGTAGAAACTGTAAATATTATATTTGACTAGTACCATTATGTGTATTTCTTTTCATAAACCGCAAATAAGACCACATTAAAACCACATATTTGTTTTTGGTATATAACGTCATGACAATAAAGTTTCCATAGAAAATTTAAATATTTAAAACCAAATGGTTATTAAGTTACAGCATTTTGAAGAGGGGTATCAGTTTTGGAACGGACTATAGTTGTATGCCTCTCCAGGCTACATGCACGTCTTAGTAAATAGATAATACAAACTTTAAGCCTTTTCTAATCGTTCCAACATGGCAGCAAACAAAGCTGCGTATATCACTTCTTTGAATCATTTATTGATTCCCTTGATGACCTATATAGTCCTAACCTTGAATGTTTATCGAGTTGCCTTCCATTTGTTAAGTAGGTACTCAATCTAGGTATGGGAATGTGGAAGCTGCAAAAAGACGCTATATCTGAATTGTGGACATGTAAAGATGAAATCTATAGGAAGCTATAATTTAAATCTGAACAGCAAGATTCTAATTTATAGTAATCTAAACGTCTTAGAGAGATCTCAATATTCGTTGTTAAGTTCAAAAGTTTCGTGTTTCCTTGGAGTTATTTCATTGCTATGATAAAGATACATCAGGAAAGGTGTCTGAGTCTGTATCGTAGCAGCGGTGGTGTGCATAAATAGCAGTATCGCATAACAGAATGTGTCTCTATAGAGCTTTACCGTCTAACAGGTAGTGTCCAGAGTGCAACTGGATGGTCTTAAAAGTAAAATGTCTTACAGCGCCATGGCGTGCCATAGGGAGGGGTACTATCTCCAACACTTTTTCTAGTCCACATCATCTACCTAGTTACTGAACTACCACATGGTATCAATGTGACAATGTACAGACAAATGCATTACTACACTTTTCACCCTCTCCCCAAAACAAAAAGCAGGAACCATCTACATAAACAATGAGCCTGTGAAAGAAGACATACAACCTACTTGTCAAGCAGTTACATCTGACCATAAACTACCTTAGAAACAGCGAATAAATAAGGCAACCCAAAACGCAAGGAGGAAGTTGGCTTTTTAAGAAAGCTGTGTGCTACCACGTGGGTTGCAAGTGGGAAAATACTCAGTAAAGTTTACCAACAGAGTATACGCCCACATTTAGAATATTGATCATCTGCATGGTGATCAGCATCAAACACAAGAACTGGATAAGTACAAAACCAGACACTTAGGGTCATCACAAGAGCAATGAAATCAACACCAATATTGGAGAAAGAACGGAGGGACACAAAGGTGCTGATACAGGCTGAAAATGTTCATGCATACCGAGACATCCAAAGAAGGACCGATTCCAAAATCTTGCATTAGGACGGCTTAAGAGAAGCAGTTTTATCCACCAAGACAAACGAATTTGTAGACAAACACCAGACCTACCAAGAGTTGTCAGCCAACTACAGCCCATAACAGAACAGACCCCTGGACAGAGGAATCCGAATTGTCAATACAAATACGGACAGAAGTGAAAGGAATAATTGACAAGGAGGAGCAGCATAGTATACAGCGTAAAACAGTAACTCTGTTTCTTGGATGAACAATATCCACAAGATCTGTGGGTTTATGTGTACACGATGGATCAACACAGAATGCAGTAAAGAATGGGGGAGCAGAATCATACATAGAGTACCAAAATGACACTAGGTATATGAATAAAATAGCTACAGGAAAATACTGTAACAATTACGATGCAGAAACTCAAGCAATAAAGTTGGCAATAGAAAAATTCTGAAAAGTAATCTTTGCCCACAGCCTGTTGTGTCTTTACCAGATGCAAGATCAGCACTCCAGGCACTACAATCCAAAAATGCCATATCTACAGACTTTATTGACTGAACTCTGCAATCATCACAGGGTCGCTCTGTAGTGGATACCCCATCTCACTGTGGAATACCAGGAAACGAGAGAGCAGATCAGCTGGCAAATGAAGGTGCAACAGGGACACAACCAGATGCACTGGTTACATACCATCAGAAGAAGCGGATAATCAAATCAATCAGAAGACCACAAGAGAATTGTCGCCCAACAAGTAATGTCCAAATAGAGCCCTGTCGCCCACAGATGGTGTTCATATAGAGATTTGTCTACTAACTGGCTGTGTCCATATAGAGCTTTGTTGCCTATCATGTAGTGTCCATGTATAGCTTTGTCGCCTAACATGTAGTGTCCATATAAAGCTTTGTCACCAAACATGTAGTGTCCATATAGTGCTTTGTCACCTAACATGTAGTGTCCATATAGAGCTTTGTCACCTAACATGTAGTGTCCATATATAGCTTTGTTGCCTAACATGTAGTGTCCATATATAGCTTTGTCGCCTAACATGTAGTGCCCATATAGAGCTTTGTCACCTAACATGTAGTGTGCATTTAGAGCTTTGTTGCCTAACATGTATTGTCCATATAGAGCTTTGTTGCCTAACATGTAATGTCCATATAGAGCTTTGTCACCTAGCAAGCAGTGTCCACATAGAGCTTTGTCACCTAACATGTAGTGTCCATATAGAGCTTTGTTGCCTAACATGTAGTGTCCATATAGAGCTTTGTTGCCTAACATGTAGTGTCCATATATAGCTTTGTCGCCTAACATGTAGTGTCCATATAGAGCTTTGTCACCTAACATGTAGTGTCCATATAGAGCTTTGTTGCCTAACATGTAGTGTCCATATAGAGCTTTGTTGCCTAACATGTAGTGTCCATATAGAGCTTTGTTGCCTAACATGTAGTGTCCATATATAGCTTTGTCGCCTAACATGTAGTGCCCATATAGAGCTTTGTCACCTAACATGTAGTGTGCATTTAGAGCTTTGTTGCCTATTTGTATTGTCCATATAGAGCTTTGTTGCCTAACATGTAGTGTCCATATAGAGCTTTGTTGCCTAACATGTAGTGTCCATATAGAGCATTGGTGCCTAACATGTAGTGTCCATATATAGCTTTGTTGCAAATCATGTAGTGTCCAAGTATTGCTTTGTCGCTTAACATGTAGTGTCCATGTATAGCTTTGTTTCCTAACATGTAGTGTCCATATAGAGCTTTGTTTCCTAACATGTAGTGTCCATGTATAGCTTTGTTTCCTAACATGTAGTGTCTATGTATAGCTTTGTTTCCTAACATGTAGTGTCCATGTATAGCTTTGTTTCCTAACATGTAGTGTCCATGTATAGCTTTGTTTCCTAACATGTAGTGTCCATGTATAGCTTTGTTTCCTAACATGTAGTGTCCATGTATAGCTTTGTTTCCTAACATGTAGTGTCCATATAGAGCTTTGTCGCCTATCATGTAATGAACACAAAGAGATTTGTTCCCTAACATGTAGGGTCCATATAGAGCTTTGTCACCTAACATGTAGTGTCCATATAGAGCTTTGTTGCCTAACATGTAGTGTCCATATAGAGCTTTGTTGCCTAACATGTAGTGTCCATATATAGCTTTGTCGCCTAACATGTAGTGTCCATATAGAGCTTTGTCACCTAACATGTAGTGTCCATATAGAGCTTTGTTGCCTAACATGTAGTGTCCATATAGAGCTTTGTTGCCTAACATGTAGTGTCCATATAGAGCTTTGTTGCCTAACATGTAGTGTCCATATATAGCTTTGTCGCCTAACATGTAGTGCCCATATAGAGCTTTGTCACCTAACATGTAGTGTGCATTTAGAGCTTTGTTGCCTATTTGTATTGTCCATATAGAGCTTTGTTGCCTAACATGTAGTGTCCATATAGAGCTTTGTTGCCTAACATGTAGTGTCCATATAGAGCATTGGTGCCTAACATGTAGTGTCCATATATAGCTTTGTTGCAAATCATGTAGTGTCCAAGTATTGCTTTGTCGCTTAACATGTAGTGTCCATGTATAGCTTTGTTTCCTAACATGTAGTGTCCATATAGAGCTTTGTTTCCTAACATGTAGTGTCCATGTATAGCTTTGTTTCCTAACATGTAGTGTCCATGTATAGCTTTGTTTCCTAACATGTAGTGTCCATGTATAGCTTTGTTTCCTAACATGTAGTGTCCATATAGAGCTTTGTCGCCTATCATGTAATGAACACAAAGAGATTTGTTCCCTAACATGTAGGGTCCATATAGAGCTTTGTCACCTAACATGTAGTGTCCATATAGAGCTTTGTTGCCTAACATGTAGGGTCCATATAGAGCTTTGTTCCCTAACATGTAGGGTCCATATAGAGCTTTGTCACCTAACATGTAGTGTCCATATAGAGCTTTGTTGCCTAACATGTAGTGTCCATATAGAGCTTTGTTGCCTAACATGTAGTGTCCATATAGAGCTTTGTAGCCTGACAGGCAGTATCCATATAGAGCTTTGCTGCCTGACAAGTAGTGTTCATATAGAGCTTTGCCGCCCACATATGGTGTTCATATAGAGCTTTGCCGCCCACATATGGTGTTCATATCGAGCTTTGCCGCCCACAGATGGTGTTCATATTGAGCTTTGTCTCCTAACAAGTAGTGTCCACATCGAGCCCTGTCGCCCACAGATGGCATTCATATAGAGCTTTGTCGTCTAACTGGTGGTGTCCATATAGAGCTTTGTCACCCAACAAGTAGTGTCCATATTGAGCTTTGTCGCCCAATACATAGTGTCCATATAGAGCTTTGTCACCCAACAAGTAGTGTCCATATAGAGCTTTGTCACCCAACAAGTAGTGTCCATATAGAGCTTTCTCGCTCAAAAGATAGTGTCCACCTAGATCTTTGTCGCCTAACTGGCGTTGTCCACATAGAGCTGTGTTGCCTAACTGGCGTTGTCCACATAGAGCTTTGAAGCCTCACAGGCAGTATCCATATAGAGTTTTGACGCCTAACAGCCAATGTCTTTATAGACCTTTGTAGGCTGACAGGCAGTATCATATAGAGCTTTGTTGCCAAACATGTAGTGTCCATATAGAACTTTGTCGCCTATCATGTAGTGTCCATATAGAACTTTGTCGCCTATCATGTAATGTCCATATAGAGCTTTGTCACCTAGCATGCAGTGTCCACATAGAGCTTTGTCGCCTATCATGTAGTGTCCATTTAGAGCTTTGTCGACTATCATGTAGTGTCCATATAGAGCTTTATCACCTAACATGTAGTGTCCATATATAGCTTTGTCGCCTATCATGTAGTGTTCACAAAGAGCTTTGTCACCTAACATGTAGTGTCTATATAGAGCTTTGTCGCCCAACAGAAAGCGTTCATATAGAGTTTTACCGCCCAAGAGATAGCGTTCATATAGAGTTTTGTCACCTAACATATAGTGTTCATATTGAGTTTTGTCACCCAATAGATAGTGTTCATATTGAGTTTTTTCGCCCAACAGATAGTGTTCATACAGCGTAAAGGTAAAGGTAAAGTACGAGACTTGAACCGGCGTCTTAGCACGCGAGTATATACCCATATGTGCTCGGCCGCCTATCCAGAAATGTTCGGATATTTCTGTATAGTGTAGCCTCAAGCATCGAAACTCAGATACGAAGCGACATTCCTCACCTACCCAGGATAATTTACCCTGGTACCCATTTCTGCCAACGGCTGGGTCGACCGTGGGGGTATTTTTTTTTATTCCAACCACGAGTACAATTCACACTGCTCCCAGCGGGAATTGAACACGGGTTGTCCGAACGTCGGTAGTCTAGTCGGGTGGTTTTCCCAACTAGGCTACCGAGGCCCCCAAATATTCATACAGCGTTTTGTCGCCCAACAGATAGTGTTCATATAGAGTTTTGTCACCTAACAGATAGCGTTCATATAGAGCTGTGTCGCCTAACAAGTAGTGTCCGTATATAGTGACACATAAACCTGTGTCCCCTAACAAGTACTGTACGCAGTGCCGCCTTAACGCATAGGCCCGTAGGGCATTTGCCCGGGTCATAGGGGCCCCATGCGAATATGTTGTAGCGTTTCGGAAAACCCGTACAAAATTTAGTATTATTGTATAAAAATCTCATACAATTTTGTGTTTATATGCGAACGGGTCCTTTAAGTTTATCAATTACTTCCAACTCTCTCTCCGGTCCTCTATAAGCCGTGCCTGGGGGCCGACCCTGATTAAATTTGGATGTCCAAGTTTTTTTTCCTGGTGGAAGTTAACCGCAGTTCAGACAGAAGTTTTTTTTTTTCCATTACGAATTGTAATACCTTTGTTTGACCTTGTGTAATAGATGTCATATGTTATGGTGCTTATTAATTAAAAAAAAACAAATGTAAATATCTGTTTTTGTGTGTAAATTTTTTTGTTTTCGTAAATATCACGTGTAATACTTTAAAACATGGAAATACAATCTGTTTTCTCTGTTTTTCATGTTTAATGTTGATTATTGTTGCAGCTGTACAGCATGTTTTAGCAACAATTTTGTTGAAATTAGTATAGTGACAATAAAATAAATAATACATCATTTTTAATATTATCAACCATTTATTTTTTATTCTTGTGGGGGGGGGGGGGGGGGAAGAAGAGCACTCTTTCTTTGCCCAGGGGCCCAACACTATTTCTATGCCCAGAAGCCCAACATTATTTCTATGCCCAGGGCCCAAAATGGTGTAAAGACGGCTCTACTGTACGTATATATATATTTTAAAAAGTAAAGTACTCCCGTCACGCCAAGTGGCGTATAGGGAATATGGTGTTAGTGACCATAAATTTTACAGACCATTGGCATATGATTTCTGGGGTAATGGGGTCGGTATTACGCCCGTACCGCTTTACTTTCCCAGAAAAAAAATCCGGTACCCATTAAAGGCTGGGTGAACCGGAAACCGTCGGTTGGGATCGAACCCTACCTCTTGTCCTTTGTAGTCCAGTTCACTAACCATTGAGCTATCGCGGCTCACGTGTCCGTATATAGTGCCATATAAAGTTTTCTCGCCCAACAGATAGTGTCCATATCGCTTTGTCGCCTAACAAGTAATGTCCGTATATAGTGTCAGAGAGAAACAGAGTGTTTCAATACAGTTTGACTGTCTTTTACACAGTGTTTCAATACAGTTTGACTGTCTTTTACACAGTGTTTCAATACAGTTTGAATGCTCTCACAAGATGATGACAGTCCATTCAGACTTAGTCCTGCACATGTGTGCGCCGTGCTGGCTATCAAAGTATTATTAAGAGATTGCACGGGGCAGTCACTAGCGAGTTAAATCTCATCACATGTGTGCGCCGTGCTGGCTTTCAAAGTATTATTAAGAGATTGCACGGGGCAGTCACTAGCGAGTTAAATGATTGCATATGGCCTTTGACGTCTTGACAGACGATTGGTAGCAAGCACTTGTCAAAGCAAGTCAGTAATTTGGTACAAATAATGGTTATGGTTATGGAAGGTTATCATTCATTGTAAACAATCGGAATATCGAAACACAATCCGGATGAAACACAGCTCACGGTGTGCACAGAGCACTTAACTCAGTAGCTTCGACAGCAAACCCGAAAAAATAATTAATTTTAATAATATAAATAATAATAATTAAGCCGGAATTATAGCTAATGGTAATTATCAGTAGTAATAAATGTGAGATCTATATTCTCTGTGTTTATGTACACACTTTACAACATTTACAGCACATAGATTGACAAAATATTGTAAACAGTGCTGCACCAAATGAATTAAACATTTCACTCAATAAATCATACATAACTTGAGTAAATAAATCACTCTGAATTTCACACATAATTTTATACTTAGCTGGACAAAATAAGCCATTAGTACTTTACTAAATACATCCTACAAAACTTTAATTAATATTTTATCATTTAAAATATATTTTACAGAACTTCATAAACATAAATAATCTAGACCTTCGTAAGGTATATATATAATTAGAAAAAAAACATTTCTTGACTTAATTAATTAATAAAAATTATTAAGTCAATATTTTATAAATATAACATGTTGGGTGAGAAAGTCTTAATTATGTTGTTGTGGCAACTATCACACAATAGCTACTTTGATAAGCTTTCAATAAAGTTGCAGAAATAAATCCTCTAGACTAATGTGGCCTTCTGGGTCTATGGTAATCTGGCAGAGAAGTTCTGCAAAACTTCATTATCAGTTGATAGATGAAAATGTTTGCAGAGATCTTTTAGGTTGTTCATACTGATGAAGCCAGTGCGATCATTATTATACTTTAGGAACATCTCATCAATTCTGGACTTGTCTGTGATAGCAAGCCTCCTTAGCTGAGAGCAAATATGCTTAACAGTGCGTTCAAGGTCCCCTGGTCTCCTAAATATATTGTCAGGATCTACACTTGTTTGCTGTTGGGGCTGTGTTTTTGCTTCAACTTTCTCTTTTATTGAGCTGTAAGTGATCTCTAGAAATTATGTCTTATGGTCTTCGATATACTTTAAGACATATGCATCAGCATTTGTGATGACGAATCTATGTCTGAAAACTTCAATAATTGCTCCAATATAAAAATTGTGGGGTTTATAAAAACTAGGATTATTAAATGATGACCTTGGTTTTGCAACACGACATTTCTCTAAGAGTTTCCCACCAATAATGCCAGAGTTTCTTACTGGAGGTTCATGAATTATCATCATGTCATTTCCCAGACGGTATGTAATGATGAAGCGGCGCCCTCTTTCCTCAGATCTCATACTGTCCTTACATCCAGACACCATCATAGCTTCAAATCGAAGTTCCTTGTGATCGTTCTCCATCATCTCCATAAAGTCCTTCTTTGGAAAACGTGGTATGAAGCTGATGCAGGTCTGTAATGAATCTTCAATAGTGCCAAAGTCGTTGTATTCAGGAATTTTCATTTTTGGATACTCCTTGGTTACTTCTTTCACATCTATCTATCTAATGACCTTTCGAGCCGTAGCCAGCCCACATGGCATAGACCCAGATTATCTTTCTCTTATCTAAATTTTATTCTAGCAGTTTTCAATTCTTGTTAAGATATTTTATCAAATCTCGCCATGTGTCTCTGTTCTGTTCAAGCAACTTTATCTCATGGATTGAGCCGATTCCTGCTGGTACTTCATTTGCGTGGGATCCTTGAGTGTATATCCATGTAGAAAGGGTAAACCATCCATCTTTCTAATCATGAATGTTAAGACAGTTTATGAGTTATTTTGCTGAAGTAACATCCGTGATGCGTCTACCGTTACTCAAATAATGGTTTCTTATGTTGGATGCTGCTTTGCTGAACAGCTTCTCTCGTGGCTGAATCTGCCAAGATTGGACAGACTGATCCATCCGTAGAACGAATAAGATCAATTCGTGGTGCCTGGTCGTGGTCTCGCCTCCTTTCTCCTGCGCCTTTTGTCTTCAGAATTTGATGGTATATATATATGGCCTTTGGCGTCTTGACAGACGGTTGGTAGCAAGCAATCATGATAATTCAGTAGTTCGGTAAAGCATTATTGTCTCATAATGGGTGCTGCTTTACTGAACAGCTTATCTCGTGGCTGAATTTGCCAATCCTGGACAGACAAATCCATCCACAGAACGAGCAAGGTGTATTTACTGTACCTGGCCTTGTCTCTTTTCTCTTGCGCCTTTTGTCTTCTGAATTTGATATCAGCACTGTCTCGAAAGTTGCTGTGCCATTTTTTTATTTTTGTTCTCCATGTGCTACGATCTGCAGCCACATTTTCCCAGTTTCTTTCATTGATAGAAAATTCCATCAAGGAAGGCCTGCAAACATCCTTATATCTATCTCAGCACTGGTCTGCCCTTTGGTCTCTTTCCGTCCTTCAGTTCACCAAACAATATTTGTTTGGGAATACCATTGTTTGCCATTCTTCCTACTTGGCCGGGAGTTTGGCTCGTTGTAAGACATTAAGAGTTAGTTACTTTGTTCTCCCATTTGATGTTCATAATCTTGAGTTGAGTACATGAAGTATGTATATATATATATATTACTTTGCTTTTCCTTTGTTTTTCTTTTGTACTTCGTAGGTTGCTCCAAATCTAGTCCACACTGCAAAATCTTCCACTGGTCTTCACTAGGTTATCTTTGGTTTGCTTTTCTTTCGTCATTTCTCCAGGATCTCTCAGCATGGACGCTCTTCTGAATATTTCCAACATGGAGATTGTATGAAATGATGATTTTCCTGCCGATCTCGAGCATTCTAATCTGTTCAAAAACACTTAAACTACTCAGTTTTCTTGAATCCTGAATTGAACTTTCGTGATTGTTTGTACTAGGTGTATCTCCACTTATTATTAAGATGCCAAGGCCTAAGTCAGCCAACAGCATCTAGAAGCGGCAATTAATAGTTTTCTGCTTGCGTGAGAAACATTAAACCTGAATTGATGAAGATCCTATTTCAGTCCCTTGTATGCCTGAAAACAGACTAACCGGTCTGGCTAACCAAGTAGGATCGAAAACGAAAGGTAACCCGACACGCAAAAATGCCATACTGACGTCGGATGCACTGGACCAGAAGTCGCAGCTATCATAGCTCTGCTATACACCACAACACAGAGTCTATATCGCCAATGCACGTTCTTTTAAGTAGGGACGATAAATAGAAGTTGTTGGATGTAACAGAAGATTTAAATGACGAGAATTATTGTCTTTTCTTTTGTCGATATCGTCGTCATGTCCTTCATCGTTATTTACTAAAATTCCCTGATATGTCAATGTAGCTGCTGCTGCTAACTGCTTTTAAAAAAAATAATAATAATTTGCTTGTATAGGGTTAATTATATTTAGCATCTGTCTTATCTGTCTTTTGATATTTATATTCAAAGGACATTTGTGGCTCTCTTTAGTCTATATCTTTAAAACATTGATTCCAATAGGCTATGTAACACAAAATCTTCTATTTAATTAATTGTAACTAACACCCGAGGGGGTGTTATAAGTCATGTAGAGAATAGATAATATAGGGCTCAGCTGTTCTTCTAACAACTATCTACTCTTGCTCACACAGTATGTGACTTAAACTTAAACAGATTTTGATAACTGCTACTATTTTACTGTTGAGAATTACAGTTATTCTGAGCATTTTTCAACAGACTGTCTTCAACTGAACTATGAGTGTACGGGCATTTCTCGGATACACTAGAGATACACCTATTCGTTCAATAAGGTACTTACTTGACTTACCGAGCGTCAGAGTGCGACATAGATCCTCTCAGGGTGCGGGTTTATTTGAACGTGGCAAGGAACATAAATCATCCCTTGCGTTCAGAATTGGGTACGACCAAAGGCAGGCACCTCAGGCTTGCAAAGTCCTGGATGGCCAAAGCGGAGGAGTCCATAAGGAGAGAATGTGATCTGAATGACATTAGGGCAGGCAAGGATTGGATAGAAGTAACAGCGGAGAAAATGAGGCCACCAAAGTAATCTTTCAGCTCGTCATGGAGTGTTTCAATTGGGGTTATGGAGCTGCCGAGGTCGTTATAAGGAATCCATCACAAAGTGTCCTCACCTCAGGATCTGATCATCGACGCGGATGATTCTGTATCCCACGGACAGCGCGGTGGTTGGGGTTTTGTAGTGTTACAAACATGGCAGAGAAATGGCTAGGGAAGCTGGCAAGTGTAGCATTATGGTGTCCAGCATGAGAATGGAAATAGAAGCATCAACGGCGGCGATAACATGGTTGGTTATACAGAACGTGGATCACGCAGTCTTGGTGACCTGACTCGCACAGTTTGCTACAGAAGAGTGATAGATAATGTCTGGGGCAGGAGTGGATGCAGCTCTTGGATGGCTCTAAAGTGAACGCGTTAACATGGGTGTACTGTCCAGGGCACGCTGGTGTACATGGCAATGAAATTGTCGATAAGCTTGATGGCAGCTCTGCCACTGAATGTGGCCTAACTCTCGACAAAGAGAAAAGAGAGACAAAGAAGAGAGAGACAAAGTCATCGCCGAGTTTATTTTTCATTCCTTAAGAGAAGAGGGGGAAAATGGGTGGGACAATGATGTATATATAAAGAAACCGAGGAGTGGAAAATGGATCTCATCGATCAGGAGTGCTTAGTGGGAAAAGCAGATGCATCTATAATCAACATCATATAGGAACAATCGGTCTGCATACGCTTCGAGAAATGCTGGGACGGACGGTGGAACGAATATGAGGATGCCCAGAATGCTTTTAAACTGATTCCATGAATAGAAGAGAACAGAATAGAATAGAAGTGTACTATCAAAACTTTGTTGAAATAGATTGAATGTATGTACATTTTCTAGTCTAGTTTGGACACTGTATTAATTTACTCTGAATATAAAGATATTACCATTATAGCGTCCGTTCTTCCTGAAAAAAAGGTTTATTCTTTCATTCAAATCTAGTGTTTGGAAAAGTTCTTGTTATTAATCGTTCTTCCTTCTCTTTCTCTCTCTCTCTCACTCTCTCACTCTCTCACTATCTATCTATCTATCTATCTATCTGTCTGTCTGTCTGTCTGTCTGTCTGTCCGTCCGTCCGTCCGTCCGTCCGTCCGTCCGTCCGTCTGTCCGTCTGTCTGTCTGTCTGTCTGTCTGGCTGCCTGCCTGCCTGCCTGCCTGTCTGTCTCTCTTTCTCTCTCCTCCTCTCCCCCACTCTCTTTTCACTTCCTCTTATGCCCTATGTATATAGTTCAGAACTGATTCAATGCCCGATATCTCTCTAACATCGTTTCTGATTCTGTCTTTTCTTGTCACCCATTTCTGGCTCTTTTCTCAACAATCCCATCTCAAAGGTGATAAGCATCCTTCTATGTTTATTCGTTAACGACGAAGTTTGGCACTGATAGCACACGATGTGAATAAATATGCTTTGTATCATTTGTTTCTTTGTGACTTTAGGTATTGTTTTGTCCTGGAGCATATGGGCTAGCTGTTCCAATATTTAACTTGCCTTGTTACATCGAATGTCTATTTCTTTATCCATTTGCCATCTTCAAAAAATTGTTTTTCAAGGTATTTCAAAGCTTCACTTGTTTTATAATGCGTTGTGTTCTACACTTGTGTTTATCATCTGCTTTTGTCTTCCTGTTATCATGACTTCTGTGTTATCAATGCTTATTTTCTTGTTATTCGTGGACAACAGATGCTGTTTAAGTTCTGTTCATTGTAAGCTATTAGAGCTTGATCAACAGCAAAGTTATTCAGTGATGTCTTCAATTTGCCGCTGACATTTTTGCATATGTTAGTAATGTAAACAATGAACAATAACGAAGATAATACGCGTCGTGCTTTACTCCTTTTCATTCAATTCAAATCTAGCGTTCTGGAAATTCCTTGATATGTGTGCTAAGTACTTTGCTAGACATTCTTAGTACAGTAATCCCACTCTAACTACCAGTCTGTGAGGGGGAAAAAGGGGGGGGGGGGTGGTCACCTTTTTTCGACAACTTTATGACCATTTGTTTGTTCAGCTGTGTTGTTTAGTTTGCTTAATATGTGAGATATGTGATTCAAATGTTCGTCCGACATTTCTCAGTCTAATATAGATAGTTCAACATTTAGTTTGCCATTATCAAAAGTTTGGATTCTCTTTCTTCTTAATCTCCTTATTCTCCTTCTTCTTCTTCATATTCTCCTTCCTTTCAGCTCCCTGTGGAGCATAGGTCTTCAACAAACACTTTCCAAACCGTTCTATTTCTTGCCATTCATTTAAGATCATTCCATGTCTTCCCCATCCTCTTCATCTATGCCTCCAATGGTCTTCTCCAAGAATATTTTTGTCTTCCTGTTTGTCTTTTTCCTTGGTCTTCCTATTGGTCTGTTCCCCTGGAGATTCCAAAAAAAGGCTGTCGTGTACAACTTCCAGTAGGCTTCTATAGTGCCTCATATCCAGCGCCATCGTCTTCATTCTATCTCTTTCTCCACTGGTATTGATTATAGACGACAATTAACATCACAAGTGATAATTACTACTTAGTGCATTCAGAAAGTAATACACAAACATCGGTTTTCTCGGGAACCGCTAAGAAAACGTTGATTGAGTTTGTTTTTCCAATGTCTTAATTTAAGCTTGCGAATTGATTGTCTCTCCTCTTGGCATAACATCCTCAAGAATCACATTTTCAATGTCCCAAATGACAGTGACCGTGACCTTTCCAGCTGAAGGAGATGTCTTAAATTTCTTTCTTCGTGGTGAGTGCGGCTGATGCCACTCCATTGACTGTCTGTTTGTCCCAGGTACAAAATGATGTGCCCAGGTTACGTCCCCTGTAACAATCTTAGCCAAAACGTTCTCTCCATCAACATTGAAACGCTCCAACAGTTCAGAAGAAATTGCTTTTCTTTGCACGCGGTGCTCATTTGTGAGATTTCGTGGAACCCATCTTGCGCAAACCTTAGAGGATCCGAAAGTTTTTATAATTGTATTTGAACTACCAATGCAGACTGACAACTTTAAGGACAATTGTTCAGTAGTGATGCGCCTATCATCAAGAATAATGTTCTCAGAGCATTTCAAGTTCTCTGCATTTGTGGCTGTGGCAGTCCGCACAGCGCGGTCGATCAAGAGATCCGTATCTCCGCTTTCCTATTCTTTTTTTTTCTATGAACACAGCGACTTACTCTGCTCCTGTCGACTGCAAAACTTCCATACACATCACATAGGCGCTTGTGAATTTTCACAATTGTTTCCATCTCTAAAACGAGAAATTTTATCGCAATTCGCTGCTTATAACGCAAGTTGCTAACATGCTCCAATTCAACGGCTTAGTGCAGTCGTATTATTTCACCGATTGTCGTGCAATTTGGTGCACACAATAGACACATACCATAGTTAAAGTGTGCACAATTTCATACTTTAAAAAAAAAAAGTAAAGTACCCCCGTCACGCCAAGTGGCGTATAGGGAATATGGTGTTAGTGACCATAAATTTTACAGACCTTCGGCGCGTGATTTTTGGGGTAATGTGGTCTGTATTACACCCGTGCTGCTTTACTTTCCCAGAAAAAAATCCGGTACCCATTAAAGGTTGGGTGAACCGGAAGCCTTCGGTTGGGATCGAACCCTACCTCTTGTCCTTTGTAGTCCAGTTCACTAACCACTAAGCTATCACGGCTCCCAATTTCTTGCTTATATGTTTATTATTAGCTGAGAAAACCTATGTGGTGTATTTTTTTTAACGTCCATCATAAATTGGTGTCAGATTATAGACGCCATTTAGCAACACATGCGATAATTATTACATTAGGGTTAGATTATAGACGCAATTTAGCAACACATGCGATAATTATTACATTAGGGTTAGATTATAGACGTCATTTAGCAACACATGCGATAATTATTACATTAGGGTTAGATTATAGACGCCATTTAGCAACACATGCGATAATTATTACATTAGGGTTAGATTATAGACGCCATTTAGCAACACATGCGATAATTATTACATTAGGAACAGATCATAGAGGAAATTGACAAAACATGTGATAATTACTGTACTAGGTCCAGATTATAGACGCCATTTAACAAGACATGTGATAATTACTACATTAGGGCCAGATTATAGACGCCATCTAACAAGACATGTGATAGTTACTACATTAGGGTCAGATTATAGACGCCATTTAACAAGACATGTGATAATTACTACATTAGGGCCAGATTATAGACGCCATTTAACAACACATGTGATAATTACTACATTAGGGTCAGATTATAGTCGCCATTTAAGAACACATGTTATAATTGCTACATTAGGTTAAGATTATAGACGACATTTAACAACACATGCGATAATTACAACATTAGGGTCAGACAAAGAAAGCACCAAGAAATAATTAAAATTGTATAATACATAAACGTAGATAGCAAAGGTCTATAATAAAGAATATGTACTGTCAACAAACAGCGGCCATAACAGCTGGAAATCAATTGGGAATGTTTCAACAAATAAAACAGGGTGTTAGGCAAGGTTGTGTGCTGTCTCTAGATTTATTTAATATGTATAGTGAGATTATTTCAAGATCCATAAGGGACATGCCTGGAATAACAATCGGAAGTCATAATATAAATAATCTAAAGGTATGCTGATGATACAGTCTTAATCACTAAGAGTGAAAATGAGTTACAAGAAATTTTAGTCATTATAGTGAAGTAAGCAAAAATAAAGGACTCAGCCTCAATAGTAAAAAGACAAGTAAATGAAGCAACAAATAAAAAGACATCACCACAATGCACAATAATGACAAGTGGAAAAATATTTAAACGGGCAAATGAATTTAAATATCTGGGAACAGTGTTAACTTTAGACGGTAGATGTACAACAGAAGTGAGATGCAGAATGGCTCAGGTAAAAAGCAGATTTCCAAAAAAATAAGGAAGATACTGTGCCATTCATTTTTTGACAATAGAAACAAGAGAAAGAGTTCTTAACATATGGATGTGAATAGTGGACAATAGGACAACAGGCAATAAGATAACTGGAGGCTGTAGAAATGTGGTTTTACAGAAGAATGTTGAGAACCCCATGGACAGCTAAGATGAGTAATGGAAACGTTTTGAAAGAGGCTAAAGCAAATAGAGAGCTATTTTTCAATATTAGGAAGAAAGAGTCATCATTTTTTGACAATGTCATGAGAAGAGAACAGCTGGAATATATTGTGACAACTGGGAAAGTGGAGGGACGAAGAGATAGAGGGACGCAAAGAAAAAGGATACCAAAAAGCTTAAGCGAATGGCTTGGCAGAAAGTCAACAGAAATTATAAACAACTGTTGAGATCGAGAGCTGTGGAGAAACATGATCACTTATGTCAGCAGGCATGGTACTTGATGATGATGATGATAAAGGCCAGATTATAGACGACATTTAACAACACATATGATAAACTGCAGATGTTACAGAAATTCATGAAAAAATTATAAATGTTTAGCTCCTATTTGGAGGGAAAGAAATGCTTATCAAATACATTAGTTCACGAGACAACTGGTGAATTTGATATTTTTCTTGCATTGTATCTTTACCGGTCAGGTAGGACTTTCATTCTTCAAAAATGTGCTCCAATATTCATTAGTTAAATGAGAATTGTATTCTTTTTATTTTTGTATCTTGCAAATGTATGTTTCGCTAAACTTCTAGATTATTTCCATGCACGCGTTTTCTTTTATCTTGATCTGTAGACATGTCGCCTTGTATGAGATTTTAATTCTCTCTCTCTCTCTTTCTCTTTCTCTTTCTCTCTATCACTCTCTATCTATCACTCCCCCCACCCTCTTTTTCTATTTATACTTGCATTGACCTGGATGATAAGAAGCAGTTGCTAACAAGAGAGATTTCTTTGTCCCAAAGAGAAACATTCCGAACCAACAAACATGTGCGCAGGTAATTCCACGTGGATCGCTACATAAAACAAAGAGGGTATGTTGAATGTAAACAAACGCTTACACGTGGTCGCTAGTTTCTACTCTACACAATGCTTTCTGGGAGATTCCTCTTGCACTGCGTTTTTATTGACAGACTAGTTTGTTGCCACCCATCACAACCGTTATCGTCGGTACTAGTACTAGTCAGCACAACCGTTATCGTCGGTACTAGTACTAGTCAGCACAACCGTTATCGTCGGTACTAGTGCTAGTCAGCACAACCGTTATCGTCGGTACTAGTGCTAGTCAGCACAACCGTTATCGTCGGTACTAGTGCTAGTCAGCACAACCGTTATCGTCGGTACTAGTGCTAGTCAGCACAACCGTTATCGTCGGTACTAGTGCTAGTCAGCACAACCGTTATCGTCGGTACTAGTTTGTTACTACCCATCACAACCGTTATCGTCGGTACTAGTTTGTTACTACCCATCACGGCAGTTATCGTCGGTACTAGTTTGTGGTTAGAAAGCAAAACCGTTCTATGTTATCGTCATCAATTAATTCCATTTCCATCCTGCAGCCTTTGCTTCTTTTATAAAAATGTCGAAATCATCTGTTTATGAAAGATTGGAGTCTGTTGCTTTCAGTCTTTAATTCCCTCTATATTACTGAACCATAGAGTAGGACTGCCAAGACACTTGTGTTGAAGATCATCTGTTACAGAATAGTACCCATGTGACGTCGCAGTATCGAGGATGGGGGTGATGTTGTAACACATGTGGTAGAATAGGACCTGTGACAATAATTTCCTAGAAGTCAAGATCTCCCAATCCTGACAGACGACCAAAGAAGGTGATGAACTCCCAAGTTAAGTTAATAATAAATGATATGCAGAACACATACTTAAGGCAAAGTCTTGGGCAAAGTCGTAGGCAAGTTTCTAATGAAAAGGTTTCTCAAAATGCGATATTACAACAAGCCATTGGCTAGATTGTAGTCCTCAAAATGCGATATTACAACAAGCCATTGGCTAGATTGTAGTCCTCAAAATGCGATATTACAACAAGCCATTGGCTAGATTGAAGTCCTCAAAATGCGATATTACAACAAGCCATTGGCTAGATTGTAGTCCTCAAAATGCGATATTACAACAAGCCATTGGCTAGATTGTAGTCCTCAAAATGCGATATTACAACAAGCCATTGGCTAGATTGTAGTCCTCAAAATGCGATATTACAACAAGCCATTGGCTAGATTGAAGTCCTCAAAATGCGATATTACAACAAGCCATTGGCTAGATTGAAGTCCTCAAAATGCGATATTACAACAAGCCATTGGCTAGATTGAAGTCCACAAAATGGCCGACTGAAAGAAGAATCCACAACTTCGTTTAAAAAACTTGCAAATTGTTTATATCTTGTTTTCAGTATTTCCTTTTGCATTTCGTAATTCAATCTACATTAAAATATAATAATTAAATATAACTACATTGACATGTCTGACACTTGGAATGATATCCAAGCGATTAAAAATCGGCAGAGTACGTTGGGAGCAAAGATCATGGAACGACGCAAGCTTCGGGAAGACATAGTTGCTGGACTATCCATCAGTAGTGGAGCACCATCAATAATTCCAGCAACTGTGCAGGCACCTGTAGCTGGGACAGATCAACTCTCTAAGTCTGGCATATCAAAGACATTGGTGAAAACTATGCCCAGTACAACAGTCATTCCAGTCAAACATCAACAAATGAAAGATGCTGCTGTCAAGTTGATTGCTGATCCAGAAGTTGAGAAGAAACTTCTGATGGTGCTCTGTGACATAAGCTTGGACATTCCGTTAGATTCTAAGGTCATCACTGAGCACACATCAAGATTGATGGAAAGAGATAGATGTCCTGATAGTTGAGGATCTTCTACGAAAATGTGCTGCACAAAATTTAATTAGTATCAAGTTAACTGATAGTATGGATGATTTGATTGTTAACTCTTTGGATCTAACTAAGCTTTATACAAAGACTAAAAACCAGTCCAGGAAAAGAAAAAACTGAGAGTGATGAGGAGGAAGATGAAGACATGGTAAATAAGCAGATGAAGACAGTCCCTGGTCCAGAGACAGGAGATATAGAGAGCTTGTTGTCCATGCAGTCAAGCAAAGAGAGAGAAGAGAAAACATTAAATGAAGAAATTCAGGCTTTGTTAGTAACGCAGACAGCAAAGGAGCAGTTGCTTGTTGAAAAGTTCAAGTCAAGATGAGGTCCACAGCTGCAAGAGTTTTGCCAGTTTGGAACTAGGGAGGAATGTCACAGAACTGGACCAGAGGGAACTAACTGTAAATGCTTGCATTTCAAGAAAATCATTCACAAACACACAGATGAATCACTGGGTGATTGTTCATTTCTCAACACTTGTTTTCACATAGACAGGGGGTTAAGGCAAAGAAATACAAATGAATGCATACAAAGGCGAAGCTGCAGTAAAGCTTGTTTTCACATGGACACTTGCAAAGAGTCTTCCAGCATGGCAGCTAGTGTGGCAACTACCACACACCAACCGATTCCTTCAGGTCCAGTGCAACAAGCTCCTATCCATGGCTGGTATTATGACTATGAAAACAACAGTAGCATTGGCAACATGTATGCTGGCCATAGACATGGACTGTACACTCCAGTCACTGGAGCAAACTCAGCTATCATTAATCATGCTGTCCCTTCAGGACAGTACCAATCTGCATCTATTCCAGATACTTCCAATATTCTAGTAGACCTTACGCATCAGTTCATGATGCTCACAGAGCTGAACCGTGTAGATCATATGCAGACAATGGTCCAAACACAGGCAACATTCCTATTGATCCAAATAGACCATCCAACGTGAATGTTCAAAAGGAAATGACTGCTAGAACATTTCCTACAACAGAAAACCTCAACACAAGTGCAGACACACATCCTTCAGGAATCATGCCAGTTCCACACCACTCCGCTGGCCAAAGAGATCAACGGATCATACCAGAAAGATACCATTCTTTATTAAGTGCTGATACTTCCATGGTACCACCACCTCTACTTTCAGAGATGCCCTCCACATCATCATTTTCATATTCTTCTATTCCCTATTCATTAACAGCACCACCGCCAGCACCTACAGCTTCTGCCGTTACCTCGCCTCCCTTTACACAAATAAATGACCTGCCATCTTTTGACATTACAGGATCCGTGGTTTCTTATCCATGGTCACTGACAGGAGACCTCTTTACAAATAATGTAACAAATATAGAGACAAATTCACAGCCCAAGGCAGTAAAGACAAAAAATATTTATGGCTCTGGGAAGAAAATAGTTCGGCGACCTGAGCTGTGGACAAAGAACCTCACACAAACAAAACAGTAAAAAAGGCGAGGAACACGTTAGCAGAACTGGGAACGTGATTCCTGCCAAGCAAGTTGAGACAGTCAACTGCTCAAACTGTAGTTTTAAATGCCATGAAAGTTTTGACGAAGATCTAAGGCACCAATTATTTGATGTTTTCTACAGTTTGGGTTCCAACGAGAGGTAGAAACAGTTTGTCTGCCAGAATGTTCAGGAATCTGCTACTAAAGTTACTGGTGCAAATAAAAAGGATGGAGCTGCAGAAAACAAACGAAAAGTTTGTCGGAAATATTTCCTACCGGACACAGACAACACAAGAAAACAAGTTTGTTCAAAAGTTTTTCTGTGGTACACTAGCTATAGGGAAAACATTTATCACTCACGATCTTCGAAATAAACAGTTTGGCTGTTACATTGGCAAAGAGAAAAGGGGAAAGCCCCATAATAAGATTCCAGATAAACTGCTGGAACCAGCTAGGCAGCACATTAATATACAATGCTAGCAGGGTCATCAAGCGGCAGTTCGAAAAAGAACTCCAAGAAAAAGTGTCTCGAAAGAGGTTTGAACATTGCAAAGATGCATGAGATGTGCAAGCAGTAGTGTTCTATAGCTCGTTTCAAATTATGTGCCCAACTTCAAAACGCTATTACGCAGTAAACATTTGTTAAAAACTGTTGACATTTTCCAAATGTTATTAGAATGCAAAAGACCCTTTAAATGTATATTTAACAAATATCTTGCAGCTGTAGTTTTCTTAAAGCGGCGAATTTCTTTGATGTTTGTCACAATTGTAAATTGTGAAGCCCTAAAGAATAGAAATTACCGTAGTTGCTGGTCTATGATTAATTTTCACTAGGTAAAGGCGTGGCCGTAATGGGGAAATAACTGGATAAGACAAAACACCAGGAGAATTATTGTCTGCTCAGTTCGAGGACGGACGATAATATCAAGGTATACCTGTATGTCCAATTTTCATAGTTGTGTGGTCCTGAAAAGGACCGTTTGTTGAAATAATTTAAGGTAATATAGGGGCCAACATTGTGGGGGCTATATACTTTCATTCTGAATCAGATGAGTCTAAAAGATTAATAACTGTTTGGGGTTGAACATTCCACAAACCATCATTTTTCCAATAATCCTCTTCCTGTTTTAAGATGTGGTCTTCACATTTTGCCCAATAATCTTTGTCTATATTTAATAAAGCGAGATTAGCAAGAGTCTTTACATCGCATATTTTGAATGTTGTATTTTCATCTGCCACTTGTCCTTTTAGTTTTGCCCAGATTAGTTCTATTGGATTTAAATGAGCATGGTAAGGTGGCAGCCTCAAACTTATATGACCGTGCTCTTGGATAATCTTATCTATTTGAAAAATCTTTGTCCTCTGTTTTTGCTTTACTAGAGATAGTAATTCAGGTTTTAAGTACATGTTATTAAATTGTATGTGCTCCTTTGTGAGCCATATCTTAATAGCATCTTTTGTACTGGATGACATCGGGACTTTATCTTCAAGTGCAACAATGTTGTGGTACGCTGCATTGTCCATTATTAGGCAAGATGGTCGATCTAGTGATGGGAGAACAGAATTTTCAATCCAATGTCTAAATATGTGACCATTCATCTCAGAGTGATAATCCCGATTGTCTATGGATTTTGAAAGAAAAATGAGCTCTGCATTCTGTATTAGTCCATGTTGTCGACTACCTGCATGAGCAATTATCAAGCGCTGTCCTTTGCTGCTAGATATTAATCTCTTAATCTTTCCATCTGATGACTGCCATTCCCTTTGGTTAGTGTGGTGAGCATTGATCCATGTTTTATCCAAGTACACAATATCATAACCTTGCTTGCGCACCTCTTTTACTTCACGTAAGTACTTGCTTCTCATGACTACTATATGTGGCTTCTCACAGATGATGTTTTGTCCATTGGAATACTTTCTGAATGTAAAGCCTGCAGCTCTCACATTCCTCCATAATGTAGACTTTGATATTTCAATACTGTTGTTCTTTTTCAGCAATACTTTTAATTTTCTTATTGTAACAGTTTCATTCATACCCAACATTTTGCGAATTTCACTTCTAATAAGTTCACTGTCGAAATTATCCAACATTTTTTCTCTTCCTTGTGATTTTGTATATTTTGAACATTGACGGTCACGTGCTTGAATCCAGCGATTAAATGACCGTTTAGATAAATACAAAATGTGTCTTGTCCTATTCTCAGGGTTTTCTAAAGAATGAAATAATCTTCCTCGTTTAGCCTCTTTGCAAAAATAGTCATACATTTTTATTGCGATGTTTTGTAAACTGCAGAATTTCATTTTCAGACTCATGATAAATGTTATCGTTCCACGTCTTCGCCGCTGAATCAACGGAAATGGAACACACAATGCCTCGTGTTTTCTACAAGTGTCTAATTGTGTCAGAAAACCACGTTGAAAGCGTGCAATCACGTCAATTGTACCGTGTATGGATTTTTAATCGCTATTTTTAACCTAAAATACTGTAAACATTAAGTTTTGACTACATCAATGGGTCGTTATAAATTTATATAAATCAAATAAGCAACAATAATAACCAAATGTGTTTTTTAATGAAATTAATTCCCTGTTGGGTTCTAATCATTATAACTTTACATGCAAATTTTGAAAAGCTTATAAAAAGCGGTTTAAAAGATATCGATTTTAAAAGTTGGGCACGAGTTATGAAACGGACTTTTTTTTTATAGCAAGAATGTTCCTGCAGTCAGTTTGAGCATGTATAGAGGAATCTTTCATACTGAGTTTTAAATTCTAACCAAATAACCAAATGTGGAGTATTTCCCAATAATTACCAATTGGAGAATGAATAATTGTCAATAGGAGAATTAAACGCCTGGAGAAATTTTCATAATGGAATGTTGTAATGAAAGTGATAATAGGGCAAGTGGAGATAATAAGGCATTCAGATTGAAATTAATATTACTAAAGGGAAATATTGTAATTATAGTGCTAAATTAATATTACTAATATTATATGGCAAATGCTTTAATGATAAAGCTAAATTAATATTTAAAAAAAAAGAAAAGTAAAGCTTCGCTCAATGCCTTTCTAGGCTAATGGGGAAATGGTGTTAGTGTTCATATTTTTCTATGACCACGGCACATTTTTGGGTGATGTGGTCAGTATCACGCCAGGCCGCCTTTACTGCCCAGAAAAAATCTCTGGTACCAATTTTGGAGGCTGTGTGAACCCCGGAACCTTGTCAGTCTGCAAAAAAATCCAACACTGCTGGGAGTTTGAACCTGGACCCTTCTGGTCAGGAAGCGAGCACACTAACCACTCAGCCACTGAGAATCAAATCAATATTACCAATGTGAAATGCTTTAATGATAGGGCTAAATTAATATTACCAATGTGAAATGCTTTAATGATAGGGCTAAATTAATATTACCAATGGGAAATTCTTTAATGATAGGGCTAAATTAATATTACCAATGGGAAATTCTTTAATGATAGGGCTAAATTAATATTACCAATTGGAAATTCTTTAATGATAGAGCTAAATTAATATTACCAATGGGAAATGCTTTAATGATAGGGCTAAATTAATATTACCAATGTGAAATGCTTTAATGATAGGGCTAAATTAATATTACCAATGAGAAATGCTTTAATGATAGGGCTAAATTAATATTACCAATGTGAAATGCTTTAATGATAGGGCTAAATTAATATTACCAATGAGAAATGCTTTAATGATAGGGCTAAATTAATATTACCAATGAGAAATGCTTTAATGATAGGGCTAAATTAATATTACCAATGAGAAATGCTTTAATGATAGGGCTAAATTAATATTACCAATGGGAAATTCTTTAATAATAGGGCTAAATTAATATTACCAATGGGAAATTCTTTAATGATAAGGCTAAATTAATATTACCAATGGACAATGCTTTAATGATAGGGCTAAATTAATATTACCAATGGGAAATGGAATATGATTTATTCTTCTTTGTGTCGTGTGTTCGCGGTTCAATAGTCAAGCACATGGTTCGACAAAAAAATGGCGCCGCCGGGTATGTTCAACCCGAAAAT
The DNA here is from genome assembly GCA_032433765.1 of Megaustenia siamemsis. Taxonomy (NCBI): domain Eukaryota; kingdom Metazoa; phylum Mollusca; class Gastropoda; order Stylommatophora; family Ariophantidae; genus Megaustenia; species Megaustenia siamemsis. Next base: position 45,412,253 of record JAVIAB010000001.1, read on the forward strand.
AAAAAGTCTGTGTCGATGGATGGGGCGGATGAATCGAAAATGATCCAACGGCCCAGAAGGCGAAAACAGCAAAGTGTTTGGTACACATGAGGCATATTCAGACCATGAAAGACGAATATTGCAGACCACAGAGAAATTGATTGGAGCCTCATCACGCAACACTCCAAAGAAAGTCATGGAGAGAAATTCTAACTATTGTTTTAAGAACGAATTAAAAATAGCTTCATGGAATGTTAGGACCTTATACCAACAAGGAAAATTAGAAAATCTAATGGTAGAAGCAGAGCGATTAAACATAGATATCTTAGGCCTATCAGAAACAAGATGGAAGGAAAGTGGATACATACAAGACGATAAATATACATTTATACATTCAGGTAAAATTTTAATGCCATGAAAAATATACTAACAACAAAACAAATATCAGTAGGGCTGAAACTAAGAATGGCAAAATGCTACATCTTCTCAATATTCCTGTATGGTGCAGAAACATGGACATTAGACAAGAAAACATAACAGAATATTGAAGCCTTTGAAATGTGGATTTATAGAAGAATAGGTAGAATTGGATGCAAAGAAAAGATAACAAACGATGAAGTTTTAAAACAACTGAAAATAAAAAGAGAACTACTAAATACAATTAAGACAAGACAAATAACATTTTTGGGGCATGTTAAAAGACACAACAGCCTACTAAAATTAATATTGGAAGGAAAAATACAAGGTAAAAGAGGCAGAGGCAGACCAAGACTAACATGAACGAGTAACATCAAAAGATGGACAAGTCAATCTATGACAGCCTGCACCATCAAAGCAAGAAACAGAGCAGAATGGCGATCCATGGTAGCCAACCTTCGTTGCAGAGAAGGCACTGGATGATGATGATGAAATGGAAATGCTTTAATGACAGAGCTAAATTAATATTACCAATTGAAGTTACAACAATCTTCTTCTTCTTCCCATTACCCTGGAGATGGTCGGGGCACCACTGACGGACTTTCAGACTTTGTCAACTTTCTTTGTGTATCATCAGCCATTATTGGGGGCTCAGTAAAGTCAAAGCCTGTCCATTCTTTGATGTTATCTTCCCATATCTTTTTCTGCCTAATCTTCTCCTCTCTCCTTTCAGTTTCTTGCAGTTTATTCTTGTATTTCATCACTGTAATGAAAAGATTGTGATGCAGTTCGATTGCTTGTTTTATCCTTTTGTTAATTTGTTCATTTATTATATGATCTATGTAAGAGATGCTCAAAATCTTACGATAACATTTCATCTCTGTAACTTGTATTTTCTTCTGTGTCTCTGCTGTAAGAGTCCATGTCTTACAAACATAAAAACTTATATAACAAGGGTGAGCATTAATCTGATTTTAGAGCCAAGAGTTCTGTCTTCCCAAATAGGTTTTAGTCCTACAAATGCTGCTGTAGTTTGCACTATTCTAGCCATTATTTTAGGTTTTGAGCCTTCATCACCGACAATTGATCCTGATGTATTTAAATTTGTTAGCTGTTTCTAGTTCTTGTCCATTTTTTTTCGGCCACATTGTCACTACGGCTATTGATTATCAATTTTGCTTTTTCAGCTTTGGTCTCCATGCCACACGCTGCAGATATTTTATCTATTTGTTATATCAGGTCAGTTAGTTTTTGTTCTGTTCCTGCTGAACCATTAATGTCATCAGTAAACCACGGATTGTTAATAGTTCTGCTACCATTACTGACAGTACATCCAATGTCTTCTAAAACATATGTCATGATTCTTTCCAAGAATATGTTTACTATGGTGGAGAGAGTAAGCAGCCTTGTCAAACTGCAACTGTTGTTCTGATCCATTTAATTTGTTTTCCGTTGATAAGTACTACAACACAGTTGTAGAAATGTTTTATACTGCAAACTATGTTGACATCGAAGTCGTACATCCTCATCATCACCATAGGCCTGCATTCCAAACTCTATCAAATGTTTAATACTACAGTGTTGCGATTAAATCTATTTTTACAGAAGAGTAATACTGTAGCTCTAGTGATTGGATAATTAATAATAAAAAAGTAAAGTAAAGTACCCTCGTCACGCCAAGTGGCGTATAGGGAATATGGTGTTAGTGACCATAAATTTTACAGACCTTCGGCACATGATTTTTGGGGCAATGTGGTCGGTATTACGCCCGTGCCGCTTTACTTTCCCAGAAAAAAAATCCGGTACCCATTAAATGCTGGGTGAACCGGTGGCCGTCAGTTGGGATCGAACCCTACCTGTTGTTCTTTGTAGTCCAGTATAATTAATAATACGAAAGGAAATATATATGTTTGTCATAAGAGGATTACAATAGTTTTACAGAAGAGAGTAGTGTAACCATAATGATAAGACTATATTAATATTACAAAGGGGAATTTGTAACTAAAATAGTTGACTTATGTTAAGTTGCAAGTTTATTTATTGTAATTATAATTAAATAACCCAATAATGGGATTACATTCTGTGGAGTTATAAGATGAACAGGTAGTTGTGCTAACAATTGAAGATTGGCAAAAGTTAAAGAAGCAGAAATAGTTTATTGAAAGAATGGTCACAAATTTCTCTCAAGATGATTTGCATTTAATGTTCAATAGATTTACATCTTTTGTTTTAAAAATATTTCTGAAAATTAATTTTTAAATTGCTGTTCCAAAAGTCTTACAAAAATGGCAACATAATGGCCAGCTATCTCTATGATATTGATTTCATATCATTTATGGGAATCAAGGCAGTATGTGATTGATGTATTTTGACATTCAGCACCAAAACGTGACTTTTTTCTTTGAGTATATGTGTATGGTCCACAATCCTTTCATGTATGTCTTTTAAAAGTATGCCATATTTTGCTTATAATTATAGTTATTACACAGTTGAACCTAATTAGCTTAATGATAATTGGATCAATAGATTTTATTAAACCAATCTAAAAGTCCCAAACACCGTATGTATTTTGTGTCTTTCCATTTTTATTTTAGCAACAAGCTCTTTTAATTGAACTAATTGTTGAATTCTCACATTTCATGCACCCTTTATACAGAATGTTTGCTGCAGGAGGTGATTTGATCATCAGTAGAAAATCCTAGTCTAAGCACATTTTTTTGGCCTGTTATTTTCTTGACTTCTAGAAGGGGTTTTTCCCGTGTGTTACCGGGGCCTCATTATGAAGGAGGTAAAGAATAGTGACACTGTGACCTTCCAGGCATGTCGTAAGAGGCGACTAAGGAGGTTGATCTATGGCTTGACAAGCTGTCATTGTAAAAAGTATTGTTATGGAAACAGCGCCATATATTTTAGAGCAGTGATCTCTGCAATATGTGCCATTTTGGCACGCAAGGTTTCTGTTTTTGAGATTGTGGTTATGCCCTATGTGCCGTCTTCGGCTCGAAAGGACAATAGATAGATAGATGGATAGATGGATAGATGGATGGATGGATGGATGGATGGGTGGATGGGTGGGTGGGTGGGTGGGTGGGTGGGGGGATGGGTGGGTGGATGGATGGATGGATGGATCGATGGATGGATGGATGGATGGACGGATGGACGGGCGGATGGACGGGCGGACGGACGGGCGGAGGGACGGGCAGGCGGGCGGGCGAGCGGGCGGACGGACGGACGGATGGACGGATGGATGGATTTATTCTCGCAGCTTGGTCATGACTCCCAAGCATCAACCTTCTGCTGCGTATGAACCTGAAAGCTCACAAAATGTTCATCATATCGTATGTGAGATTTATTTTACTGAAAAACGTATGATTAAAACTACTATTCATAACGTGTTACAAAAATCTTTGTCAAGATACTGCTCTACCAGAAACCATTGAGTGATGTCTTCTTCATGGTTCTGAGAGTCTTAAATGATTTGTTGCTTTTTCAACCATTTCTAGCAAGAGCACAAAGAGAAACTGTTTCAAGCAAATTAAGAAATGACTCTCTACCTACTTTGGTCATGTCATGAGAGGAAGAACAATTATTAATATATTAGCAGCAAGAATATTAGAGAAAGGCAATAAAAACATATTTCTAGACAGTTTAACAGTCTAAATAGGAAGAGGTCACAAGTAGAACTGTAATGGAGCAATCAATATATATATGGCTTTTGGTGTCTTGACAGACGGTTGGTAACAAGCAATCGTGCTACAGACGGTTAGTAACAAGCAATCTTGCTAAGTCAGTAGTTTGGTAAAAAATATTAGTGTCTTATGCTAGATGCTGCTTTGCTGAACAGCTTCTCTCGTGGCGGAATCTGCCAATATTGGATAAACATATCCATCCGCAGAATGAACAAGATGTATTCATGGTGCTTGGCCTCGTCTCCATTCCCCTGCGCCTTTTGTCTTCTGAATTTGATATCACCACTGCCTCGAAAGATGCTATGCCATTTTTTTTATTTCTGTTCTCCATGTGCTACTATCTGCAGCCAAAGTTTCAGTTTCTTTCACTGAAAGAGAATTCCCTCAAGGAAGGCCTGCAAACATCCTTATATCTCAGCACTTGTCTGCCCTTTGGTCTCTTTCCGTCCTTAAGTTTACCATGCAATATTTGTTTGGGAATAGGAATGTTTGCCATTCTTCTTACATGACCCGGCCACCATAGTCTATGACCCATAAGTCTTGTCATGATGGATGGTAGTTTGGCTCGTTGTAAGACATTATAGTTTGTTACTTATTCCTACCATTTGAAGTTCATAATCTTTCGAAGGTTTTTGCTCATGAAAGCTGTTTAACCTTTTCTCCTGCCCTAAATAGGTTGTCCAAGTTTCTGATCCGTATAGAAGTGTACTAAGCACACAACGTTGATAAATTTGAATCTTAGTCCTGAGTGTTAATTTATTGTTGGCCCATGCTCAATCTTTAAGTTTACCAAATGTGGAAGCTGCCTTTCCGCATCAGAAGTTTATTTTTTCTTCAAGGGAGACAGTGGTTGTGACCATAGAACCGCGATAGGTGAACTTTCTCACAGATTCAAGGGGTGTGTTATTTAATTATAAAATTGCGGGACTGGCTACACCTTGTTGAAGCACCACAAGTGGTATACTTATTCTGTATACTTATTGACAGGGAGAATAAATCACATGATATAGCTAGATTGTCAATCATTGACTACAGGACGGATTCATCATGAGCAGCCAGTGCAGCATCATCAGCGAATAGAAACTCCTTGATTAGAATCTCAGTTGTTTAAAATTTTTACCTCAGGCATACTAGATTGAATAATGAGCTGTCAGATTTTGTATGGATGATATAGATGTCTCCAGAGATGGTTTCAAATGCATTGTCAATTTCAATGCAATGAAGGGCTGGCACCTTGGAACAATAGGGATGGGATGTTTGGAGATATTTAGTCACATATGTCCACGGGCATGATACTTGATGATGGTGATGTAACCATGATAATGTTTTGGTAAATTTTGTTTAGCCTGGCTACTGATTGCAAGTTAGCTGCTGTTGACTAGCTGTTGTGGCTGTTGACATGCAGTTGTGGCTGTTGACATGCAGTTGTGGCTGTTGACATGCAGTTGTGGCTGTTGACTAGCTGTTGTAGCTGTTGACATGCAGTTGTGGCTGTTGACTATAGCTAGTTTCAAATCACGTGCCCAACTTCAAAACGCTATTACTCAGTTACCTTTTGTTAAAAACTGTTGAAATTTTCCAAATGTTATTAGAATGCAAAAGACCCTTTAAATGTATATTACAAATATCTTGCAGCTGCAGTTTTCTTAAAGCGGCGAATTTCTTTGATGTTTGTCAAAATTGTAAATTGTGAACCCCTAAATAATAGAAATTACCGTAGTTGCTGGTCTATGATTAATTTTCACTAGGTAAAGGCGTGGCCGTAATGGGGAAATAACCGAATAAGACAAAACACCAGGAGAATTATTGTCTTCTCAGTTCGAGGACGGACGATAATATCAAGGTATACCTGTATGTCCAATTTTCATAGTTGTGTGGTCCTGATAAGGACCGTTTGTTGAACTAATTTAAGGTAATATAGGGGCCAACATTGTGGGGGCTATATACTTTTATTCTGAATCAGACGAGTCTAAAAGATTAATAACTGTTTGGGGTTGAACATTCCACAAACCATCATTTTTCCAATATTCCTCTTCCTGTTTTAAGACGTGGTCTTCACATTTAGCCCAATAATCTTTGTCTATATTTAATAAAGCGAGATTAGCAAGAGTCTTTACATCGCATATTTTGAATGTTATATTTTCATCTGCCACTTGTCCTTTTAATTTTGCCCAGATTAATTCTATTGGATTTAAATGAGCATGGTAAGGTGGCAGCCTCAAACTTATATGACCGTGCTCTTGGATAATCTTATCTATTTGAAAAATCGTTGTCCTTTGTTTTTGCTTTACTAGAGATAGTAATTAAGGTTTTAAGTACATGTTATTAAATTGTATGTGCTCCTTTGTGAGCCATATCTTAATAGCATCTTTTGTACTGGATGACATCGGGACTTTATCTTCAAGTGCAACAATGTTGTGGTACGCTGCATTGTCCATTATTAGGCAAGATGGTCGATCTAGTGATGGGAGAACAGAATTTTCAATCCAATGTCTAAATATGTGACCGTTCATCTCAGAGTGATAATCCCGATTGTCTATGGATTTTGAAAGAAAAATGAGCTCTGCATTCTGTATTAGTGCAAGTTGTCGACTACCTGCATGAGCAATTATCAAGCGCTGTCCTTTGCTGCTAGGTATTAATCTCTTAATCTTTCCATCTGATGACTGCCATTCCCTTTGGTTAGTGTGGTGAGCATTGATCCATGTTTCATCCAAGTACACAATATCATAACCTTGCTTGCGCACCTCTTTTACTTCACGTAAGTACTTGCTTCTCATGACTACTATATGTGGCTTCTCACAGATGATGTTTCGTCCATTGGAATACTTTCTGAATGTAAAGCCTGCAGCTCTCACATTCCTCCATAATGTAGACTTTGATATTTCAATACTGTTGTTCTTTTTCAGCGATACTTTTAATTTTCTTATTGTAACAGTTTCATTCATACCCAACATTTTGCGAATCTCACTTCTAATAAGTTCACTGTCGAAATTATCCAACATTTTTTCTCTTCCTTGTGATTTTGTATATTTTGAACATTGAAGGTCACGTGCTTGAATCCAGCGATTAAATGACCGTTTAAATAAATCCAAAATGTGTCTTGTCCTATTCTCAGGGTTTTCTAAAGAATGAAATAATCTTCCTCGTTTAGCCTCTTTGCAAAAATAGTCATACATTTTTATTGCGATGTCTTGTAAACTGCAGAATTTCATTTTAAGACTCATGATAAATGTTATCGTTCCACGTCTCTACCTATGAATGAACGGAAATGGAACACACAATTTTTCGTGTTCTTTACAAGTGTCTAATTGTGTCAAAAACCACGCGAAAGCGTGCAAACACGTAAATTTTACCGTGTATGGATTTTTACTCGCTATTTTTAACTTAAAATACTGTAAACATTAAGTTTTGACTACATCAATGGGTCGTTATAAATTTATATAAATCAAATAAGCAACAATAATAACCAAATGTTTTTTTTAATGAAATTAATTCCCTGTTGGGTTCTAATCATTATAACTTTACATGCAAATTTTGAACAACTTACAACAAGCGGTTAACAATCTATCGATTTAAAAAGTTGGGCACGAGTTATGAAACAAGCTATAGCTGTTGTGGCTGTTGACATGCAGTTGTGGCTGTTGACTAGCTCTTGTGGCTGTTGACATGCAGTTGTGGCTATTGACATACAGTTGTAGCTGTTGACATGCAGTTGTGGCTGTTGACATGCAGTTGTGGCTGTTGACATGCAGTTGTGGCTGTTAACATGCAGTTGTGGCTGTTGACTAGCTGTTGTGGCTGTTGACATGCAGTTGTGGCTGTTGACATGCAGTTGTGGCTGTTGACATGCAGTTGCGGCTGTTGACATGCAGTTGTAGCTATTGACATGCAGTTGTGACTGATTGTAGAAATTCCTAAACAAATTGTCACACAGACTGCAATTTGAAGCTGTATATTATGGTAGAATATTGAAGCTGGAAGTTACATAAGCTTTCAGGCTCAGAAAACAACAGGAGGAAGACACTTGCAGGTCATGACCCTAGTGTTCTACAGCCTCCACCTCCAAGGTGTCGAGAAAATTCAGAGCATGAACACTCTGCTTGATTTCTGATGATCAGATTGCCTTCTGTTGGTACAGTTTGATACAATTCCGGATTGTTGCAGAAGCTACTGAGTTATGTGCTCTGTGCACACCGTGAGCTGTGTGTCTCATCCGTTTTGATCATGTTTGGATATTCCAATTGTTTACGATGAATGATGATATCGTATGACAGGAACAGTTGGTTGTGTTCACTTTCTGCGCGGTTTCGCCTCATGTCTTTTGGCGTGTGCTGAGACTGCTACGATGTGGACTACAGTTACTTTTCTTTGTTTGGGAGATGAGATATTATTTCGGATGATTACGCTGGCACGGACGGTTGAGCGATTATGGAATTTAATTCGTTTGCAGTGATACCGGGGCTTTCCATAACCAAATTGGCTAGATTTGCCCACAGGCCGAGCATTCTGAAAGATTTATGTAAGCGAGGAGTATGTACTTAAACCAAGGAAACTTGGATTTCAATTTGCTAATTCAACCAATATAGGAGGTCGTATCACATCAGTCCTCATAAGAATTAATACCAATCGTGATAGGCTGTAAGACATGTATGAATGACGACTTAGAAACCAAAGAAGTGTAAAAGGTAGTTAGTCGTATCATCATCATCATCATCATCATCATCATCGAGTGCCTTCTCCGCAACGAAGGTTGGCTACCATGGATCGCCATTCTACTCTGTTTCTTGCTTTGATGATGCAGGCTGTCATAGATTGAATTGTCCATCTTTTGATGTTACTCGTCCATGTTAGTCTTGGTCTGCCTCTGCCTCTATTACCTTGTCTTTTCTCTTCCAATATTACTTTTAGTAGGTTGTTGTGTCTTTTAACATGCCCCAAAAATTTCACTTGTCTTGTCTTAATTGTATTTAATAGTTCTCTTTTCATTTTCAGTTGTTTTAAAACTTCATCGTTTGTTTTCTTTTCTTTCCTTTATCTGGCTGCTATGAATGTTGGCATTAAACTCTTTGGCTAGTTTTTGCAAGTTGTCGTCAACTAAATCGCCCAAGTCGCCATACAAAACCCCATCTGGACGAGGAGCAGTGTTGTGTGACCTTTTAAGTGTTGTGCGAATAGTATCAGTGGTGGTTGTGAGATCTTCTGCCAGTGTAGCCGAGGGATATGGGATGTAAGGAAAAAAGATGTAGTTGGGTAATAGGTAAAGACAAGGGGAGAACCATTGTACGTAATGTGAGATTTGAGAACGGTCGTGAGTTGAGAGAGTGGCACGGGGCGGTTGATAGGGGTGAGTGGAGATTGGAAAAATCTTGTGCGATAAGTGAATGATGAGAAACTCCAGAGTGAGTTGTCTTAAGATGGTGAGATTGATTTGATTGACTGAGTGATGACGTAGGTGATTTGTGATTTTGGTGGAATACGAGGTACTTAAACTGCTGGGGAGATGAAAAGACAAGTCCAGTTTAGGTGGTGGAGAGAAGTCCAGCTTAGGTGGAGGTTAGTGGTCCAGTGTAGGTGGAAAGACAAGTTCCAGCTTAGGAGTTTAGCTAGATGGAGGGATCCAAGACTAGACGGTGTCCTGCTGAGTAAGGGTGGCCACAGTCACTCTTTTTGTGTAACGGGAAGAAAGCGCTGAATGATCGGGACGCCAATGGTCTTGTTCGTAGTGTTTCAGTGTCAAGTTGTATCAAGGTTCTCTCAGCAATAATCGCAGCAGATCAGCACAGCAAGCGAGTACTGTGTGGTGGGGACGTTGACGCCCCACACCATCACCAAGAACCACGAGATAGCAACGAGCGACGACAGGCACTATCAAGCAGTGTACAAGCGAGCACATTTAAACGACGTTGATCGAAACAGTCACCTGTCAAGCAATATGATGTGTCGCTACTACCATATGTAAACCACTTATAAGAAATATTACATTCCACCATCACCGTACGCAAAGCAACCCTGCAAGAAATATTACATTAGTGCCGACTGCAACAAGAGCTCGCAAGTCGACCAAATGTACAAGGTCGCAGAGATCATCTGAAATTTCCAGTGCAAATCAAGAGGCAACAGTGAGTACAGGAAATGATATTGTTGGAACTCTACGGAAATATTGTGTTGTGATGTAGGAGGACATTCATTTTAAGAATAGGTAGACAATAACTAGAACTGTTAATTTATTTGACAGAGGATTTCATACATGGAGTACGCTAAAGTTGTGGATATTGTGAATAAGTTAGACTGTGACGTTACAATCGAAAAACGTGAAGCGGGATGTGTAGTGGACAGTGGCAGTCACGTGAGTGTGTACAGTGGAATGGAGATTGTCATTTATAAACATTGCCGATGGAATGAATTTGAAAGATCTCCAAACGGGGATTTGTAAGACAGACTTAGATATTAATGGTCATTCGTTTAATTAATGTAAGTTGTATTAAGAGATAAATTGATAATTGTATTAAGTGAATAGAATTGACAAGTAGAAAAAAATTGAAGTTTTTTTTTGTTTCCACAGGGATCCAATGAGACGTGAGAAAGATTATATTGCACAGTGTACATGTAGAATATATATTTAGTTGTCAAAAGTGGATTGTGAATTATAACAACATCATATGTGTCTAGTAGTTTTTTTTTTTATAGGAAGAGGCATATTGAGCCAGGTAGATAGGTTGAGGTTGGGCAGGTAGTCGTAAAAGGTGTATAGTAGAGTAGACGTAGTTTTAGAGAAAGGACACACATGGTGGTGGTATAAGGAATATATATATATATATGTTGGTTGCATTTCATGTGCAACATGTTGATGTATGAAATTGTGTAAAATTTTGACAAAATTGTGTTGTATTAAAATTGCTGAAACTGTAGTAGAAAGAGACAGAGTATTTAGTTGACAAAGAGACAGTAGAACAGAAGAAATGGAAGAAGTAGGACAAGAGGTATATATATATATATATATATATATATATATATATATATATATATATATATATATATATATGGCAGACAATGCATAAGATTGGAGAGGCTTTAGAGAAGTTAGGAAGCAATATACAAATTCATGAAGTGACTAGAAGGATTCAAGTATTTACAGGTGAAGTAGACCAGTTTAGTAGATGGGTAGATGCCATAGAGCATAGGAGTAGATGTAGGATTATGACACAAAAAGAATTGAAAGACATAGCACTAGTAACTAATCAGGGGAGCGTAGCAAACTATATTAGGAGAAGAATAGAGGAAGTAAATGAGGAAACATGGCAAGATTTTAAAGCATACTTGGCATAAGAGGTATGCGAAATATAAAGATGGACAGCATGCAATAATGAGATTAAAACGATGCAGCAACAGAGAAACGAGTCAGTCCAAGAGTATGGAAACAGGTTGTTAGAATTGGCGGAGCAGGGACTTGGACAAAGAATAGATAGTGAACATGTGAATAGACTACTTATAGCAATATTTATAGAGGTATTAAGAAATAAGGGAGTAAAAGTGCAACTGACAAGGAGAGCTCTGGCAACGTTATCACAAGTGATGAGTGTAACTATAGAGGAAGAGAGCATTAGTAGAAGATTTGAGGAAGATCAGTATCAAATCAGGAAGGTTATAAATAGGACAAGTATCCAGGAGAGTCCAATGGAGATATCAGAGACATAACTATAGAGGTGTAGTTAATATGGTACATGAGAATAGAAGGTGCCATAATTGGAATAAAGGGGGAAACAGCCAGACAGTGTCGCGCAAGGAGCCACCCACAAGAAGATATGAGGAAAAATCCACCACAGGGAAATCCCTGAGTGTTCATAAAAATAAGAGCTACTGAACACAAAAGGAATAGCTGATTAGTTCATAGGTGCAAAAATGAGAGAGAGAGAGAGAGAGAGAGAGAGAGAGAGAGAGAGCGGACAAAGGAAAGGGAGATAGAAGGAAGAGTATAAGGAAGTATAATGCCGGCAGGCTAATCCGAAATGGCGGAATTACAGTAGAGGATAAGGAAGTGTAGTAGTGAGGAGTTAACCCGCAATGGGTAGACTACACAAAAGAAGTGAAGGAAAGAGTGTAAAGAAATGTAGTAGCGAAATACTAATCCGAAATGGATAGGCTACATCAGAGTATTACTGCAAGAATCCATGGAGAATATTGCTGATGGCCAGGTTTTAATAGTGGCGTAGTGTATAAACAAAATGTTTTAATGGAGTAAGAGTTGAGGTGTGTAGTGGCGAGATTGCCAATACAGAATGAAAAGACTACACAAAATATATATTGCACAAGGCAATATAGGATACATTGCGGAATGCAGTGAGACAATGTATATAGACGGCCAAGAGCAGTAAGAGAGAGAGGAGGCTAAAGAGGTCTTGCTCTGTAGAAGAATGGAGAAAAATATGGTGTATGAAGGAGGAACTAATAGTCTTTGCCTCTTTGTAAAGTGAAGGAAAGGGTAAAACAATTATAGTTAGGAATAGTTCAATAGAAATGGAGATTGACGGAAAGCGAGATTATGCCGGACTAGACTAGTTCAGCGACGAAAAATCGATTATCAGAAATGGACAAGTGACTGAGGCCTGGTCTGCGGGTTCTATATGGCCTATTATCAGAATTTTTGGACAATGCTGACGACAATAACAGACGATAAAACATAAAGGGAATGATAGAAGTTCGGGAGGTGTGTTGTTGGTTAGAAGCAGACAGTAGAATACAAGGAAAAGGGTTTGGGAGAAAAGATCGACAAATTGACAAAAGGTGGTCAGGACGATAGACGAAGATTGCATAAACGAGAGTTATATGAAAAGTTTATGTAAGTCAGATGTTGATGTTACTGTTTAGTCGTTAAGAATAGATCAGCGACTAAAAATGGGTTGGTGGCAGATATAGTCGGGGGATGTAGGTATGTAAGGAAATAGATGTAGTTGGGTATATGGTAAAGACAATGGGAGAACCATTCTAGGTAAGATGAGATTTGGGAACCGCCGTGAGTTGAAAGAGTGGCACGGGACTGTTGATATGGGTGAGTGGAGATTGGAAAAATCTTATGCGATAAGTGAATGATGAGAAACTCTAGAGTGAGTTGTCTTAAGATGGCGAGATTGATTTGATTGACTGAGTGATGGCCTAGGGGATTTGTGATTTGGTTGGAATACAGGGTACTTAAACTGCTGGGGAGATGGAAAGACAAGTCCAGCTTAGGTGGTAGTGAGAGGTCCAGCTTAGGTGGAGGTTAGTAGTCCAGTGTAGATGAAAATACAAGTTCCAGCTTAAGAGATTAGCTAAATGGAGGGATCCAAGACTAGACGGTGTCCAGCTGAGTCATGGTGACCACGTTCACTCTTTTTGTGTAACGGAAAGATATCATTGCACGAACGGGACGCCAATGGTCTTGTTCTTAGTGTTTCAGAGTCAAGTCGTATCAAGGTTCTCTCAGTAATAATCCGTACGCAAAGTAACCCTGCAAGAAATATTACACCAGCGCTACGTCCTCACACAATTCTGAGAGTGACCCATTTCTTTGGTCAGTCTGCTCAATGTAGCGGGCAAGCAGGGCCTCCCTTTGCTCTCATAAGATCTGTGCCATATCTGACCTGTGCTCTGGAAGTCTGGTATACCTCTGTGTCTTGTTGTGCCATTCATGCTCTGATGAAGGCGCCAGAATGAGCGATTTTTCTGAGCACACTTTTTAATACAAATCATCCCACTTGGCATCTTTAGCCTGAATAGCGCATAGTTTAAAGTGCATCATTTTTTGGAGGACCTCCTCTTTCAGACGCTTCAAGAGCTCATGTTGTGTTCTTCCATTGCTTCTGGCTTTCTGCCATGTCTTGACCGTTAGTCTTTTGTTCCGTCGAGCTTCCTCGACTTCTACGTTCCACTAGGGCGACTGCGTACATCTCTCCTGCCTCCTGCGGGGTTGCGCCCTGTTTCCTATGTATGATTTTGCTAATGACGTCCTGATCTTTGTTCTCTTACTGAAATGTGTGAAGCTTGCTTTTCTGGCTTCTATTTCTGACTTTCTCAATTATGAGGACACATGGACAATGATCACTTCAGTGGAATCCCAGTACACTCCACCTGTATACCGGTGCGAAGGCGGAAGTCACCAGTGCTAGGTCTATGACACTATCAGAGTCTCCTGTTCGAGTGGCCATTCTGGTTGCCCTTCCATCATTCAAGCACGCTAAATCGACCGACACTAGTACGTTCTCTGACTTCTCCCTGCTTGTTGATCATAACATTACCCCGCTGGTTTCCTCGAGCATTCAAGTCTCCACAGAAAATGACGTTCTCCTCCTCGAACGCGAAGAGATTCTGCCATTGTTGTGTGTCCACCTTCCCATTACAGACGTACACATTTACAACCGCGAAAGTAAATGGGATCTGCACCCTAATTGTATGTAACTGCATTTCTGCATTGTCCCACGCAGACATATAAACATCAGCTGCTACCATGTTGTTTCGCACAAGGATGGCCTGTCCAAGGTGTCTTCTATTGTAGAAACAATTAAATCCAGGGGCACTAACTGTCCTATCACCAATAAGAGTTTCCTGCAAAATCATTATATGGGCGCCACACAGTAGCTTATAAAAAATGGGAGGTCATTGATTTATAGATGCACAATTCCAATATGTAACGCGCACATACTTTAAGGCTAGCCTCTCACACTTCGACAATTTCATACCACCTCTTTTACCTTTTCTAGTTTTCCTCCTTCGCTGTAGTCTTTTAGTCTTCATCTGAATACTTACTGTCGTCATGACTAATATGGTCGCTGGAAGTCGGTGATGTGGATGGTCTAGATTCACGTGCACTTACTCAGTCGCACGGTCCAAAACCCTTTTCCACGTTATAGACTGGCCAACTCCAGTCAATTAGATCTACGGCACGTGGAGGCACCTTGAGCGTTTGATTTTCGTCGTTTCATAGAAATAAAATTACGCTTTGTTGACAACTGACTAGTGAAAATACATCGCCATCTTGGACGCACCAAAAAAGCGCACTTTCAAATGGTCCAGGTTTCTTCTAACAAAATGTTGCCCTGATAGTTCTGCGCGCCAGTTTGTTGCGGACAGTGAGACACTAGGTCTAAGGAACATTTGGGGAAATGTTTAACAATCTCTGGCAGGGAATCTGCAACGATTGGGATACGTCTACGAGCAACAACAATAATAGTCATGTTTTCTGCCAGTTGTGGAAAAGAAAATGTTTTATTGTTTGTCTCTAGATTTTACGAAACGCATTACTTTGTCCATGAATGTTTAACCGTAACGGTAATTGAGGATCCAGACGGTTTGTGTGTCTGGGGGACGAGGGGGTTCGGAAAATGGAAAGGAGGTGGAATGTGAGGAACTATTTACCGAGTGTACAAGTGTCGGCGAACGCTTGATGTGACTGCCTTGAGTCGTTTCTTTCAGGTTTACATCACGGTTGGGCAGACCAGGCTGTAGAATGTTTGTGAGTGGAAATGTTTTCAATGTTGAGCATTTCCAATAAACCGGGGACTGGCATGTCTTTGCCCTTAGTTTAGTTTTGTCAACAATGAAATGTTGGTAATCAAGGTAAACAAGAAAGTTGGCGTGAAGGAAATTAGTTTGGCGTTGCCAGGCTCTAGCACAT
The DNA here is from genome assembly GCA_032433765.1 of Megaustenia siamemsis. Classification (NCBI taxonomy): domain Eukaryota; kingdom Metazoa; phylum Mollusca; class Gastropoda; order Stylommatophora; family Ariophantidae; genus Megaustenia; species Megaustenia siamemsis. Next base: position 45,427,988 of record JAVIAB010000001.1, read on the forward strand.
CATGTAGGAAAGTTATTGGACACAGTTCCACACTGCTGGGTGGTTTATGCGCGTGTAACACCAGCAACACCGGACATTGCTTTACTTCTGCCACTGTAACTCAAGATATTGCTTTACTTCTCCTGTAACACTGGCCACTACTTCCCTGTATGTAACAACGAGCAGGGCCACTACTTCTCTATATTAAACACCGAGCAGTGCCCATACTTCTCTATATTAAACACCGAGCAGTGCCCATACTTCTCTGTATGTAACACCGGACGGTCCCATAACTTATCCGTTCATTCCAGTATAACCTAGAAAGCGTAGTCTGTGATTGAACAGGGAGATCTTCACCGAAAACCTCTGCGTTTGCAGCACTACACTTGCCATTATGTCTGTAATACCGACAATTTTATTACGTCGTATGTAACACCGACAATGTTATTACTTCGTATGTAATACCGACAATGTTATTACGTTGTATGTAACACCAACAATTTTATTACGTCGTATGTAACACCGACAATGTTATTACTTCGTATGTAATACCGACAATGTTATTACGTTGTATGTAACACCGACAATTTTATTATGTTGTATGTAACACCGACAATTGTATTACGTTGTATGTAACACGGACAATGTTATTACGTTGTATGTAACACCGACAATGTTATTACGTTGTATGTAACACCGACAATGTTATTACGTTATATGTAACACGGACAATGTTATTACGTTGTATGTAGTAACACGGACAATTTTATTACGTTGTATGTAACACCGACAATTTTATTACGTTGTATGTAACACCGACAATGTTATTACTTCGTATGTAATACCGACAATGTTATTACGTTGTATGTAACACCGACAATTTTATTATGTTGTATGTAACACCGACAATTGTATTACGTTGTATGTAACACGGACAATGTTATTACGTTGTATGTAACACCGACAATGTTATTACGTTGTATGTAACACCGACAATGTTATTACGTTATATGTAACACGGACAATGTTATTACTTCGTATGTAATACCGACAATGTTATTACGTTGTATGTAACACCGACAATTTTATTACGTCGTATGTAACACCGACAATGTTATTACTTCGTATGTAATACCGACAATGTTATTACGTTGTATGTAACACCGACAATTTTATTATGTTGTATGTAACACCGACAATTGTATTACGTTGTATGTAACACGGACAATGTTATTACGTTGTATGTAACACCGACAATGTTATTACGTTGTATGTAACACCGACAATGTTATTACGTTATATGTAACACGGACAATGTTATTACGTTGTATGTAACACGGACAATTTTATTACGTTGTATGTAACACCGACAATTTTATTACGTTGTATGTAACACCGACAATTTTATTATGTTGTATGTAACACCGACAATGTTATTACGTTGTATGTAACACCAACAATTTTATTACGTTGTATGTAACACCGACAATGTTATTACGTTGTATGTAACATCGACAATGTTATTACGTTGTATGTAACACCAACAATTTTATTACGTTGTATGTAACACCAACAATTTTATTACGTTGTATGTAACACCGACAATGTTATTACGTTGTATGTAACACCGACAATGTTATTACTTTGTATGTAACACCGACAGTGTTATTACGTTATATGTAACACCGACAATGTTATTACGTTGTATGTAACACCGACAATGTTATTACGTTGTATGTAACACCGACAATGTTATTACGTTGTATGTAACACCGACAATGTTATTACGTTGTATGTAACACCGACACTGTTATTACGTTGTATGTAACACCGACAATGTTATTACGTTATATGTAACACCGACAATGTTATTACGTTGTATGTAACACCAACAATTTTATTACGTTGTATGTAACACCGACAATGTTATTACGTTGTATGTAACACCGACAATGTTATTACTTTGTATGTAACACCGACAGTGTTATTACGTTATATGTAACACCGACAATGTTATTACGTTGTATGTAACACCGACAATGTTATTACGTTGTATGTAACACCGACAATGTTATTACGTTGTATGTAACACCGACAATGTTATTACGTTGTATGTAACACCGACACTGTTATTACGTTGTATGTAACACCGACAATGTTATTACGTTATATGTAACACCGACAATGTTATTACGTTGTATGTAACACCGACAGTGTTATTACGTTATATGTAACACCGACAATGTTATTACGTTGTATGTAACACCGACAATGTTATTACGTTATATGTAACACCGACAATGTTATTACGTTGTATGTAACACCGAGAATGTTATTACGCTGTATGTAACACCAACAATGTTATTACGTTGTATGTAACACCGACAATGTTATTACGTTATATGTAACACCGAGAATGTTATTACGTTGTATGTAACACCGAGAATGTTATTACGTTGTATGTAACACCGACAATGTCATTACGTTATATGTAACACCGAGAATGTTATTACGTTGTATGTAACACCAACAATGTTATTACGTTGTATGTAACACCGACAATGTTATTACGTTGTATGTAACACCGAGAATGTTATTACGTTGTATGTAACACCGAGAAAGTTATTACATTTGTTTGTTTATTTTGTTGTTAGGATCATCATCACTGAACACCGGACGAAGGTGCTCTGATATTCCATCGAAAATATCGAGAACTTCTGTGAAGAATCCTGGCCCACGTGAACGAACTCCGTAGCACGGCCTGGAATACACGGTTTCTGCTGACAATTTTGCGAGGTGGCCTACGCTTTTCGATTTTAACTGCCAGGGTTCTTTAGCGAGCGTGAATACACATGGGATCTCCTGCTTATTGCCATTTTCCGAGAGAGCAAAACATCGGATTTCACTACCCAAGAGATCAGGGAAAGGTATCGCCATAAAGATATCACTGATAATGTTTCCTATATATTGAAAAAATTACCACCGCCTGTGGTAGGCTTTGAACCTAGGTCCTTTCTATCCTGAAGCCGATTCTTCTAGACTACCCAGTCCCTGCGTTACTACATCTATGTCTGTAAATACCGGACGTACCCTACGCCTGTCAAACGGAACAGTGTCATTGCTTCTTCTATGCTCTGATGTAGCATACTGAGTTATTGAGTGGTTTACGGGTTATCATCATTGCACTCCGAACATGTCCATAGAAACTGAGATCACCTCCTCAGCAAGTCTCGCAGTGTCCAACGACTGGCGACTCTAGTTCTGTGTTGGTTGGTAAGTCTTCATCACACGCCCACTAAGTTTCTCATTTCAGGCTGTGCCAATCTTAACTCCCATCTCTTTCATCCCAGGGAGTGACGTGGACTCATGGTTGTCGAAGTCCTGTGCCCTTCCTACTTCCCGGAGGGCATTGGTGATGTTCGCCCGATCCATTGGTTGACCCTCCTCAACAACAGCGCAGCTATCCAACCTGTCCGCTCTTTCAATTCCTCGTACTCCCGCATGTCCTGGGATGTAGACAAAGGTGACCTTACGTATTTGTGACTTCTGCAATGACTCTACCCATTTTAATAAGCATTTTTTTTTATCATACTCATTGAATCACTCAGTATACAGGCGTGGGTGTAGTCTTGTGACTCTAATAAGATGAGTGCCCTAATCACTGCCATCACCTCCATCGTCATTCTACTCGTAGTCATAACGTATGCACCACTGTCTTCCTTGACTATTCTGCCTGCCGAGCGTGCTGTAAATTCCCATGCACTCCTTTGGTATCGTATTACAGATCCGTATGTATAGATGACTGTATCTTTTTCATCGGTGTTATCCCAGATGAGACCGTTGACCTCCACAATAACCATGAGTTCTGATCCCTTCATTTCCTGTCAAGTATGAAAATGCACGAGAAGGTGCCCCTGAATGACGTAAGTACAGGTATTCAATCCTCGTCAGCATTGATACTGGTAAACCATCAGACCTGTTTTATGACATTTTTTGCTCGGCCCACCCATGATTTGTCTCTTCTTAGTCTGACACATTTTCCTGTGTTGATTGAGCACGTGGTGCAATGGATGCTCTTTATCTGCACTTATCTTCAGGTATGCTCGTGCCCTCCAGATCTTGATCCTGTCATCTATGGTTGGAAAGTCAAGAAGATACCTCATTGCTACACAGGGAGTGTCCCTCCTACACCCCAAGATAATGCGCATCGCTTCATTCTGTATTTTCTCCAGCTTGTCAATTTGCGTGTTACTGACAGTAAAAATTGCTAGGGCATACTCGATTGGTGCGAGGACTAGTCCCTGGAACAGAAGGGTAAGTAGTCTCTGCTCGATTTTGGCAACTGCCATGACCTTCAAGACGGCTAATCCTTTGCGAGATTTTGTTATCACATGGTCGACGTGTTCCCGAAAACACAGGCTGCTTAAAAACTTAACTCCTAGGTACGTCATCAACCTGCCATTGGTCACCACATCAGCTCCCATTTGTACCACCTGTCTTTCCGTGTTATCGATTTGATTGTTTAGCGAGGACTATGCAATTGATGCTTTATTTGGATGAACCAAGACACCTGATACTCCACACCAGGAAGAAATGCGATCGTATTCGTTTTGCAACGTGGAGGCGATTTCCCGTCTGTCTTTTTCTGTCGATATACCATAATGTCATCAGCAATAGTCCCCTCCCATCCTGCTGCTGTTCCGTAATCGTTATTGTGTACACGTTAAATAGAACTGGTGACATTGGTAAGTCTTGTGGCAGCCCTGGACATATTTATGGCGGCTCGGATGACCAACTTCCACATCTGAGTATCACCTTCCTCTGAAACAGTGCTCTAGTGATCCATCTAATGAGGAAGTAGCGCACTGCAAGTTTAAGGAGCATGTGCATGAGATATTCAAATGGTACTCTGTTGTATGCAGACTGCCGCATTGAGCCATATCTCTTTGTTATATCTATAACCTCCGAGTGTGGGTTACACATCATGATGTAAGGTGAGTACACGGGCAATTATTTTTTTCAAGTAGCTTGCCCGCTACTATACAAGAGAACAGAACAGAGAGTTAAAGCCTTTGAAATGTGGATATATAGAAGAATAGGTAGAATTGGATGGAAGAAAAGAAAACAAACTATGAAGTCTTAATACAACTAACAATGAAAAGAGAAGTACTAATCACAATTCAAACAAGACAAATGCGATTTGTTGGCCATGTTAAAAGACACAACAGCCTACTAAAAGTAATCCTGGAGGGGAAAATACAAGGTAAAAGAGGCAGAGGCAGACCAAGAGTAACATGGACGAGTGACATCAAAAGATGGACAAATCAGCCTATGACAACCTGCACCATCTGAGCTTGCCCGCAGTGTTCTGTATCGTGATAATTCTGTAGGCACTGATCAGAGAGTGGTACTTGTTTGACTTCGATAGCGGTAGTAAGTTGCTGTGTAGCCACTCCTCCTTAATCTGGCCACTCTGAATCTTCTTCTTTTCTCTTTCACTTTCTTTCTGAATACCGGCATTAAACTTTTTGGCCAGTTTTTTTCAAGTTGTTATCAGCTAAATCGTCTATGTCGTCGTAACTAACACCATCTGGACCAGGAACAAAACTGCGTGTATATACATCTTATCGAATGGAATAGGAAAATGTAAAATAATAAAAAAAAAATAAACTATTCTACGACACAACTACTATATACATTTTATGGTGTATGTTGGGAGGAGATGGGCCCTCTTGACAGGACCAGAGAAATAAAGAACGCCTGGTCAAAGCAGTCGCCATGACGTGTGAGACTCAGGGTTTTTTTAAATATAGAAATTAGCTAAATTAGGTAGGAATAGCTAAATAGGCATAACTATCAAAATATGAGCAATAAAACCGTATTGCCAATATTTTACTGTCGAGGCGTGGCTTGACGGGTTTTTTTTTTAATCCTTCAAACTAAATTAGGTGCCACTAGCTAAATTAGGTGGAACTAACTAAATCAGATGAAACGAGCTAAATTATGTAGATTTTACTAAATTAGATGGAGCTAGCTAAATAAGACAGATTATCTAAATTATATGAATCTATAAAAATTAGTTCGATTTAACTAAATTGATCGAACTAACTAAATTAGATTGAATTAGCTAAATTAAGTTGAATTGGCTAAATAAAATGAAGCTTAATAAATAGAAACGCACAAAAAACTTCGTTATAATGATCAGATAGATGTAAAAAAAAATAATGACAGTGATGAGTTGTGGTTGATACAAATTAAGGGAATATTTTCCTGAGCTCGAGGGTGCTCCACATCAGAACCAGCGGTTGTTCCGTCTCTATCGTGCTCTTTAAGGCCAGGCCACAAGTGTGATTCTTCTATTTGATTCATCATATCGGCTGGTTTCCACAATTGACAGCTAAGAAGCGCTGGGAGGAGACGGAAAGTTATCACACATAAGGCTAATCAACTCACTTGTGGTCAGGTAAAGGGGGCTGAAAGGAGACGGAAAGTTATCACACATAAGGCTAATCAACTCACTTGTGGTCAGGTAAAGGGGGCTGGGAGGAGACGGAAAGTTATCACACATAAGGCTAATCAACTCACTTGTGGTCAGGTAAAGGGGGCTGGGAGGAGACGGAAAGTTATCACACATAAGGCTAATCAACTCACTTGTGGTCAGGTAAAGGGGGCTGGGAGGAGACGGAAAGTTATCACACATAAGGCTAATCAACTCACTTGTGGTCAGGTAAAGGGGGCTGGGAGGAGACGGAAAGTTATCACACATAAGGCTAATCAACTCACTTGTGGTCAGGTAAAGGGGGCTGGGAGGAGACGGAAAGTTATCACACATAAGGCTAATCAACTCACTTGTGGTCAGGTAAAAGGGGCTGGAAGGAGACGGAAAGTTATCACACATAAGGCTAATCAACTCACTTGTGGTCAGGTAAAGGGGGCTGGGAGGAGACGGAAAGTTATCACACATAAGGCTAATCAACTCACTTGTGGTCAGGTAAAGGGGGCTGGGAGGAGACGGAAAGTTATCACACATAAGGCTAATCAACTCACTTGTGGTCAGGTAAAGGGGGCTGGGAGGAGACGGAAAGTTATCACACATAAGGCTAATCAACTCACTTGTGGTCAGGTAAAGGGGGCTGGGAGGAGACGGAAAGTTATCACACATAAGGCTAATCAACTCACTTGTGGTCAGGTAAAGGGGGCTGGGAGGGAACAAGTTATCTTAGACGAAGTAAGGAAGCCCTCGAGATGTTCGATATGCAGTAGAGACAGCTGGTAGATAAGTTATCTGTGGTGAAGTTAGGCGCGGCCTCTGTGATGTATATGCAGTAATGCTGTGTCGGCGACAGGTTGTCTTAGGTGAGCTTAGACAGTGAATGCCAATCAACAAGAAGATCGATTGATGGCAGAAATCAAAACTCATTGCTCAGATCTAGCGGTCTGTAATGACCCGGGCAGGCTTGGTACTATATTATCGCGGACTCACAGGTACGTGTAGTTTCGATAAGAAGTGACAACAGAATAACATTCAAATAAAGAAAAGGTAGGCAAAGGAAGTGACGTGGAAGAAATGTCTGGTAGGGGGGTGAGCTGGTTCGCATCAGTTGAACTGTTAGAAAGGCATTACTATAAGGGTTATAAGGTATTACTGTGAGGGCTATAAAGCATTGAGCCAGTGGTGGGGTGTGCTAAACACTCCAAAGTAATGATGACAGCTTTACAAGGAAGGAAAACAACACAATACTGACTTTTCGGCCTGTGGCCTTCTTCAGAATACAAGGACAACGACAACAAACGGTGAAGCACAATTATCTATAACTACATGTTAGATGATCCAGTGGAGGGTTAGGAGAGTAGGATTTAGAAATAAGAAAGGAGAAAGTAATGAATACTACATGACGAGGGGTAGGATGGGCGTCAACATATATAAAATGCAAAACGAGAAAGAGAAAAATAAAAATGTAACATAAAATGCACTTAGCTTCGAGCAGCAAGTCAGTCCTCCTTGCTGAAACAAGTCAGAATGACTGTGGGGTGTGCTAAACACTCCAAAGTATGATGACAGCTTTACAAGGAAGGAAAACAACACAATACTGACGTTTTGGCCTGTGGCCTTCTTCAGAATACAAGGACGACAACAAACGGTGAAGCACAATTATCATACTATAAAGCATTACTGCGAGGGTTATAGGTATTACTTGGAGGGCTGTAAGGCATTACTATGAGGACTATAGGAATTACTATGAGGACTGTAGGGCATTGTAGTAAGGGTTAGAAGGCTTTACTGTAATGACTGTAAGATATTACTGTGAAGGTTACAGGGCATTACTGTGAGGACTGTAAGGCATTGCGGTGAGGAATAAAGCCATTTCTGTGGGGGCTGTAAGGCATTGCTGTTAGGACTGTAAGCTATTACTGTGAGGACTGTAAGGCATTACTGTGAGGGCTGTATGACATTACTGTTAGGGCTATAAAACATTATTGTGAGGACCTGTAAGGCACTACATTGTGGACGAAATTCTTCATCTTGAGGACTATAAGGCATTACTATGAGGGTTATAAAGATTACTGTGAGGACTGTAAGGTATTAGGGTGTCCGGTTAGCGCAATCGATAGGCGGTTGGCTTACCACGGCAACAGCCGGGGTTCGTACCCTGGCGAGGACACCTGGGTTTTACTAATTCCCTAAAAATTAGTAGGAGCCGCGATAGCTCAGTGGTTAGTGAACTGGACTACTACGGACAAGGGGTAGGGTTCGATCCCAACCGACGGCTCCGGGTTCACCCAGCCTTAAAATGGGTACCGGATTTTTTCTGGGAAAGTAAAACAGCACGGGCGTAATACCGACCACATTACCCCAAAAATCATGTGCTGAAGGTCTGTAAAATATAGGGTCACTAACACCATATTTCCCTATACGCCACTTGGCGTGACGGGGGGTACTTACTTTTACTGTAAGGTATTACTTTAAGTGATGTGGGGCATTCTGTGGGACTGTAGAGCATTACTGTGAGTGCTGTAAGGCATTACTGTGATTTCTGTAAGACATTAATGTATGGTATATAAACCAATACTGTGTGTGCTGTAATTCATTATTGTGAGGACTGTAAGGCATTACTGTGAGGGCTATAAGACATTACTGCTAGGACTGTAAAACATTACTGTGAGGATTATGAGGCATTACTGCTAGGACTGTAAAACATTACTTTGAGGATTATGAGGCATTACTGCTAGAACTGTAAAACATTACTGTGAGGATTATGAGGCATTACTGCTAGGACTGTAAAACATTACTGTGAGGATTATGAGGCATTACTGCTTGGACTGTAAAACATTACTGTGAGGATTATGAGGCATTACTGCTAGGACTGTAAAACATTACTGTGAGGATTATGAGGCATTACTGCTAGGACTGTAAAACATTACTTTGAGGATTATGAGGTTTTACTTTGAGGATTCTAGGGTATTGCTGTGACGACTGAAATCATTATTGTGAAGACTGTAGGAATTACTGTGAGGGATGTGAGGCATTACATTGAGGGTTGTAAGGAATTACTGTGAAGGTTACAGGGCATTACTGTGAGGACTGTAAGTCTTTACTATGAAGAATAATTGCATTACTGTGTGGGCTATAAGGTATTACTGTGAGGTCTTTAAGACATTATATTAAGAGTTATTAGGCTTTACTGTGAGGTTCGTAGGGTATTAGTAAAAAAGGGATGTACGGCATTACTCTGATAACTGTAAGACAGTACTGTAAGGCATTACTCTGATAACTGTAAGACAGTACTGTAAGGCATTACTCTGATAACTGTAAGACAGTACTGTGAGGCATTACTCTGATAACTGTAAGACAGTACTGTAAGGCATTACTCTGAGTACTGTAAGGCAGGGCTGTAGGGCATTATTGTGGTACCTAAAGAGTATTTCTGTGAGGTCTATAAGGAGTTGCTGTGATAACTGTAAGGCATTATTGCGAGGGCTGTAAGATATTACTGTGAGAAATGAAAGATATTACTGTGAGGGCTGTATGGCATTACTGTGGGGGCTATAAAGCATTACTGTGTGGGATGTAAGGCATTTATAATGGGGTAGTAGTGTGCTATGTGATGTTTCTCAGTGGATAGTGACGGAAAGAGACAAATAAATAACAGTGTAAGTAAAGTCAAGAGCCCATGTCACGCCAAGTGGCATATAGGGAATATGGTGTTAATGACTATAAATTTTACAGACCTTCGGCACATGATTTTTGGGGTAATGTGGTCGCCCGTGCCGCTTTACTTTCCCAGAAAAATATCCAGTACCATTTAAGGATGGGTGAACCCAGAAGCCGTCGGTTGAGATTGAACCCTACCTCGTGTCCTTTGTAGTCCAGTTCACTAACCACTGAGTTATCGCGGCTCCCAAATAACAGCATACCACGCAATAAATGTCTATGTGTTAGACATTATCTGTTTTAATATAGATGAAACATGCAAACAAAATATATTTGTTTCACATAAATCTCCATAAAATTACACAGAAGTTGACTATATTTACATACAATTTTCTTTTATTTGTCACGTTGTTTCCATAAAATGATCTCGCAGTTGATCGTATTTTCCCTCTTAAGAAATAAGGCGACGAGTGCTAACACGAAGAAAAACTAATTCTTCATTAACAAGTAACCCTATTACATATGTTATTGTGAACACTTAAGAAAGTGTTTAGAAAGTGAAATGAAATGTTGTGGCCAGTAACATCATCATCATCATCATCATTATCATCATCATCATCATGTGCCATACCGGTTGGCGTAGGCGATCATGTCCTTCCACAAATCTTCTATCTACAGTGCATCGTATCAGTTCTGTTGTTGACTGTTTTCCATGCCATGATACCAAGCTATCCAGTATTTTCTCTCTTTTTCGACCGCGATATCTTTTTCGTTTTATTTTGCCAGTTGTAACAAAGTATTCCAACTTTCCTCTTCTCATGATGTGCCCGAAAAATGTTGATTGTTTCTTTCTGGTGTTTTTTTAGGAGTTCTCTTTTTGTGTTGGCCTCTTTGAGAACTTTCAACATTCATATGGGAAATCCCATCTCTGTTTCCTCTAATCGTCTTTTCATTTGTTTGTCTACTGTCCATTGTTTGTTTCGATGCTGGATAGGTCAGGATTGGTTCTATATAGCACCGATGAACTCTCTTTTTCACTTCTATCGACATAGATTGGGTTATTTGCGTGTCATCATCATTGCACTCCGAACATGTCCATAGGTGCTCAGATCCCCTCCTCAGCAAATCGACATATATTTGTTGCATAAGATATTTTCTGAAATGCTATTTTGGCCTGAGCTGTTCTGGTTTTTATTTCCGTGGTGCATCTTCCATCTGTTGTCATGCACGTAGCCGCCATGACACCGGATTGCGGCTACGTGCAGTCGTTTTTATATTTCGGCTCTTGCCGATATATTTATTTAAATGATTTGCGTGACAGTCGAGTTATGAAATTATGTGTTGCTATTCCCCGTTTGGAGTGTTTTATTTCGGACGTATGGATAAGCTGTGATTACCGATATTTAAGTGGAATATGATTTATTCTTCTTTGTGTCGTGTGTTCGCGGTTCAATAGTCAAGCACATGGTTCGACAAAAAAATGGCGCCGCCGGGTATGTTCAACCCGAAAATAAAAAGTCTGTGTCGATGGATGGGGTGGATGAATCGAAAAGGATCAACGGCCCAGAAGGCGAAAACAGCAAAGTGTGTAGTACACATGAGGCATATTCAGAACACGAAAGACGAATATGGCAGACCACCGTGAAAGAGATTGGAGCCTCATCACGTAATACTCCAAAGAAAGCCATGGAGAGACCAAGACTAACATGGACGAGTAACATCATAAGATGGACAAGTCAATCTTTGTCAGCCTGCACCATCAAAGCAAGAAACAGAGTAGAATGGCGATCCATGGTAGCCAACCTTCGTTGCGGAGAAGGCACACGATGATGATGATGAGGATGATGATCTTCCATCTGATGTTATTATTGTACCCAAGTATTTGACGCGTTGCACTTATTTCAGATTTGTCCTGTTTATTTTTTTGCTGCATGATGGTGGTGATTGTTTCTTTGATATGACCATTACTTCTGTTTTCTTACTATTCGGACTGAGACCTGTTTTGTTGCTTTATTTTATTATTATATCTATCAGTTATTGTAGTTCATTCTCTGTCTCTGCTATTAAGACTGTATAATCCGCATATCGCAAATAATTATTTATGTTGTGACCGGTGACTTCAATTCCTTTTATGTCTACTATTGATCTCATAATATATTCGCTGTAAAGTGAAAACAAATCCGGCGACAGAACACATCCTTGTCTGACTCCTTGTTTTATATATTGGAATTGTCCTGTTTGGTTGCTAATTCGTATAGCTGCTGTTTGTAGCCAATAGATGTTTTAAAAAAATGATTAGCAGATCCTTGCCATCAATGTTTAATTTCTCCATAATATTGATTATTTCCACATGCTTTACTTTGTCAAATGCTTTTGTGCAGTCTATAAAGCACATATATAGATCTTTCTTTACCTCTATAGATCTTTCTATCAGTGTTCTTAAGATGTATATTGCATTATTGGTGCCCTTTCCTTCCACAGATCCACATTGTTCCTCACTTATTTCTGGTTTTATTTTGTTCCTTACCCGTCTCAAGATGATTCTTATAGTAGTAATTTCGTTATATGTGCATGAGACTAATAGTGGGATGGTCTTCACAATCAGTGGTGCCTGACTTCTTCGGTATGGCTACAAAGATAGATTTAAGTACATTCTCGTGTAACCTCAGGTGTCCAGTGTTATATTATATGTCATTGAGTAGTTTTGTTATGACTTGTACACCCAGCTCTCCTAATGCATTTATCTTTTTGATTGTTATATAGTCGGGACCTGGAACTTTGCCTCTTATCATGTGTTGAATTACATTCTCCACTTCACTCTGCATTATTGATGGGCTTGTGTCTTTGTTTGAATTGTTTAGCTCTGGTCTTCATCATCATAGAGTTGACTGATATATTCTGTCCATCTTTTCATTATCTTCTTCTGTCCCATTATTATATTTCCTTCCTTTGATTTCACACGTCCTGAAACTTTGACTTCCTTTCTTCCTGTTAATTCATTTAACTGATTGTGCATAAATTGTGAGTCTTTCTTTCTTTGTTTTTCCATTTGTTCACATTTCTGCTTTAACTTCCTTCCTTAACTTCTCTGCATTTGTTTTGGATCTCTTTGTGCAATATTTTGTATGTCCGTTCTTCTTTCTTATGTTTTTGTCTTTCGTCCATTAGTTCTAATATTTCTTCTGTCATCTATTTCTTTTTGTTCATCCTTTTAGTCACTGGTATTATTTCTGTTGATGTTTGTTGAATCGATTGTTTGAGCATTTCCCACTGCGCCTCATTGTCCTGTATTTTCTCAATAGCATTATATATATTTTGTACTATCGAACTGTACATACCACTCATCTGTCTATCTACTCTAAACATTTCTAGTTCTAATTTTATATTTCTTGGATATTTCTGTGCCTTCCGCAGTTTTATTCTTATCTTTCCAACTACTGGTACATGGTCACTATTGTAATCTGCTCCTGGCCTTGTTTTAACAGATGTTAGCCCATTCCTGAATCTTCTCTGTACCAGTATAAAATCAATTTGATTGTGTACTTTTTTATCTAGGCTTTGCCATGTCCATAGTCGCCTAGGGTGTTGTTTGAATCAGGTTTTACCTATAAACACTTCATGTGTCTTTGCCCAATCTATCAATCTATCCCCTCTGTCATTCATCTCTCCAAGGCCATGTCCCCAAGTCACATGTTGTTCCTACCTTTGCATTGAAATCCCCTAATATAATAGTTATTTCTTGGGTTCGATCCTGCTTTGGTCCATATGTTTTTTTCTGTTGTTGATTATTTGTCATTTTTTCCGAGTTCTGTAAACATACCTCTTCTTCTGAATTGATTCGCTATTTCTTGGGATTTACACTGTTCCATGGTCATCTTTAGCTCGTTGTAAAACGTGTCAAAGTCTTCTTCTTCGCTATTACTTGTTGGTGCATAAGCTTGAATTATGTTGATATCCATTGGTCTACCTCTCAATTTTACTAGCAGAATAATATCTGATACTGGCCAAAATCCTTTCACTGTTTTGCTTCTTTCTCTATCTAACATGATCCTACTCCTCTTTCGTAGGTGGTTCCTCAGAGTAAATTACATTTCCACTGTCGCGCTTGAATAATCCTGCTCCTTTCCATCTCATTTCACATAGTCCCAATATGTTCAATTTCATTGTGAAGATACATACTTTCATTAATGGATGCTTACGCAGAATAAAAGGATGGAAATGGCAGGACAAAATTATTAACATAGAATTATGGAAATGTACCAGTCAATTACCAGTGGATAAAGAGATATAGCGAAGACGATGGCGTTGGATAGGACACACACTGCGGAAGCCAACTGAGAATATTACACAACAGGCCCTTTTTTGGATTCCCCAGGGAAAAAGACAAAGAGGATGACCGTGAAATTAATGGAAAAGATAAATAGAAACAGATATGAAGATGATGGGGAAGACATGGAACTATCTTAAAAGAATGGCAAGAAACAGAACGGCTTGGAAAGTGTTTGTTGAAAACCTATGCTCCACAGGGAGCTGAAAGGTAGAAGAAGAAGTAGGTATGATAACATAGTGCTGCTATCTCAGTCGTAGTTGCTTATTGCTGCCATCACATAATGGCTAAGAGATAATATACTGACCAACAGGATTGTCAATACAAATACGGACAGAATTGAAAGGAATAGTTGACAAAGAGGAACAAAATAGTCTACAGCGAAAAACAATAACTCTGTTTCCTGGATGAAGAATACCCGCAAGACCTAAGGATTCGTGTGTACACAGATGGATCAGCACAGAATGCAGTAAAGAATGGGGGAGCAGGTGCATATATAGAGTACCCAAATAACACTAGGGATATGAATAATAGAATAATATGAATAAAATATAGCAACAGGGAAATATTGTCACAATTATGATGCAGAAATCCAAGCAATAAAGTTGACAATAGAAAAGCTGCTGAACAGTAATCTTAGCCAATAGCCTGTGGTGTTTTTGACAGATGCAAGATCAGTACTCCAGGCACTACAATCCAAAAAAATTACTACATCTGCAGACCTTATTGAATGAACACTGCAAGCACCACAGGGTTGCCCTGCAGTGGATCCCATCTCACTGTGGAATACCAGGAAATGAGAAAGCAGATCAGTTGGCAAAGGAAGGTTCAACAGGTACACAACTAGATACACCGGTTTCATACCATCATAAGAAACAGATAATCAAATCAATCAGAGAAGCACAAGCCACCCATCAGGATGCCTTTCATAATATGAATATATATGAACAACTTATCATTATACGCCTCCGAACAGGACACAATCGACTCCATAGTCACATGTATACGAAATTCAAGGTCGGCACCTCAACTACTTGTACATGTGGACAGGCTGCTGAACACATACTTCAAGACTGCACTGAATATAGTAGACTGAGGAAAACCCATTGGCCCATAGATAAACACTACAGACAAAACTATATGGGCCACTGCAAGAATGACAAAAGACAGTACAATTTATACAGGAAACGATATTGCAGATAAAGACAATACTTCACGCGAACGAATGATAGATAGATAGATACTGACCAACGTAGATATAAATGTTCCACAGGAAAGGGGTGGAAATTATGTGTTTAAGCCGAATATTTAAAAGACACACTGTCAGTTGAACATTGAAATGAGCAGTCTTTATGCCGCTGCTAAAAAAAAAATGTATATTAACGTGTTATCGTTTATCAGATCTAGCAGCCTGTTAACCCGGGCAGGCTTGCTACTCTATTATCATGGACTCACACCACATCTGCGTGTTGTTTCAATAAGAAAAGACAACAGAATAACATTGAAAGAAAGAAAAGGCGGGCTAATGAAGTGACGTGAAAGAAATGTCTGATATGAGCTGATGCGCACCAGCCGCGCTGTGTAGAAAGAAACAGCATCACTGTTTATTTATTATGGTTATGGAAGGCGCCGGTATCACTGCCAACGAATTAAACTCCATAATTGCTCAACCACCCGTGCCAGTGGAATCATCTCATCTCCCAAACAAAGAAAGGTAGCTGTAGTCCCCATCATAGCAGTCTCAGCACACGCCAAAAGACATAAGGCGAAACCGCACAGAAAGTGAACACAGCCATCTGTTCTCCATCATACGATATCATCATTCGTCGTAAACAATCGGAATATTGAAACATGATCAAAACGGATGAGACACACAGCTCACAGTGTGCACAGAGCATTTAACTCAGTAGCTCCTGCAACAAGCCGGACTTGGAATATGGGGAAACTGCAACAAGGAACACTTTTCAGACATAGCCTTTAATGGTTCCTGCCGCCTATCCACCATATTGACCGGAAGTTCACGTCCTCCTCTGCTGAGCCAAAACTCCAACTTCATTTATCATCTGTTGAAGACATTTGACCTTTCTTTGAATGCTGTCTGTCTTTCTTTAGCTTCGTCTGCTAGCCTTTTCTTTTCTTCTTGTTCGTCACGGATTTCACGGTCAAATTTGGAGTTGTCAGTCATACAATAATCAAAATAAGCTCAATCTTTGCTTGAAAGAAGTTCTTTGCTCCTTTAACACCTTCAATATTAACATTAATTTCGTTGGTATTCTTGTACAAATCAAACAATCCACTATCTTCCATCAAATCTCCAGTTCCTGCTTTACGAAATATCAGCAAGAACTCTCTGAAGCTAATCTTGTCAGCATGATCCTCCTCTTTGAGGTGCTTCCATTTTTTCCATCATCAGTTTTAATTCCATCAAGTCAAGAAATTGTTCCTTTCCAACATCAAATGCATTAAATGTCTTATGCATAGTATGAGATATATGACATATGAGGGTTATAAAGGCAATCAACCAACTTTTTGTGGACAAAGAACCAAAACCCTTGTCAGTGCTACATATACCGTGCACTGCATGGTGATATTTATCTGCATAATCGAATCAAGCTACTCATAGACTCTGTTCAGAGCATCACTGTAAGGCTGATAAGGCATTACTGTGAGGTCTGTAAGACATTACTGTGAGGTCTGAAAGACATTTCTGTGAGGTCTGTAAGACATTACTGTGAGGTCTGAAAGACATTTCTGTGAGGTCTGTAAGACATTACTGTGAGGTCTGAGAGACATTACTGTGAGGTTTGTAAGACATTATTGTGAGGCATGTACGACATTACTATGAGGTCGGTAAGGCATTACTGTGAGGTCTGTAAGGCATTACTGTGAGGGCTGTAAAGCATTACTGTGAGGTCTGTAAGGCATTACTGTGAGGTCTGTAAGGCATTACTGTGAGGTCTGTAAGGCATTAGTGTGAGGCATGTAGGACGTTACTGTGAGGTCTGTAAGACAATACTGTGACGCTTGTAAGACATTACTATGAGGTCTGTAAAGCATTACTGTGAGGGCTGACATACATTACTGTGAGGTCTTTAAGGTATTACTATGAGACATTTAAGGCGTTACTGTGAGATCTGTAAGATATTACTGTTAGGTCTGTAAGAAATTACTGTTAGGTCTGTAAGACATTACTGTGAGGTCTGAAAGACATTACTGTGAGGTCTGTAGGAAATTACTGAGAGGCATGTAAAACATTACTGTGAGGTCTGAAAGACATTACTGTGAGGGCTGTAAGGCATTACTGTGGTCTGTAAGATATTATTGTGAGGTATGTAAGGCATTACTGTAAGGTCTGTAAGACATTACTGTGAGGTCTGTAAGACATTACTGTGAGATCTATAAGACATTATTGTGAGGTATGTAAGGCATTACTGTGAGGGCTGTAAAACATTACTGTGAGGTCTATAAGACATTCCTGTGATGGCTGTAACGCATTACTGTGAGGTCTATAAGAGATTACTGTGATGTTTGTGACGCATTACTGTGAGGGCTGTAATGCATTACTGTGAGACCTGTAAGGCATTATTGTGAGATCTGTAAGACATTATTGTGAGGTCTTTAAAGACATTAGTGTGAGGTCTGTAAGGCATCACTGTGATGTCTGTAAGACTTAATTGTGAGGTCTGTAAGGCATTACTGTGAGACCTGTAAGACATTATTGTGAGGTCTTTAAAGACATTAGTGTGAGGTCTGTAAGGCATTACTGTATGGGCTGTAGGTCATTACTATTAGGGTTATAAATGCAATCAACAACCTTTTTGTGGACAAAGAACCAAAAACCCTTGTCAGTGCTATATATACCGTGCACTCCATGCTGTTATTTATCTGCATAATTGAATCAAAGTACTAATAGACTGTTCAGGCAATAGTTTTGAAATACAAAATGAAGATCAAGATATAACCGTCTAGTATATTACAAGGTTCCGAAAAATATATCTAAACGCTTTAATGACAGTCTTAATAAAAACTTGACTTTCTAAAGTAGATGAATTAAGCTGAAATGTGGACAAATCTTTTCTTATACATTTAGAAAACAGGTACAATGTTACTTCAGTGAAGCATATAAGTAATAGGACAGATAGTGCCCTTGGATTTAACTATTTCTACAATAGACGACAACTTGGACAGGCCATTCTTGTGTGAAACAAAATGGTGGCAGCTCAGGTTGATATGACTGCGTGGGACAGTGAAGATTTTTGCAGGTACATGCGGTTAGGTTGCAGACCCCAGTTCCTTCGAAGGTTGTAAATGTGTATGCCTGTAATAGGTCGGTGGACACACAACAGTGGCAGAATCTCTTAGCGTTCGAGGAGGTGAACGTAATTTTCTGCGGAGACTTTAATGCTAGAGGCAAGCATTGGGGTAGCGTCATAACCAACAAGCAGGGAGAAGACCTAGAGAACGCATTAGTGTTGGTCGATTTAGTGTGCTTGAATGATGGAAGGGCAACCAGAATGGCCACTCGAACAGGGGACTCTGATAGTGTCATAGACCTGGCACTGGTGTCTTCCACCTTCGCACCGGTATGCAGGTGGGTACTGGGTACTGGGATTCCACGGAAGTGATCACTATCCATGTGTCATCCTGATCAACACATTCCACCATGAGAATACAGATCAGGACGTCATTAGCAAAATCATACATAGGAAACAGGGCGCAACTTCGTAGGAGGCAGGAGAAATGGGCGCGGCCGCCCTGGTGGAGCGTAGATGTCGAGGAAGATTGACGGGACAAGAGACAAACGGCCAAGACATGGCAGAAAGCCAGAACGAATGGAAGAAGCTGATTACCTGAGCTCTTGAAGCGTCTGAAAGAAGAGGTCGACCAAAAAAATGATACACTTTAAATTATGCACTAAACAAGCTAAGGATGCCAAGTGGGATGATTTCTGCAATAAAAAGTTTGCTCAGAAAAATCGCTAACCACATTCTGGCGCCTTCATCGGAGTATGAATGGCACAGGAGACAAATAATAATAAATAAATATTATTAAATAAGGAAACTTCCGAGGCAATAATAGGGAATAATAGAAGGAAAAGGTATGTGTTAGCACTCGGAAAAAATGACAAATAAACAACAACCTTTGGATGCATGAAATAGTTAAGGCCCAGAATATCACATTACACGAAGCATCCATGCATTGCTTTATCTCAAGAACTTCACTTTTCTCGACGTACTGAGGTACGTGGGGATGGAAGGTGAGAAGAGAAAAGAAGTGAGGAGGAAGACGTTCATTATTTGTTGGTGTTCATGTTCAAGTTATATTTTCAGCTGATGAAGAAGGCGTCTGTTTTTTTTCCTGAACGTGTTTGGATGAATACAGCCTGATGTCATCTCAGTACAATATTATACATGGTTCAGTATTGAAAACATTGTACCTTATATTTCAAACTTTGTTTTTTTCTGTTGTTTATTTGTCTTTTTTTCCGAGTGCTAACACATACCTTTTCCTTCTATTATTCCCTATGAATGGCACAACAAGACACAGAGGCATACCAGACTTCCAGAGCACAGGCCAGATATGGCACAAATCTGATGAGAGCAAGGGAAGGCCCTGCTTGCCCGCTACATCGAGCAGACGGACCAAAGAAATGAGGCTGTTTGAATGAAGATAAGGGGGGTCACTCTCAGAATTGTGTGAGGATGTAATGCTGGGAGAAGATCTCACATTTACAACCGGTGGCATTCGCATAAGACTTAAAAGGTCACACAACGCTGCTCCTGGTACAGATGGTGTTTGTGTCGGCGACATAGGCGATTTAGTTGACGACGACTTTGAAAAATTGGCTAAAGAATTTAATGCCAGCATTCGGAGTGGCCAGATTAAGGAGGAATGGCTACACAGCTACTTATTACTGCTACCGAAGCCAAACATGGACCATTCTCAGATCAGTGTCTACAGAATCATCACGATGCAGATCACTGCTAGCAAGCTACTGGAAAAAATAGTTGCCCATGTACTCACCTGTCACCTTGAACAGATACGCACATTCCCACCCACACACGAATGTTATAGATATAACAAAGAGACATGGCTCAATGCGGCAGTATTCACCTATGATGTCTTCGAAGGCTTCCACAGACGAAATGAGACATGTGCTGCTGCTATAGATCTGGAGGATGCATACAACAGAGTACCATTTGAATACCTCATGCACTTGATCATCAAACTAGCGGTGTACCCCATCCTCATTAGATGGATTACTGCAGCATTGTTTCAGAGGAAGGTGATACTCAAATGTGGAAGTTGGTCATCCGAGCCAATATCCATTTGTCCTGGGCTGCCACAAGGCTCACCATTGCCTCCAGTTCTATTTAACGTGTACACAATAACGATCACGGAACAGCAACTGGATAGGAGTTGAAAAACTATGACTTTTGCTGATGACATTCTGGTATATGGACAGGGAAGAGATAGGTGGGAAATAATATCCACACTGCAAAACGAACTCGATCGCATCTCTTCCTGGTGTGGAGTATCAGGTGCCTTGGTTAATCCTAATAAAGCATCAGTTGCATGGTTCTCCCTTAACAATCATATCGTTAACACGGAAACACCGGTAGTACGAATGGGGTCTGATGAGGTGGCCAGGTACAGGTTTGTGACATACCTCGGAGTTAAGTTTGACCGCAGTTTGTGTTGCAGTCATCTATACATACGGATCCGTAATGCAACACAAAAGGAGTGCATGGGCATTTACAGCGCGCTCGGCAGGCAGAATAGTCAAAGAAGACAGTGGTGCATACATTATAACCACGAGTAGCATGACGATGGTGGTGATGGCAGTGACCATGACATTCATCTGGTTAATGTCATATTATTACACCCACGCCTGCATATTGTGTGATTCGATGAGCATTATAAGAAAAGTGGGGGCGGGCTCTGTGCGTATGCAATGGGTAGAGTCATTGTCGAAGTCACAAATACGTAACGTTACCTTTGTGACCATTGTGTCCATGGACTTACGGGAGTATGGGGAAATGAAAGAGCGGACAGGTTGGCTAGCTGCGCTGTCGTTGAGGACGGGCAACCAATGGATCTGGCGGACATCATCAATGCCCCCCGAGATGTGAGAAGGACTCAGACGTCGACAAACATGAGTTCACGTCACTACTTCGGATGAAAGAGATGGGAGTTAAGATAGAAACAGCCAGAAACGAGAAACTTAGTGGGCGTTTAAGAAGACGTATCAACAAACACAGAACTGGATTAGTCAGTCGCGGGACACTGCGAGTTTGGCTTAGGAGGGGAATCTGAGCACCTATGGATATTTTCGCATGCAATGATGATGACCCGCAAATAACTCAATAAGAATGTGTTCGCAATAAGGGGATGTGGTGGAAAATACAGGTGTTTGAGATCAGTTGAGTGGAGTTTAGTAGTTGATCATTTACTGTTTCCATAAAGTCTTTTTTCTTATTCTTCATAACATAAACCGTTTGGGTCCATGAAGCAATACTGACAAGTTTTATTAATATTCTCCATTAGTCTTTATCTTAAGTAATTTTTTGGGATTCTGTGAAATCGAGGAAGTCCATCTTTCATGTTATCTTCCTATTTCTTTATCTGTCAATATCCTTTTCTCAGTCCTTTCACAGTTCCTTGATTGTCATTATCTTTGTTAGACCACACGATTGAAATACGTGAACAAACCATTTCATTTTACGTTTTTTCTTCACACAAGAGTCAAAAGGTTATCAGGCACTAACATTTCTTGTTGCATCCTTTTGCGAACTATTTCATTCCTGATACGATCTAAGTCAGTTTCTTAAGATGGCGGAAGTGTATATAGTTTAGTTTATGTAAGAAATTTAATGTATTTTATTTCTGATAGACAGATACGTATTCTATTCTTATTTTGAATATCTAACCTCGATATCTTCTGTTGTTTGATAGTGAGGGTCTGTTATTGCATTCTATTTGAATAGTGAGCGTCAAACTTTCAAGATTGGTAGTCCCAAAAGATAGAAAGTAACAAACGATCTTCAGAAGAAACAGAGGTTGCTTAGATAATGTGTTCACCTTCAGAAACAGAACAGTTTTCTTCTTCCATTCGTTTGATGATCTGTTGACACTGAAGGGATAGAAACGACACAACGTTTGGAAAATCACAATAAGGTGTCCCAGGTGAAATATAAGGTACAATGTTTTCAATACTGAACCATGTATAATATTGTACTGAGATGACATCAGGCTGTATTCATCCAAACACGTTCAGAAAAAACAGACGCCTTCTTCATCAGCTGAAAATATAGCTTGAACATGAACACCAACAAATAATGAACATCTTCCTCCTCACTTCTTTTCTCTTCTCACCTTCCATCCCCACGTACCTCAGTACGTCGAGAAAAGTGAAGTTCTTGAGATAAAGCAATGCATGGATGCTTCGTGTAATGTGATATTCGGGGCCTTAACTATTTCATGCATCCATCGTATTCATGACAGAAGTTCTAACGATAAATGTATGAAAACTTCACTAGTTATAAACTTACAGCTTTGCTTTAGCAACAAGAAATGCACTCACGTGGCATAGAAGCACAAGCGGCCAAATAGGATTAACATAAAAGATGAATGAAGCCAGATGTTTTTTTTTTTTTTTTTTTTTTTTTTTTTTTTGCCAATATGGAAACTAAGTTGAAAACTTTAATTACATAATATAAACGAAACTACTGATATATCAGAGTTGTATACTTTCGGTGTATTATATAGGGAAAGGGGGGGGGGGAACTGAGTGTGGAAGAAAGATTATGTTATTGACCCAGAAAACTCCAAGCACAAGGTATAATAGCCACTCCTGCATCTGGAGCTGTCGGTCCGCGACTAATGATATAAATCATGTGCCGCCCGTCATCGTATTTGCTTTCAAGCATAAATCCCTCTATTCCTTTCCTTTGTGGTTTTGTTCTATATATGACCACAACGGGTCCTATTTATTGCATTAATGAGATTACCATGGGATCACCTTGCTCTATGCTTTCCTTTGTGTAAATTAGAAAAGATTGTTCCGACTTCCTTCTCTTGAGTGTAACGTTTTATATGTCAAGTCTTGACTATGAACGTATGACAGTTTACATGTGTTACCGGCCTTGTATAAAGGGTTCCTTGTGTGATCATTAACTGTCCTTCCGCTGATTTTGTAGACGATGGCTCCCTACTGGCATCACAATAACATTGTTCATGAATTCCCAACACATATGTCAAGTCACTGACTGAATTGTCCTTTCCGTTACATTTTATGATAATCGGTGAAACAATAAAATTAAAAGACGTACTGGAAAAAGTGGGTATGTACTTACTCTACACAAAAGTCTGACAAAGTCACTAGTGTAGTTTCTCAAGGGAAATGCGAGACTTGATTAGAGTGAAAGAGTATATTTAAAAAAGTAAAGTAAAGTACCCCCATCACGCCAAGTGGCTGGCTGTAGGGATTATGGTGTTAGTGACCATAAATTTTACAGACCTTCGGTACATGATTTTTAGGGTAATGTGGTCGGTATTACGCCCGTGCTGCTTTACTTTCCCAGAAAAAAATCCGGTACCCATTAAAGGCTGGGTGTTCCGGAAGCCGTCGGTTGGGATCAAACCCTACCTCTTGTCCTTTCCAGTCCAGTTCACTAACCACTGAGCTGTCGCGGCTCCCAAAAGAGTATATGGCCATGCGAAATGTTAGTTCTTTCACTGAGAAGGTAACCCACGTCAACTTCCTAGGGGGGGGGGGGACGACAATTGTAACGGAATGGAAAAACAGCTGAAAGTAAGACCCTGTGTCGCGTTGACACCAAGTGCATTTAACAAAACTTACAAATGTTTGGAGATAACAGACACTTAGCAAGCACGCGAAATTCAGACTGTAGCTCTTGGATTGAATCATGCAGAAGTGCGGTAGTAACTGACAATTTAGTATCGACGACTAAACATTTTATAAAACCTCCACTTCGCGGATGATCTGGCGCTCTTGAGCTCATGGAAAATGAGCATATCATGATATGAAGCAGCTAAATGTGTAGATAAAGAAACGAAACACCTTCCCCTGTGTTGAGCTGTAGATAAAGAAACGAAACACCTATCCCTGTGTTGAGCTGTAGATAAAGAAACGAAACACCTTCCCCTGTGTTGAGCTGTAGATAAAGAAACGAAACACCTATCCCTGTGTTGAGCTCGTAGTGCAATGGATGCGCTTTATCAGCACTTATTTTCATGTATGCTTGTGCCCTCCAGATCGTGATCCTGTCATCCATGGCTGGAAAGTCAAGAAGATACATTATTGCTGCATAAGGAGTGTCCCTTGTACACCCCAAAATAATGCACATAGCTTCATTCTGTATTTTCTTCAGCCTGCCAATTTGCGTCGTACTGAGAAATTACGCTTCATGTACAAGTGTTAATGGACCCTACCCCTAAACGTCAACCTGTTTGGCCAATATACGTCTTGTGACAGCTTTTGCAGATGAAAGCGTATGCCAGATTACTGATACGAACGTGAAACGTTCTTGGGTATCAAGAGGGCTATTCTGGAGGAGGTCTATACCAGTCTGTAATACTCACGCCCTGGCAAGGGTTACGGAGACGGCTCTTAACCAAAATGTTCCGAAGGTTCCGTCATACTTAAATGCCACCAATGGTAGTGATGGTTGGGAGGAGGGGGGGGGGGGGAGGAAGTTCAGAAAATAGATGGTGAGTGGTAGAGTCGGATGTAGGATAGGTAGATGCTATTTCAGGACACGGAGTGCAGCCAGATTTTAAAGGGTAGTGGGTAAGAGAAAGAACTGTCACACAGTCGA
Organism: Megaustenia siamemsis; assembly: GCA_032433765.1. NCBI lineage: Eukaryota > Metazoa > Mollusca > Gastropoda > Stylommatophora > Ariophantidae > Megaustenia > Megaustenia siamemsis. The sequence goes on from JAVIAB010000001.1 coordinate 45,453,288, forward strand.
AGGAGGGAGGACGGGCCGTTGGGGTAAGAGCTTGGTTGCAGCTTATAGGAAGAACTCACTGGAGGACAGATTGGAAGGTAAATTCTGGGTAAGGACGGCGGCGCAAGAATTCCAACATAAGGTTAGCTTGGTGGAGAGAGTCATAATCTCGGTCGCAGATGCGTCTACAAAAATATATAAGTATCTACTGGACATACAGTGATAGGATTATACTACTCAAGATGAAAGCAAAACCATTGGACATAGCAATAATACAGACATACGCACCTACTCAAGACTACACAGATGAACAAATAGAGACATACTATGAAGACCTAAATAAACTTATGAAGCAAGTGAAATCTTCGGACATTTTGATTATAATGGGTGACATGAACGCTAAGGTAGGAAAAGGTAGATTTAAGACCGTTATAGGAAATCATGGTTTAGGAAAAAGAAATGACAGAGGAGATAGATTAATACAATTCTGTGAAGAAAACAGGCTGATAATATGTAACACCTACTTTGAGCAAGATAAAAGGAAACTATACACATGGGAAAGACCTGGAGACAAGAAGAGGAATCAAATAGATTATATAATGATAAAAGGAAGGTTCCTTAACAGCGTAAAGAAAGCCAAAACCTATCCAGGAGCAGATATTAATTCAGATCACAATCCTGTAGTGATAAAATGAAAATCAAACTAAAGAGAAACAAGCAAAAGTCTAATTCATCAACAATACCACTAGATATAACAGCTTTAAATCAAAAAGATATTAAAGATACCTATACAATACAAGTAAAGAACACATATCAGAAGCTGCTAGAAGAAGGAATTAAGCAATACAGAAGAGAAAATCCTGATGAAAAAGTAACAACCAAATGGCAATGTATAAAGAAAAGCATACAAGAAACCTGCGACACCTTACCCAAAAAAAGAAAAGAACAAAAAACAAAAATGGATAACTAACAACATCTTAGAAAAAAATGGAAGAAAGGAGACAAACGAAGAACACTGCCCAATACAATAAAATAGATAATGAAATACACAAAATGTGTATAAAGGCAAAATAAGACTGGCTCAGCCAAAAATGTATAGAGATAGAAACTATGGAAAGCAAACAAGGCTTAATAGGAATGCACACAGAAATAAAGAGAATGACTAGTAAAAATAAAAAAGCCACAGAAGGTGGATGCATTGCAGACAAAAAAGGAAAAATGCTAACAGACAATAAAAATATAATAGATAGATGGCAGGAATATATAACAGAACTAATTCATGATCAAAGGGACAAGAAACCAATTCTAAAATGTACATCGGGCTATAAAATCTTAAAGTCTGAGGTGGAAAAAGCTATAAAAACAATAAAAAAGGGAAAAACAGAAGGACCTGACAATATACAGATAGAGATGATACAGGCACTAGAATATTTTGGCACTAGAATATTTTGGCACTGAAGTGATTACATACATATGCAACGACATATACCACACAGAATACATACCAAATGAACTAAAAAGATCAACTTTCATTGTATTGCCTAAAAATAATGGTACAGTTGAATGCAGTGACTTTAGAACAATAAGCCTAATGAGCCATGTTATAAAAATCTTGCTATAAGTTATACAAAGAAGGATTCAGAATAAAATCAATATTGAATTAGATGAGCTGCAACATGGATTTAGGAAAAATAGCGGGACAAAATAAGCCATATTCTGAATGAGAACATTAATCGAAAAGTACACAGAACTAAACAAACCAATGTATGCCTGCTTCATAGACTACACCAAAGCTTTTGATAGAGTACACCACAAACAACTTATAGAATGTCTAAAAGAGATACATCTAGATGACATGGACATACGAAACTAATATGTAATCTATACTGGGAGCAAACAGCAATAATAAGATATAACAAAGAGAACTCTACACCCATTGATATAAAAAGAGGAGTAAGACAGGAATGCATCCTATCACCAAGATTGTTCAATCTATACACTGAGCAAATCTTTACAAATTTCACAGAGATGCCAGGCCTAAACATTAATGGAAAGATAATCAATAACCTAACGTATATCAAAAAGACTAAAACTATGATCATAAACAAAGAAAATACTCAAAACCCAGAAGTGGATATCAACATTGAAGGAATAGACCTGGAGCTACAACTACCTTGGACATACTATAACCAGTGATGGAAAATGTAAAACTGAAATAAACAAAAGAATAGGAATGGCAACAAGTAATTTTAATGTCATGAAGAACATACTAACATCAAAAACAAATAACACTAGGGCTAAAACTAAGAACAGCAAATGGTATGTCTTCTCAATATTCCTGTATGGTGCAGAAACATGGAAAAAAAACAAGAAAACAGAACAGAGAATTGAAGCCTTTGAACTGTGGATATATAGAAGAATAGGTAGAATTTGACGGAAGGAAAAGAAAACAAACGATGAAGTTTTAAAACAACTAACAATGAAAAGAGAATTACTAAACACAATTCAAACAAGACAAATGCGATTTTTGGGCCATGTTAAAAGACACAACAGCCTACTAAAAGTAATCCTGGAGGGGAAAATACAAGGTAAAAGAGGCAGAGACAGACCAAGACTAACATGGACGAGTAACATCAAAAGATGGACAAACCAGCCTATGACAACCTGCATCGTTAAAGCAAGAGACAGAGCAGAATGGCGATCCATGGCAGCCAACCTTCATTGCGGAGATGGCACTCGATGATGATGAGATGCGTCTAAGGAGTATGAGTTGAGAGAAAGAAATAGAATCCTGAAAGGTGAGGGGTGGGAAGAGGAATAAAGGAGGTACGAGTGGACTTCGGTAGGTTTATAAATATGGAGGTGTATGTCCCTGATGGATGGAGCGAGACCGAGATATCTAAGAAGGTAACCGAAGAGGTAGAGGGGTACGATATCCGAACGGAGAGGTGATATGAGTCTACAAAGTCCAAGAACTGGGTCAAGTTACGCTCTGAAAGACCAGTCACACTGATACGGTCATCGACGTATCGGTAACACATGAGTGAAGTGTGGTCGCTGAAGGAGTAAAGGCCATGGTGTTCCAGGTACCCGCTACCCCATGAATAGGGAAACAAAACTTGGGCCCATCTTGGTGTTCACATCCACCACAATGGTCTGATCTAAAAATCGACTGTCGATTTCAAATAAGGTGAGGGTCGAGACGAATAAGGGCAGAAATGGGGACCGAAGGCTGGTTCCTGTGTTCCAGCAATAACAGAAGAGCCAGGAGACAATCCTAATGCGATATAGAGGTGTTAAGGGACACTCAGAACAATAAGGAGGTAGGCCTTAACAGGACATAGAAAGAAGGTGGAGAATATGTTTATGACGTGGTTAGTGTCCTTAACGTAAAAGGGGAGGCCCTGAACATTTGGCTGGAAAACTATGTCCGAGAAGTCTGAAATGTGTCCAAGAACACACGGAGACTGTTGGTCTGCCGGGGAAGCAAGGTTTGTTGATCTTAGGTAGCATATAGAAGGAGGACTTACCTAAGGTCGAGTCAGGAATTATGAGATGGTGCATGAGAGGAGAGCTTTAGTTTTGATCATAACTTGACCAGCTTATTGTGGATAGTGGAATAAGTAGGGCAAGGTTTATAAAATATTGAACTGAAAAGTATGAGATGACCCTCTAGGGAGTGATCCTTAAGCCAAACCACTATGGTGCCTTGTCGGCAGGCTTGATAACTTTGTCATACCGTTGGCGGGTACTAAGGAGTGCCAGGGATTCAACGAGCTAATATTAGAGCGGTGTAATCTCGGGGACGCAAACTTTCGCGCTTTCATCCCTAAACATTTTCAAGTATTTTGCCAAGGGAACTGCGCCCCCCCCCCTCCCATGTGCTGCAAATTTACAAATGTATTCTCTTAAGTTGTGTTTTCTTGTCTAATGACCATGTTTTTCTGCAACGTACAGAAATGTTGAGATTATATAATATTTTGCCATTCTGAGTTTTAGATCTGGTGTTATTTGTTCTGATGTTATTATATTTTTCATGACATTACAATTATTTTTTGCCATTCTTATTCTTTTGTTTATTTCAGTTTTACATTTTTCATCATAATGTATAGTATTTCCAAGGTAGTTGCAGCTCTGAACTGACTCCAGGTCTATTCCTTCAACTTTGATATTTACATATAGGTTTTGAGTATTATATTTTTTATGATTATAGTTTTAGTCGTTTTTTAAAATTCATATTTAATCCATATTTGTTGCTTGTCATGTTTATGGTTATGGTTATTCAAAGGCTCCGGTACCATTGCAAACGAATTAAAATCCATAATTGCTCAACTGCCCGTGCCATTGGAATCATCTGAATTAAAAATCATATCATTGAAGGATCCAAACAAAGAAAGGCAGATGCAGTCCCCATCATAGCAGCTACAGCACACGCTAAAAGACAAAAGGCCAATCGGTACCGAAAGTGAATGCAGCTTAATTGTCCTTTTTTATACGATATCATCATTCATCTTAAGCAATCTGAATATCGAAACACAATCCGGGCGAAACACACAGTTGATGGTGTGCAAAGAGCACTAAACTCAGTAGCTCCGGCGACAAGCCGGTCTTGGAATATGAGGAAACTGCAACAGGAACACTTTTCAGACTATGCCTCAATGGTTCATGTCGCCCATCCGCCATATTGACCGGTATTCCAATAATGACGTATATTTCATTCAACACAGAAAACACTATTGCGCACACTGTAGAGGATTTCAGATCACATGCACGTAATCCGCTTCACCGGCGAAGATCCCAACAGTGGAACTTCCTATCTATACATGTATTTGCATGTGAAAGATAGAATTAAGAAGCTTTCCGGCAAAAAAAAACGAAACAGGAAACGTTGACGTAAACATGACCGGCCCCATCTTGAAACCGGAAGTGTCCTTATCATGTTTATTTCATTAAGCAATTGTTGTAGATCTTCAGGATTTTCTGTTAGTAATACAGTATCATCAGCATATCTTAGATTATTGGTTATCTTTCCATTAATGTTTAGGCCTGGCATCTCTGTGATGTTTTTAAAGATATGCTCAGTTTTAGTCATTGTCAGATTGAACAAGCTTGGTGATAGGATGCTTTCCTGTCTTATTTCTTTTTTTGTTTTTTATATCAATAGGTGTAGAGTTATCTTTGTTATATTTTATTATTGCTGTTTGCACCCAGTATAAATTACATATTAGTCGTATCTTCTTCTTCTTCAATCTTTCACCTCTCTGTGGAGCATAGGTCTTCAACAAACACTTTCCAAGTCGTTCTGTTTCTTGCCATTCTTTTAATATAATTCAATGTCTTCCCCACATTTTCATCTCTGCTTCTGTCTGTCTTCTCCAAGAATTTCTTGGTCTTCCTCTTTGTCTTTTCCCCTGAGGATTCCAAAAAAGGGCATGATGTGTAATACTCTCAGTTGGCTTCCGCAGTGTGTGTCCTATCCAGCGTCATCGTCTTCGCTGTATCTCTTTATCCACTGGTATTTGACCGGTACATTTCCATAATTATATATTAGTGATTTTGTCCTGCCATCTCCATCCTTTTATTCTGCGTAAGCATCCATTAATGAAACTCAGTATCTTCATAATTGTTAATTTTGTTGTTCTCCATGTTTCACAGCCATATAATAGGACTGACTTAACATTGCAGTTGAAAAATTTAATTTTTGTATTTAACCTAATTTCTTTGGACTTCCATATGTTTCCCCAGTGCAACAAAAGCTCCTTTTGCTTTTGATATTCTTATTTTGGTATCATTTTCTGTTCCCCCTCTTTATCTATATTACTGCCCAGATATATGTAAGATTGTCTGTCTAGTAGAGGTATTTCTCCTAATTTTATTTGGTTATTGCCAACTGCATTAATTCTCATAATGTTGGTGTTATCTCTATCAATTTTCAGTCCTAGCTGTTGTGATCTCTCATCAAGTATGCTCATTTTATCCTGCATCTGTTTATGGCTGTGTGATAGGAGAACTATGTCATTAGCAAAGTGCTTGGTCAGTGACCACTGGATTCCATTTCTGTTGTTTTTAGTTATTCTCATAATCCAATCTATGGCCAGTAGAAAGATAAATGGAGACATAAGACATCCCTGCCTTACTCCTGTTCTTATTTCAAATGCTTCTGTAAGCTGTCCTTCATGCGCCACACTACATTTTGTTCCTTCATACATTATTTTTATCAGGTTAATAAAATTTATGGGAATTCCGTAATGACTCAGCAACTTCCAAAGCATTCCTCTGTCTAAACTATAAAATGCCTTTTCGTAATCTATGAATCCAATATAAAGTGGGGACTGTAGTTCTAAACTGTGTTCAACTATTATACGTAGAGTAGTTATTTGATCAGCACATGATCTGTTCTTCCTAAAACCTGCTTGTTCATCTCTCAAATTTTCTCTATGACCTCTTTTAGTCTCTCCAGAATGATTCTGCTTAATATTTTTCCTGGCACTGATAGTATCATAATTCCCCTATAATTTGTGCACTCCTGTAAACTTCCTTTCTTTGGTAGTTTGATCATATAACCTTCTTTCCAGTACTTAGTTATTTCTTCCCTCTCCAATTTTTTTCTAATAGATTATGTAACATCTTGGTAGAGGTGTTAATATCTGCTTTGATGGCTTCCGAAGGAATTTCATCTGTTCCTGTGGCTTTACCATTTTTTTAATAGCTTGATGGCTTTCATTATTTCTTCTTTGCTTGGTTTTCCACAGTTAACGTGTAACTCTTCTTCTGCTGGTAGTATATCTGGAGGATTATTTGAGCCGGGTCTTTTCAAAAGTTCTTCAAAGTGCTCTTTCCATCTCTCCATTTGTTCCCTTATATTACTATGCAGATTTCCTTTCTTATCTTTAATAAAGACATTGATCTGTTTGTATTTTCCACTTAATTTCTTTGTGCTGTTGTACAGTTCTTTCATATTCCCTTATTTTCTACTTCCTCTGCCAGTCTTTATCTAGTTCATCTATATATTTCCTCTTATCCCTTTTAATGCATCTTCTCACTTCTTTGTTCACCGCGTGTGTATGTTTCCTGTGTTTTGGCTTAATTACTTCTCGTTTTGCTTTTATTTATGTCTGCTTTCTTGTTCTTTCTTTAATAAATTATATCCAGGGTCTCTGCTGTCTAACATGCTTTATTCTGGCGTTCTCTTTTCCCCAGCGTTTCTTCGCATGCCTCTTTCCATATATCCTTACCTGTTTCCAATATATTAGTCGTATGTTTGGGTCATATAGATGCATATCCTTTAAGCTGTCTATTAGTTGTTTATGGCGTATTCTATCAAAAGCTTTGGTGTAGTCTATGAGGCAGGCATATATTGGTTTTGTTTACTTCTGTGCACTTTTCGAGTAATGTCCTCATGTAGAGAATAGTGTGGATTTATAGAAGAATAGGAACAACTGGATTGATAGAAAAAGAAACGATGAAGCCTTAAAGTACAATAAATAAAAAAAGAACTACTGAACACAATACAAACAAGACACATGAGATTTTTGGGGAATGGGAAAAGATACAGCAGCTAACAAAAAGTAAAATTGGAAGAGAAAATACAAGGTAAAAGAGGCAGAGAGAACCAGGACTAACATGGTCGAGTAACATCAAAAGATGGGCAGGTCATCCTATGATACCCTGCACCATCAAAGCAAGAGACAGAGCGGAGTAGTGCTACATTGTAGTCAACCTTCGATGCGGAGATGATGATGATGATTCTCTTGAGTGTACTTCAATCTTCAAACTCAGATTGTACATCATAGCGCTTTAATCAAACTCAGGGTATACATCGCAGCACATGAGATAAACTCATTGTGCATCGCAGCTTCAAAAAAAAAAAAAAACTCTTGCGTTCTTGCTATCATCTATCACAAAGCCCCACTTCTCATCATTACATAAGGACAATATATGTGTGTGCGCACGAGTGTGTGTCGATTAAGAATCTCTCCCCCTGTCCCTCTCTATCTGCTTTACTGTACTTTTAAGTCGACGACAAAAAAAAATGGCATTCTCTGATTTGACAAAAGAATCTATTTTTATTTTGACGAAGAATATCTCTTTATCTTTTGTCTGTTCAGACTAAGAATACCTCATCTCTATGTTTTTGGACTATGAATATCTCTTTACCTCTGTACTCTGATTTAGAATGTCTCTTTATCTCTTATCTGTTCAGACTAAGGATACCTCAGCTCTATGTTTTTAGACTAAGAAGGTCTCTTTATCTCTATATGTTCGGACTAAAATGGTGGTTTCATGATGGTGGGATAAGTTTATGTTCCATGATGTGCGCTTGGAGACTGATTTCGGTCGGCTCTCTAATGTAGTTTTCTGCGTTAGAGTCAACCGGATGTTCCATTGAATCGATTTGAGCAGGTGCTACTTGAGTTCGTGTGCCTGGTAGTGGGCTCTTTGGCCAGCCATGTGCTGTGAATGCGACCTTCCTCCATCGTGAAGTCGATACGCGGTTTATGTCATGACATTGAGAGCTGCTCGATATCTGTCGTTGGATTTCTTCGGCGCCAGTGACTCACAGCTCCTTAATATGGATTGTTCTGACAGGTCAACAGAAAGGTTACCCTTAGGGATTCTGCGCCATTGCTACGGTATTTCGTGCGTTTTGATTGCATTCTTTGGAGTAATTTGGCGTTGTGGAAGCATCCATTGATGTGTGTATCACGTCATCATGATATTGAGAGCTGTTTAGTAACCGTTGTTGGATTATAGTTCGGCGCCACATGTTTACAATTTACAGCTCTTTAATATGGATTGTTTTGTCAGGTAATCGAAGGTACCACGTCGGGGATTCTGCGTCATCGCTGCAGTGTTTAGTGCTTTTTGGCTGAATTCTTTGGAGTGAATTAGGCGTTGTGAACGCATCCATTGTTGTGTGTTATGTCATCATGATGGACGGTCGTATATCTCTAAACAGACCGTATGCTCGTAAAGAAGGGCGATATGATAGAGTTTTGTTAGTGACTATGCAGCCATGATGGGACAACCAGATTTTCATGTTAGTCAGGAGGGATGTTGCCTAGGTTCAGGAGAGCTACGATGATAAATGGGGTTGACTTGTGAGCCAGTTTATTGTTTCACACTGCGGGTATTAATGGGTAGAAGACTTGAGCGCGTATGGACTGTTGTTGGATGTATGATGAGGATAATTCCACAACTAACAATAAAACTACGAACACCTATACATCTCTATGTGTTTCGATTAAGACTGCCTCTTTACTTCTCTGATTTGTCTAAACTGCCATTTTTCTTCGAAGTGTTTGGTCTAAGACTGTCTCTTTATTTCTGTGATTGGTCTAAGACTGCCACTTTACTTCTAAGTGTTTGGTCAAAGACTGCCACTTTACTTCTGTGTTTGGTCTAAGACTGTCACTTTACATCTATGTGTTTGGTCTAAGACTGCCACTTTACTTCTAAGTGTTTGGTCTAAGACTGCCTCTTTACTTCTGTGTTTGGTCTAAGACTGCGTCTTTACCTCTGTATTTGGTCTAAGACTGCCACTTTACTTCTAAGTGTTTGGTCTAAGACTGCCACTTTACTTCTAAGTGTTTGGTCTAAGACTGCCTCTTTATTTCTGTGTTTGGTCTAAGACTGCGTCTTTACCTCTGTATTTGGTCTAAGACTGCTTCTTTACTTCTAAGTCTTTGTTCTAAGATTGCCTCTTTACTTCTAAGTGTTTGGTCTAAGACTGCTTCTTTACTTCTAAGTGTTTGGCCTAAGACTGCCTCTTTACTTCCTAGTGTTTGGTCTAAGACTGCCTCTTTACTTCTATGTAGAGGTAAAGGTAAAGTACGAGACTTGAACCGTCGTCTTAGCACGCGAGTTTACACCCACATGTGCTCGGTCGCCTATCCAGAAATGTTCGGAAATTTCTGTATAGTGTCACCTCAAGTATCGAAACTCAGATGCGAGGCAACATTCCTCACCTTCCCAGGGTAATATCCTGGTAATAATAGAACAAAGAAGTATGTGTTAGCACTCGGAAAAATTGACAGACAAACAACAATAGAAAAAAACGAAGAACAATATATGGTCCGAAGTGGGATCGAACCCGTACTCAGTGGCACCGCGCCTTGCCACGAGAAGCCGAACGCTTGGCACACTACCACGCAGCCAACTAAAAAATTGGCTATTGCAGTAGTGTCTTACACGATGACGTTCTCAATGACTATAGCATAGGGTAACGATCACAGACCGGAAATAAATTGTATATTTGTACTTTCCTATTAATGCAAGTATCTCCCAGTAGGGCTGAATACTTGTGTTGTAGACAAACATTTATAGGACGAAACAGCACGAATAGTAGTTCCCAGTGATTATATACTGGGTACAAATAATAATACATAAATATTATTATATGGGGAACTTCCGAGGCGATAATAGGGAATAATAGAACAAAGAAGTATGTGTTAGCACTCGGAAAAATTGACAGACAAACAACAATAGAAAAAAACGAAGAACAATATATGGTCCGAAGTGGGATCGAACCCGTACTCAGTGGCACCGCGCCTTGCCACGAGAAGCCGAACGCTTGGCACACTACCACGCAGCCAACTAAAAAATTGGCTATTGCAGTAGTGTCTTACACGATGACGTTCTCAATGACTATAGCATAGGGTAACGATCACAGACCGGAAATAAATTGTATATTTGTACTTTCCTATTAATGCAAGTATCTCCCAGTAGGGCTGAATACTTGTGTTGTAGACAAACATTTATAGGACGAAACAGCACGAATAGTAGTTCCCAGTGATTATATACTGGGTACAAATAATAATACATAAATATTATTATATGGGGAACTTCCGAGGCGATAATAGGGAATAATAGAGCAAAGAAGTATGTGTTAGCACTCGGAAAAATTGACAGACAAACAACAATAGAAAAAAACGAAGAACAATATATGGTCCGAAGTGGGATCGAACCCGTACTCAGTGGCACCGCGCCTTGCCACGAGAAGCCGAACGCTTGGCACACTACCACGCAGCCAACTAAAAAATTGGCTATTGCAGTAGTGTCTTACACGATGACGTTCTCAATGACTATAGCATAGGGTAACGATCACAGACCGGAAATAAATTGTATATTTGTACTTTCCTATTAATGCAAGTATCTCCCAGTAGGGCTGAATACTTGTGTTGTAGACAAACATTTATAGGACGAAACAGCACGAATAGTAGTTCCCAGTGATTATATACTGGGTACAAATAATAATACATAAATATTATTATATGGGGAACTTCCGAGGCGATAATAGGGAATAATAGAACAAAGAAGTATGTGTTAGCACTCGGAAAAATTGACAGACAAACAACAATAGAAAAAAACGAAGAACAATATATGGTCCGAAGTGGGATCGAACCCGTACTCAGTGGCACCGCGCCTTGCCACGAGAAGCCGAACGCTTGGCACACTACCACGCAGCCAACTAAAAAATTGGCTATTGCAGTAGTGTCTTACACGATGACGTTCTCAATGACTATAGCATAGGGTAACGATCACAGACCGGAAATAAATTGTATATTTGTACTTTCCTATTAATGCAAGTATCTCCCAGTAGGGCTGAATACTTGTGTTGTAGACAAACATTTATAGGACGAAACAGCACGAATAGTAGTTCCCAGTGATTATATACTGGGTACAAATAATAATACATAAATATTATTATATGGGGAACTTCCGAGGCGATAATAGGGAATAATAGAACAAAGAAGTATGTGTTAGCACTCGGAAAAATTGACAGACAAACAACAATAGAAAAAAACGAAGAACAATATATGGTCCGAAGTGGGATCGAACCCGTACTCAGTGGCACCGCGCCTTGCCACGAGAAGCCGAACGCTTGGCACACTACCACGCAGCCAACTAAAAAATTGGCTATTGCAGTAGTGTCTTACACGATGACGTTCTCAATGACTATAGCATAGGGTAACGATCACAGACCGGAAATAAATTGTATATTTGTACTTTCCTATTAATGCAAGTATCTCCCAGTAGGGCTGAATACTTGTGTTGTAGACAAACATTTATAGGACGAAACAGCACGAATAGTAGTTCCCAGTGATTATATACTGGGTACAAATAATAATACATAAATATTATTATATGGGGAACTTCCGAGGCGATAATAGGGAATAATAGAACAAAGAAGTATGTGTTAGCACTCGGAAAAATTGACAGACAAACAACAATAGAAAAAAACGAAGAACAATATATGGTCCGAAGTGGGATCGAACCCGTACTCAGTGGCACCGCGCCTTGCCACGAGAAGCCGAACGCTTGGCACACTACCACGCAGCCAACTAAAAAATTGGCTATTGCAGTAGTGTCTTACACGATGACGTTCTCAATGACTATAGCATAGGGTAACGATCACAGACCGGAAATAAATTGTATATTTGTACTTTCCTATTAATGCAAGTATCTCCCAGTAGGGCTGAATACTTGTGTTGTAGACAAACATTTATAGGACGAAACAGCACGAATAGTAGTTCCCAGTGATTATATACTGGGTACAAATAATAATACATAAATATTATTATATGGGGAACTTCCGAGGCGATAATAGGGAATAATAGAACAAAGAAGTATGTGTTAGCACTCGGAAAAATTGACAGACAAACAACAATAGAAAAAAACGAAGAACAATATATGGTCCGAAGTGGGATCGAACCCGTACTCAGTGGCACCGCGCCTTGCCACGAGAAGCCGAACGCTTGGCACACTACCACGCAGCCAACTAAAAAATTGGCTATTGCAGTAGTGTCTTACACGATGACGTTCTCAATGACTATAGCATAGGGTAACGATCACAGACCGGAAATAAATTGTATATTTGTACTTTCCTATTAATGCAAGTATCTCCCAGTAGGGCTGAATACTTGTGTTGTAGACAAACATTTATAGGACGAAACAGCACGAATAGTAGTTCCCAGTGATTATATACTGGGTACAAATAATAATACATAAATATTATTATATGGGGAACTTCCGAGGCGATAATAGGGAATAATAGAACAAAGAAGTATGTGTTAGCACTCGGAAAAATTGACAGACAAACAACAATAGAAAAAAACGAAGAACAATATATGGTCCGAAGTGGGATCGAACCCGTACTCAGTGGCACCGCGCCTCGCCACGAGAAGCCGAACGCTTGGCACACTACCACGCAGCCAACTAAAAAATTGGCTATTGCAGTAGTGTCTTACACGATGACGTTCTCAATGACTATAGCATAGGGTAACGATCACAGACCGGAAATAAATTGTATATTTGTACTTTCCTATTAATGCAAGTATCTCCCAGTAGGGCTGAATACTTGTGTTGTAGACAAACATTTATAGGACGAAACAGCACGAATAGTAGTTCCCAGTGATTATATACTGGGTACAAATAATAATACATAAATATTATTATATGGGGAACTTCCGAGGCGATAATAGGGAATAATAGAACAAAGAAGTATGTGTTAGCACTCGGAAAAATTGACAGACAAACAACAATAGAAAAAAACGAAGAACAATATATGGTCCGAAGTGGGATCGAACCCGTACTCAGTGGCACCGCGCCTTGCCACGAGAAGCCGAACGCTTGGCACACTACCACGCAGCCAACTAAAAAATTGGCTATTGCAGTAGTGTCTTACACGATGACGTTCTCAATGACTATAGCATAGGGTAACGATCACAGACCGGAAATAAATTGTATATTTGTACTTTCCTATTAATGCAAGTATCTCCCAGTAGGGCTGAATACTTGTGTTGTAGACAAACATTTATAGGACGAAACAGCACGAATAGTAGTTCCCAGTGATTATATACTGGGTACAAATAATAATACATAAATATTATTATATGGGGAACTTCCGAGGCGATAATAGGGAATAATAGAACAAAGAAGTATGTGTTAGCACTCGGAAAAATTGACAGACAAACAACAATAGAAAAAAACGAAGAACAATATATGGTCCGAAGTGGGATCGAACCCGTACTCAGTGGCACCGCGCCTTGCCACGAGAAGCCGAACGCTTGGCACACTACCACGCAGCCAACTAAAAAATTGGCTATTGCAGTAGTGTCTTACACGATGACGTTCTCAATGACTATAGCATAGGGTAACGATCACAGACCGGAAATAAATTGTATATTTGTACTTTCCTATTAATGCAAGTATCTCCCAGTAGGGCTGAATACTTGTGTTGTAGACAAACATTTATAGGACGAAACAGCACGAATAGTAGTTCCCAGTGATTATATACTGGGTACAAATAATAATACATAAATATTATTATATGGGGAACTTCCGAGGCGATAATAGGGAATAATAGAACAAAGAAGTATGTGTTAGCACTCGGAAAAATTGACAGACAAACAACAATAGAAAAAAACGAAGAACAATATATGGTCCGAAGTGGGATCGAACCCGTACTCAGTGGCACCGCGCCTTGCCACGAGAAGCCGAACGCTTGGCACACTACCACGCAGCCAACTAAAAAATTGGCTATTGCAGTAGTGTCTTACACGATGACGTTCTCAATGACTATAGCATAGGGTAACGATCACAGACCGGAAATAAATTGTATATTTGTACTTTCCTATTAATGCAAGTATCTCCCAGTAGGGCTGAATACTTGTGTTGTAGACAAACATTTATAGGACGAAACAGCACGAATAGTAGTTCCCAGTGATTATATACTGGGTACAAATAATAATACATAAATATTATTATATGGGGAACTTCCGAGGCGATAATAGGGAATAATAGAACAAAGAAGTATGTGTTAGCACTCGGAAAAATTGACAGACAAACAACAATAGAAAAAAACGAAGAACAATATATGGTCCGAAGTGGGATCGAACCCGTACTCAGTGGCACCGCGCCTTGCCACGAGAAGCCGAACGCTTGGCACACTACCACGCAGCCAACTAAAAAATTGGCTATTGCAGTAGTGTCTTACACGATGACGTTCTCAATGACTATAGCATAGGGTAACGATCACAGACCGGAAATAAATTGTATATTTGTACTTTCCTATTAATGCAAGTATCTCCCAGTAGGGCTGAATACTTGTGTTGTAGACAAACATTTATAGGACGAAACAGCACGAATAGTAGTTCCCAGTGATTATATACTGGGTACAAATAATAATACATAAATATTATTATATGGGGAACTTCCGAGGCGATAATAGGGAATAATAGAACAAAGAAGTATGTGTTAGCACTCGGAAAAATTGACAGACAAACAACAATAGAAAAAAACGAAGAACAATATATGGTCCGAAGTGGGATCGAACCCGTACTCAGTGGCACCGCGCCTTGCCACGAGAAGCCGAACGCTTGGCACACTACCACGCAGCCAACTAAAAAATTGGCTGTTGCAGTAGTGTCTTACACGATGACGTTCTCAATGACTATAGCATAGGGTAACGATCACAGACCGGAAATAAATTGTATATTTGTACTTTCCTATTAATGCAAGTATCTCCCAGTAGGGCTGAATACTTGTGTTGTAGACAAACATTTATAGGACGAAACAGCACGAATAGTAGTTCCCAGTGATTATATACTGGGTACAAATAATAATACATAAATATTATTATATGGGGAACTTCCGAGGCGATAATAGGGAATAATAGAACAAAGAAGTATGTGTTAGCACTCGGAAAAATTGACAGACAAACAACAATAGAAAAAAACGAAGAACAATATATGGTCCGAAGTGGGATCGAACCCGTACTCAGTGGCACCGCGCCTTGCCACGAGAAGCCGAACGCTTGGCACACTACCACGCAGCCAACTAAAAAATTGGCTATTGCAGTAGTGTCTTACACGATGACGTTCTCAATGACTATAGCATAGGGTAACGATCACAGACCGGAAATAAATTGTATATTTGTACTTTCCTATTAATGCAAGTATCTCCCAGTAGGGCTGAATACTTGTGTTGTAGACAAACATTTATAGGACGAAACAGCACGAATAGTAGTTCCCAGTGATTATATACTGGGTACAAATAATAATACATAAATATTATTATATGGGGAACTTCCGAGGCGATAATAGGGAATAATAGAACAAAGAAGTATGTGTTAGCACTCGGAAAAATTGACAGACAAACAACAATAGAAAAAAACGAAGAACAATATATGGTCCGAAGTGGGATCGAACCCGTACTCAGTGGCACCGCGCCTTGCCACGAGAAGCCGAACGCTTGGCACACTACCACGCAGCCAACTAAAAAATTGGCTATTGCAGTAGTGTCTTACACGATGACGTTCTCAATGACTATAGCATAGGGTAACGATCACAGACCGGAAATAAATTGTATATTTGTACTTTCCTATTAATGCAAGTATCTCCCAGTAGGGCTGAATACTTGTGTTGTAGACAAACATTTATAGGACGAAACAGCACGAATAGTAGTTCCCAGTGATTATATACTGGGTACAAATAATAATACATAAATATTATTATATGGGGAACTTCCGAGGCGATAATAGGGAATAATAGAACAAAGAAGTATGTGTTAGCACTCGGAAAAATTGACAGACAAACAACAATAGAAAAAAACGAAGAACAATATATGGTCCGAAGTGGGATCGAACCCGTACTCAGTGGCACCGCGCCTTGCCACGAGAAGCCGAACGCTTGGCACACTACCACGCAGCCAACTAAAAAATTGGCTATTGCAGTAGTGTCTTACACGATGACGTTCTCAATGACTATAGCATAGGGTAACGATCACAGACCGGAAATAAATTGTATATTTGTACTTTCCTATTAATGCAAGTATCTCCCAGTAGGGCTGAATACTTGTGTTGTAGACAAACATTTATAGGACGAAACAGCACGAATAGTAGTTCCCAGTGATTATATACTGGGTACAAATAATAATACATAAATATTATTATATGGGGAACTTCCGAGGCGATAATAGGGAATAATAGAACAAAGAAGTATGTGTTAGCACTCGGAAAAATTGACAGACAAACAACAATAGAAAAAAACGAAGAACAATATATGGTCCGAAGTGGGATCGAACCCGTACTCAGTGGCACCGCGCCTTGCCACGAGAAGCCGAACGCTTGGCACACTACCACGCAGCCAACTAAAAAATTGGCTGTTGCAGTAGTGTCTTACACGATGACGTTCTCAATGACTATAGCATAGGGTAACGATCACAGACCGGAAATAAATTGTATATTTGTACTTTCCTATTAATGCAAGTATCTCCCAGTAGGGCTGAATACTTGTGTTGTAGACAAACATTTATAGGACGAAACAGCACGAATAGTAGTTCCCAGTGATTATATACTGGGTACAAATAATAATACATAAATATTATTATATGGGGAACTTCCGAGGCGATAATAGGGAATAATAGAACAAAGAAGTATGTGTTAGCACTCGGAAAAATTGACAGACAAACAACAATAGAAAAAAACGAAGAACAATATATGGTCCGAAGTGGGATCGAACCCGTACTCAGTGGCACCGCGCCTTGCCACGAGAAGCCGAACGCTTGGCACACTACCACGCAGCCAACTAAAAAATTGGCTATTGCAGTAGTGTCTTACACGATGACGTTCTCAATGACTATAGCATAGGGTAACGATCACAGACCGGAAATAAATTGTATATTTGTACTTTCCTATTAATGCAAGTATCTCCCAGTAGGGCTGAATACTTGTGTTGTAGACAAACATTTATAGGACGAAACAGCACGAATAGTAGTTCCCAGTGATTATATACTGGGTACAAATAATAATACATAAATATTATTATATGGGGAACTTCCGAGGCGATAATAGGGAATAATAGAACAAAGAAGTATGTGTTAGCACTCGGAAAAATTGACAGACAAACAACAATAGAAAAAAACGAAGAACAATATATGGTCCGAAGTGGGATCGAACCCGTACTCAGTGGCACCGCGCCTTGCCACGAGAAGCCGAACGCTTGGCACACTACCACGCAGCCAACTAAAAAATTGGCTGTTGCAGTAGTGTCTTACACGATGACGTTCTCAATGACTATAGCATAGGGTAACGATCACAGACCGGAAATAAATTGTATATTTGTACTTTCCTATTAATGCAAGTATCTCCCAGTAGGGCTGAATACTTGTGTTGTAGACAAACATTTATAGGACGAAACAGCACGAATAGTAGTTCCCAGTGATTATATACTGGGTACAAATAATAATACATAAATATTATTATATGGGGAACTTCCGAGGCGATAATAGGGAATAATAGAACAAAGAAGTATGTGTTAGCACTCGGAAAAATTGACAGACAAACAACAATAGAAAAAAACGAAGAACAATATATGGTCCGAAGTGGGATCGAACCCGTACTCAGTGGCACCGCGCCTTGCCACGAGAAGCCGAACGCTTGGCACACTACCACGCAGCCAACTAAAAAATTGGCTATTGCAGTAATATCCTGGTACCCATTTCTGCCAACGGCTGGGTCGACCGTGGGTTTTTTTTTTTTCCAACCACGAGTACAATTCACACTGCTCCCAGCGGGAATCGAACACGGGTTGTCCGAACGGCGGTAGTGCAGTCGGGTGGTTTTCCCACCTCGGCTACCGAGGCCCCTAGTGACAGAAGTGGGACTTCTATGTGTTTGGTCTAAGACTGCCACTTTACTTCTAAGTGTTTGGTCTAAGACTGCCACTTTACTTCTAAGTGTTTGATCCAAGACTGCCACTTTACTTCTAAGTGCTTGGTCTAAGACTGCCTCTTTACTTCTAAGTGTTTGGTCTAAGACTGCTTCTTTACTTCTAAGTATTTGGTCTAAGACTGCCTCTTTACTTCTGTGTTTGGTCTAAGACTGCCACTTTACTTCTAAGTGTTTGGTCTAAGACTGCCTCTTTACTTCTAAGTGTTTGTTCTAAGACTGCCTCTTTACTTCTGTGATTGGTCTAAGACTGCCTCTTTACTTCTAAGTGTTTGGTCTAAGAATGCTTCTTTACTTCTAAGTGTTTGGACTAAGACTGCCTCTTTAACTTCTGTGATTGGTCTAAGACTGCCTCTTTAACATCTGTGATTGGTTTAAGACTGACTCTTTAACTTCTGTGATTTGTCTAAGACTGCCTCTTTTCTTCTGTGTTTGGTCTAAGACTGTCTCTTTTCTTCTGTGTTTGGTCTAAGACTGCCTCTTTAACTTCTGTGATTGGTCTAAGACTGCCTCGTTTCTTCTGTGTTTGGTCTAAGACTGCCTCTTTAACTTCTGTGATTGGTATAAGACTGACTCTTTAACTTCTGTGATTGGTCTAAGACTGCCGCTTTTCTTCTGTGATTGATCTAAGACTGTCTATTTAACTTCTGTGATTGGTCTAAGACTGCTTCTTTACTTCTAAGTGTTTGGACTAAGACTGCCTCTTTACTTCTAAGTGTTTGGTCTAAGACAGCCTCTTTACTTCTAAGTGTTTGGTCTAAGACTGCTTCTTTACTTCTAAGTGTTTGGACTAAGACTGCCTCTTTAACTTCTGTGATTGGTCGAAGACTGCCTCTTTAACTTCTAAGTGTTTGGTCTAAAACTGCCACTTTACTTCTAAGTGTTTGGTCTAAGACTGCAACTTTACTTCTAAGTGTTTGGTCTATGACAGCCTCTTTACTTCTAAGTGTTTGGTCTAAGACTGCTTCTTTACTTCTAAGTGTTTGATCTAAGACTGCTTCTTTACTTCTAAGTGTTTGGTCTAAGGCTGCCTCTTTACTTCTAAGTGTTTGGTCTAAGACTGCCTCTTCAACTTCTAAGTGTTTGGTCTAAGACTGCTTCTTTACTTCTAAGTGTTTGGACTAAGACTGCCTCTTTAACTTCTGTGATTGGTCGAAGAATGCCTCTTTAACTTCTGTGATTGGTCTAAGACTGACTCTTTAACTTCTGTGATTGGTCTAAGACTGCCGCTTTTCTTCTGTGATTGATCTAAGACTGTCTATTTAACTTCTGTGATTGGTCTAAGACTGCCACTTTACTTCTAAGTGTTTGGCCTAAGACTGCTTCTTTACTTCTAAGTGTTTGGTTTAAGACTGCCTCTTTACTTCTATGTAGAGGTAAACGTAAAGTACGAGATTTGAACCGGCGTCTTAGCACGTGATTTTACACCCATAAGTGCTGTGATTGGTCTAAGACTGTCTCTTTAACTTCTGTGATTGGTCTAAGACTGCTTCTTTACTTCTAAGTGTTTGGACTAAGACTGCCTCTTTACTTCTGTGTTTGTTCTAAGACTGCCACGTTACTTCTAAGTGTTTGGCCTGAGATTGCTTCTTTACTTCTAAATATTTTTCTTAAGACTGCCTCTTTACTACTTAGTTTTTGGTCTAAGACTGCCACTTTACTTCTAAATATGTGGCTTAAGACTGCCACTTTACTTCTTAGTGTTTGGTCTAAGACTGCCACTTTACTTCTAAGTGTTTGATCCAAGACTGCCACTTTACTTCTAAGTTCTTGGTCTAAGACTGCCTCTTTACTTCTAAGTGTTTGGTCTGAGACTGCATCTTTACTTCTAAATGTTTGGTCTAAGACTTCCTCTTTACTTCTAAGTGTTTGGTCTAAGACTGCTTCTTTACTTCTAAATGTTTGGTCTAAGACTGCTTCTTTACTTCTAAGTGTTTGGTCTAAGACTGCTTCTTTACTTCTAAATGTTTGGTCTAAGACTGCTTCTTTACTTCTAAGTATTTGGTCTAAGACTGCCTCTTTACTTCTGTGTTTGGTTTAAGACTGCCACTTTACTTCTAAGTGTTTGGTCTAAGACTGCTTCTTTACTTCTAAGTGTTTGATCAAAGACTACCTCTTTACTTCTAAGCGTTTTTGGTCTAAGACTCCCACTTTACTTCTATGTGTTTGGTCTAAGACTGCCACTTTACTTCTAAGTGTTTGATCAAAGACTGCCTCTTTACTTCTAAGTGTTTTTGGTCTAAGACTCCCACTTTACTTCTATGTGTTTGGTCTAAGACTGCCTCTTTACTTCTGTGTTTGGTCTAAGACTGCCTCTTTAACTTCTGTGATTGGTCTAAGACTGTCTCTTTAACTTCTGTGATTGGTCTAAGACTGCCTCTTTACTTCTGTGTTTGGTCTAAGACTGCTTCTTTACCTCTGTATTTGATCAAAGACTGCTTCTTTACTTCTAAGTTTTTGGACTAAGACTGCCTCTTTACTTCTGTGTTTGGCCTAAGACTGCTTCTTTACTTCTGTTTTTGGTCTAATACTTCCTCTTTACTTCTAAGTGATTGGTCTAAGACTGCTTCTTTATTTCTAAATATTTGGCCTAAGACTGCCTCTTTACTTCTTAGTGTTTACTCTAAGACTGCCACTTTACTTCTAAGTGTTTGGCTTAAGACTGCTTCTTTACTTCTAAGTGTTTGGACTAAGACTGCCTCTTTACTTCTAAGTGTTTGGTCTAAGACTGCCTCTTTACTTCTAAGTGTTTGGTATAAGACTGCCACTTTACTTCTATGTGTGTGGTCTAGAACTGCCTCTTTACTTCTGTGTTTGGTCTAAGACTGCCTCTTTACTTCTATGTAGAGGTAAACGTAAAGTACGAGACTTGAACCGGCGTCTTAGCACGCGATTTTACACCCATATGTGCTCTGCCGCCTATCCAGAAATGTTCGGAAATTTCTGTATAGTGTCGCCTCAAGCATCGAAACTCAGATGCGATGCAATATTCCTCACCTTCCCAGGGTAATATCCTGGTACCCATTTCTGCCAACGACTGGGTCGACCTTGGGTTTTTTTTTTTCCAACCACGAGTACAATTCACACTGCTCCCAGCGGGAATCGAACACGGGTTGTCGGAACTGCGGTAGTCCAGTCGGGTGGTTTTCCCAACTCGGCTACCGAGGCCCCCTAGTGTCAGAAGTGGGACTTCTATGTGTTTGGTATAAGACTGCCACTTTACTTCTAAGTGTTTGGTCTAAAACTGCCACTTTACTTCTAAGTGTTTGGTCTAAGACTGCAACTTTACTTCTAAGTGTTTGGTCTAAGACTGCCTCTTTACTTCTAAGTGTTTGGTCTAAGACTGCTTCTTTACTTCTAAGTGTTTGGACTAAGACTGCCTCTTTAACTTCTGTGTTTGGTCTAAGACTGCCTCTTTAACATCTGTGATTGGTCTAAGACTGCCTCGTTTCTTCTGTGTTTGGTCTAAGACTGCCTCTTTAACTTCTGTGATTGGTCTAAGACTGACTCTTTAACTTCTGTGATTGGTCTAAGACTGTCGCTTTTCTTCTGTGATTGGTCTAAGACTGTCTATTTAACTTCTGTGATTGGTCTAAGACTGCTTCTTTACTTCTAAGTGTTTGGCCTGAGACTGCTTCTTTACTTCTAAATATTTGGCTTAAGACTGCCTCTTTACTACTTAATGTTTGGTCTAAGACTGCCTCTTTACTTCTATGTAGAGGTAAACGTAAAGTACGAGACTTGAACCGGCGTCTTAGCACGCGATTTTACACCCATAAGTGCTGTGATTGGTCTAAGACTGTCTCTTTAACTTCTGTGATTGGTCTAAGACTGCTTCTTTACTTCTAAGTGTTTGGACTAAGACTGCCTCTTTACTTCTGTGTTTGTTCTAAGACTGCCACGTTACTTCTAAGTGTTTGGCCTCAGATTGCTTCTTTACTTCTAAATATTTTTCTTAAGACTGCCTCTTTACTACTTAGTGTTTGGTCTAAGACTGCCACTTTACTTCTAAATATGTGGCTTAACAATGCCACTTTACTTCTTAGTGTTTGGTCTAAGACTGCCTCTTTACTTCTAAGTGTTTGGCCTAAGACTGCTTCTTTACTTCTAAGTGTTTGGACTAAGACTGCCTCTTTACCTCTTAGTGTTTGGCCTAAGACTGCTTCTTTACTTCTAAGTGTTTGGTCTAAGACTGCATCTTTACTTCTATGTAGAGGTAAACGTAAAGTACGAGACTTGAACCGGCGTCTTAGCACGCGATTTTACACCCATAAGTGCTGTGATTGGTCTAAGACTGTCTCTTTAACTTCTGTGATTGGTCTAAGACTGTCTCTTTAACTTCTGTGTTTGTTCTAAGACTGCCACGTTACTTCTAAGTGTTTGGCCTGAGATTGCTTCTTTACTTCTAAATATTTTTCTTAAGACTGCCTCTTTACTACTTAGTGTTTGGTCTAAGACTGCCACTTTACTTCTAAATATGTGGCTTAAGAATGCCACTTTACTTCTTAGTGTTTGGTATAAGACTGCCTCTTTACTTCTAAGTGTTTGGCCTAAGACTGCTTCTTTACTTCTATGTGTTTGGACTAAGACTGCCTCTTTACTTCTAAGTGTTTGGTCTAAGACTGCCTCTTTACTTCTAAGTGTTTGGTCTAAGACTGCCTCTTTACTTCTAAGTGTTTGGTCTAAGACTGCCTCTTTACTTCTAAGTGTTTGGTCTAAGACTGCCACTTTACTTCTAAGTGTTTGGTCTAAGACTGCCACTTTACTTCTAAGTGTTTGGTCTAAGACTGCCTCTTTACTTCTAAGTGTTTGGTCTAAGACTGCCACTTTACTTCTAAGTGTTTGGTCTAAGACTGCCACTTTACTTCTAAGTGTTTGGTCTAAGACTGCCACTTTACTTCTAAGTGTTTGGTCTAAGACTGCCACTTTACTTCTAAGTGTTTGGTCTAAGACTGCCTCTTTACTTCTAAGTGTTTGGTCTAAGACTGCCTCTTTACTTCTAAGTGTTTGGTCTAAGACTGCCACTTTACTTCTAAGTGTTTGGTCTAAGACTGCCACTTTACTTCTAAGTGTTTGATCTAAGACTGCTTCTTTACTTCTAAGTGTTTGGTCTAAGACTGCCTCTTTACTTCTAAGTGTTTGGTCTAACACTGCCTCTTTACTTCTAAGTGTTTGGTTTAAGACTGCTTCTTTACTTCTAAGTGTTTGGACTAAGACTGCCTCTTTAACTTCTGTGATTGGTCTAAGACTGCCTCTTTAACTTCTGTGATTGGTCTAAGACTGCTTCTTTACTTCTAAGTGTTTGGCCTGAGACTGCTTCTTTACTTCTATGTGTTTGGCCTAAGACTGCCTCTTTACTTCTTAATGTTTGGTTTAAGACTGCCTCTTTACTTCTATGTAGAGGTAAACGTAAAGTACGAGACTTGAACCGGCGTCTTAGCACGTGATTTTACACCCATAAGTGCTGTGATTGTCTAAGACTGTCTCTTTAACTTCTGTGATTGGTCTAAGACTGCTTCTTTACTTCTGTGTTTGTTCTAAGACTGCCACGTTACTTCCAAGTGTTTGGCCTGAGATTGCTTCTTTACTTCTAAATATTTTTCTTAAGACTGCCTCTTTACTACTTAGTTTTTGGTCTAAGACTGCCACTTTACTTCTAAATATGTGGCTTAAGACTGCCACTTTACTTCTTAGTGTTTGGTCTAAGACTGCCACTTTACTTCTAAGTGTTTGATCCAAGACTGCCACTTTACTTCTAAGTGCTTGGTCTAAGACTGCCTCTTTACTTCTAAGTGTTTGGTCTAAGACTGCTTCTTTACTTCTAAATGTTTGGTCAAAGACTGCTTCTTTACTTCTAAGTATTTGGTCTAAGACTGCCTCTTTACTTCTGTGTTTGGTTTAAGACTGCCACTTTACTTCTAAGTGTTTGGTCTAAGACTGCTTCTTTACTTCTAAGTGTTTGATCAAAGACTACCTCTTTACTTCTAAGTGTTTTTGGTCTAAGACTCCCACTTTACTTCTATGTGTTTGGTCTAAGACTGCCACTTTACTTCTAAGTGTTTGATCAAAGACTGCCTCTTTACTTCTAAGTGTTTTGGTCTAAGACTCCCACTTTACTTCTATGTGTTTGGTCTAAGACTGCCTCTTTACTTCTGTGTTTGATCTAAGACTGCCTCTTTAACTTCAGTGATTGGTCTAAGACTGTCTCTTTAACTTCTGTGATTGGTCTAAGACTGCCTCTTTACTTCTGTGTTTGGTCTAAGACTGCTTCTTTACCTCTGTATTTGGTCAAAGACTGCTTCTTTACTTCTAAGTTTTTGGACTAAGACTGCCTCTTTACTTCTGTGTTTGGCCTAAGACTGCTTCTTTACTTCTGTGTTTGGTCTAATACTTCCTCTTTACTTCTAAGTGATTGGTCTAAGACTGCTTCTTTATTTCTAAATATTTGGCCTAAGACTGCCTCTTTACTTCTTAGTGTTTACTCTAAGACTGCCACTTTACTTCTAAGTGTTTGGCTTAAGACTGCTTCTTTACTTCTAAGTGTTTGGACTATGACTGCCTCTTTACTTCTTAGTGTTTGGTCTAAGACTGCTTCTTTACTTCTAAGTGTTTGGACTAAGACTGCCACTTTACTTCTAAGTGTTTGGCCTAAGACTGCTTCTTTACTTCTAAGTGTTTTGACTAAGACTGCCTCTTTACTTCTTAGTGTTTGGTCTAAGACTGCTTCTTTACTTCTATGTAAAGGTAAAGGTAAAGTACGAGACTTGAACCGGCGTCTTAGCACGCGAGTTTACACCCACATGTGCTCGGCCGCCTATCCAGAAATGTTCGGAAATTTCTGTATAGTGTCGCCTCAAGCATCGAAACTCAGATGCGAGGCAACATTCCTCACCTTCCCAGGGTAATATCCTGATACCCATTTCTGCCAACGGCTGGGTCGACCTTGGGTTTTTTTTTTTTTCCAACCACGAGTACAATTCACACTGCTCCCAGCGGGAATCGAACTCGGGTTGTCCGAACTGCGGTAGTCCAGTCGGGTGGTTTTCCCAACTCGGCTACCGAGGCCCCCTATTGTCAGAAATGGGACTTTTATGTGTTTGGTCTAAGACTTCTTCTTTACTTCTAAGTGTTTGGACTAAAACTGCCTCTTTACTTCTGTGATTGGTCTAAGACTGCCTCTTTAACTTCTGTGATTGGTTTAAAATTGTCTCTTTAACTTCTGTGATTGGTCTAAGACCGCCTCTTTACTTCTGTGTTTGGTCTAAGACTGCCTCTTTACTTCTGTGATTGGTCTAAGACTGTCTCTTTAACTTCTGTGATTGGTCTAAGACTGCCTCTTTACTTCTGCGTTTGGTCTAAGACTGCCTCTTTAACTTCTGTGATTGGTCTAAGACTGTCTCTATAACTTCTGTGATTGGTCTAAGACTGCCTCTTTAATTCTGTGTTTGGTCTAAGACTGCTTCTTTACTTCTAAGTGTTTGGACAAAGACTGTCTCTTTACTTCTGTGTTTGGTCTAATACTTCCTCTTTACTTCTAAGTGATTGGTCTAAGACTGCTTCATTACTTCTTAGTGTTTTTTCTAAAACTGCCTCTTTACTTCTGTGTTTGGTCTAAGACTGCCACTTTACTTCTAAGTGTTTGGCCTGAGACTGCTTCTTTACTTCTATATATTTGGCCTAAGACTGCCTCTTTACTTCTTAGTGTTTAGTCTAAGACTGCCACTTTACTTCTAAATATGTGGCTTAAGAATGCCACTTTACTTCTTAGTGTTTGGTCTAAGACTGCCACTTTACTACTAAGTGTTTGGCCTAAGACTGCTTCTTTACTTCTAAGTGTTTTGACTAAGACTGCCTCTTTACTTCTTAGTGTTTGGTCTAAGACTGCCTCTTTACTTCTATGTAAAGGTAAAGGTAAAGTACGAGACTTGAACCGGCGTCTTAGTACGCGAGTTTACACCCATATGTGCTCGGTTGTCTATTCAGAAATGTTCGGAAATTTCTGTATAGTGTCGCCTCAAGCATCGAAACTCAGATGCGAGGCAACATTCCTCACCTTCCCAGGGTAATACCCTGGTACCCATTTCTGCCAACGGCTGGGTCGACAGTGGGGAGGGGGGGGTATTTTTTTTTTCCCACCACGAGTACAATTCACACTGCTCCCAGCGGGAATCGAACACGGGTTGTCGGAACGGCGGTGGTCCAGTCGGGTGGTTTTCCTAACTCGTCTACCGAGGCCCCCTAGTGTCAGAAGTGGGACTTCTATGTGTTTGGTCTAAGACTGCCTCTTTACTTCTAAGTGTTTGGTCTAAGACTGCCTCTTTACTTCTAAGTGTTTGGTCTAAGACTGCCACTTTACTTCTAAGTGTTTGATCTAAGACTGCCTCTTTACTTCTAAGTGTTTGGTCTAAGACTGCCACTTTACTTCTAAGTGTTTGGTCTAAGACTGCCACTTTACTTCTAAGTGTTTGGTCTAAGACTGCCACTTTACTTCTAAGTGTTTGGTCTAAGACTGCCTCTTTACTTCTAAGTGTTTGGTCTAAGACTGCCACTTTACTTCTGTGTTTGATCTAAGACTGC
Source organism: Megaustenia siamemsis (assembly GCA_032433765.1). Lineage (NCBI taxonomy): Eukaryota > Metazoa > Mollusca > Gastropoda > Stylommatophora > Ariophantidae > Megaustenia > Megaustenia siamemsis. The sequence continues at coordinate 45,480,574 of JAVIAB010000001.1, forward strand.
CTCTTTACTTCTAAGTGTTTGGTTTAAGACTGCCTCTTTACTTCTAAGTGTTTGGTTTAAGACTGACTCTTTAACTTCTGTGATTGTTCTAAAACTGCCTCTTTACTTCTGTGTTTGGTCTAAGACTGTCTCTTTAACTTCTGTGATTGGTCTAAGACTGCTTCTTTACTTCTAAGTGTTTGGACTAAGACTGCCTCTTTACTTCTGTGTTTGTTCTAAGACTGTAACGTTACTTCTAAGTGTTTGGCCTGAGACTGGTTCTTTACTTCTAAATATTTTTCTTAAGACTGCCTCTTTACTACTTAGTGTTTGGTCTAAGACTGCCACTTTACTTCTAAGTGTTTGGCCTAAGACTGCTTCTTTACTTCTAAGTGTTTTGACTAAGACTGCCTCTTTACTTCTTAGTGTTTGGTCTAAGACTGCCTCTTTACTTCTATGTAAAGGTAAAGGTAAAGTACGAGACTTGAACCGGCGTCTTAGTACGCGAGTTTACACCCATATGTGCTCGGTTGTCTATTCAGAAATGTTCGGAAATTTCTGTATAGTGTCGCCTCAAGCATCGAAACTCAGATGCGAGGCAACATTCCTCACCTTCCCAGGGTAATACCCTGGTACCCATTTCTGCCAACGGCTGGGTCGACCTTGGGTTTTTTTTTTCCAACCACGAGTACAATTCACACTGCTCCCAGCGTGAATCAAACACGGGTTGTCCGAACGGCGGTGGTCCAGTCGGGTGGTTTTCCCAACTCGGCTACCAAGGCCCCCTAGTGTCAGAAGTGGGACTTCTATGTGTTTGGTCTAAGACTGCTACTTTACTTCTAAGTGTTTGGTCTAAGACTGCCACTTTACTTCTAAGTGTTTAGTCTAAGACTGCCTCTTTACTTCTAAGTGTTTGGTCTAAGACTGCCTATTTACTTCTAAGTGTTTGGTCTAAGACTGCCACTTTACTTCTAAGTGTTTGGTCTAAGACTGCCACTTTACTTCTAAGTGTTTGGTCTAAGACTGCCACTTTACTTCTAAGTGTTTTGTCTATGACTTCCTCTTTACTTCTAAGTGTTTGGTCTAAGACTGCTTCTTTACTTCTAAGTGTTTGATCTAAGACTGCTTCTTTACTTCTAAGTGTTTGGTCTAAGACTGCCTCTTTACTTCTAAGTGTTTGATCTAAGACTGCTTCTTTACTTCTAAGTGTTTGGTCTAAGACTGCCTCTTTACTTCTAAGTGTTTGGTCTAAGACTGCTTCTTTACTTCTAAGTGTTTGGACTAAGACTGCCTCTTTAACTTCTGTGATTGGTTTAAGACTGACCCTTTAACTTCTGTGATTGGTCTAAGACTGCCTCTTTACTTCTGTGTTTGGTCTAAGACTGCCTCTTTAACTTCTGTGATTGGTCTAAGACTGTCTGTTTAACTTCTGTGATTGGTCTAAGACTGCTTCTTTACTTCTAAGTGTTTGGTCTAGACTGCCACTTTACTTTTTAGTGTTTAGTCTAAGACTTCCTCTTTACTTCTAAGTGTTTGGTCTATGACTACCTCTTTACTTCTAAGTGTTATTGGTTATTGGTTATGGAAGGCCTCGGTATCACAGCAAACGAATTAAAATCCATAATTGCTCAACCGCCCGTGCCAGTGGAATCATCCGAATTACTAATTCATCTCCCAAACAAAGAAAGGTAACTGTAGTCCCCATCGTAGCAGTCTCAGCACACGCCAAAAGACATAAGGCGAAACCGCGCAGAAAGTGAACACAGTCAACTGTTCCCTGTCATACGATATCATCATTCATCGTAAACAAGCGGGATATCGAAGTAGGATCAAAACGGATGAGACACACAGCTCACGGTGTGCACAGAGCACTTAACTCAGTAGCTCCTGCAACAAGCCGGACTTGGAATATGAGGAAACTGCAAGAAGGAACACTTTTCAGACATAGCCTTCATGGTTCCTGCCGCCTATCCACCATATACCATGGTAGTTCACGTCCTCCCGAAAATGATGATCGTCATAGCACTTGATGATGTTAGGCCGTCATTGATGACTCCAATTCCAAACATATAGACACACAGTGGTGGTAAGTTATCATTTCCAATCCAACAGAAGCCACATGACCTGTAGTTAGTAAAACCACAGAGAGAATATGATTTTGTGACCTTCACTGATTCACTCTTAGATGTGAATGTGTAGTTTACATAAGAGGAGAAGTTTTCAACTACAGTGATCCCATTTAAGGCAATTCTGGGATAGCAAGGCAAGTCTCCTTTATAGCAGCAGAACTTGATGTTCTCCGCTCCCTTCTTGTAGCTGCCGCCACACGATTCTGATGTCTCATTAACTTGGACATCATTCAAGAACAATGTCAGATTAACATTCCATAGATATGGCTCTGCTGATGAAATGCTTGGTGCAACAGTTGTATCAATCATACTGGAGGCTCCTGGTCTGTGGTCATTAATATCACAGACGGCACATGATGTTGTTATATTCAGTATTTCTTTCTGGGGTGTAAATATGTGGCACACACATGGAGAGTGGTTTGTGGTCACAGTAATCCCATTAAAGGCAATTCTAGGATAGCATGGCATAGCTGTTTCAGAACAGCACAATCCTATGATGTTTTCTGTGTTCGCTATAAAGCTGCTGCTGCTACACAATCCTGACCAATTATAGGTGTGGACATTATTCACTTGCAATGACAAAACTGCTTTGTTTACATCATAAACCTCTGGAAGCGAATCATTTATGGGATTAATAGTACAATTAATCTTCCATCGGGGATATCTTCATTGAGTCCCCAAAAAAAGGTCTTTGGTTAAAAAGCACATATGCTTCTGAGTTAAACACACAATGAGCCCACTTCATAGATTCAAAATGATCCCTGCCAATGCCATCCGTTTGCACAAGTTAGGTCCTTAGATACCAACGTCAAAAATGTCTGAAACGAAGCCATCCAATTAACGACTTTATCTACAGCGAAGGTTAACGAACTATGAACAAACATTTATGTTCAAACCCTTGAAAACATTTTCAAAAATCTGCCAACTCGCAGCAATAAAATATATCGTGTTGTTCAATTTAAACATTGCTTAGTCCATAGCTCGAATATAAATAAGCTGCCATTTTGGTGCGTCCCATGACGTCATCCTCACTTCTAAGTGTTTGTCCTAAAACTGCTTCTTTACTTCTAAGTGTTTGGCCTAAGACTGCCTCTTTACTTCTTAATGTTTGGACTAAGACTGCCTCTTTAACTTCTGTGATTGGTCTAAGACTGTCTCGTTTCTTCTGTGTTTTGTCTAAGACTGCCTCTTTAACTTCTGTGATTGGTCTAAGACTGGCTCTTTAACTTCTGTGATTGGTCTAAGACTGCCGCTTTTCTTCTGTGATTGGTCTAAGACTGTCTATTTAACTTCTGTGATTGGTCTAAGACTGCCACATTACTTCTAAGTGTTTGGCTTGAGACTGCTTCTTTACTTCTAAATATTTGGCTTAAGACTGCTTCTTTACTACTTAGTGTTTGATCTAAGACTGCCACTTTACTTCTAAGTGTTTGGCCTAAGACTGCTTCTTTACTTCTAAGTGTTTGGACTAAGACTGCCTCTTTACTTCTTAGTGTTTGGTCTAAGACTGCCTCTTTACTTCTATGTAAAGGTTAAGGTAAAGTACGAAACTTGAACCGGCGTCTTAGCACGCGAGTTTACACACATATGTGCTCGGTCGCCTATCCAGAAATGTTTGGAAATTTCTGTATAGTGTCGCCTCAAGCATCGAAACTTAGATACGAGGCAACATTCCTCACCTTCCCAGGGTAATACCCTGGTACCCATTTCTGCCAACGGCTTTGTCGACCTTGGGTTTTTTTTTTCCAACCACGAGTACAATTCACACTGCTCCCAGCGGGAATCGAACACGGGTTGTCCGAACGGTGGTGGTCCAGTCGGGTGGTTTTCCCACCTCGGCTACCGAGGCCCCCTGTGTCAGAAGTGGGACTTCTATGTGTTTGGTCTAAGACTGCCACTTTACTTCTAAGTGTTTGGTCTAAAACTGCCACTTTACTTCTGTGTTTGTTCTAAGACTGCCACGTTACTTCTAAATATTTGGCCTGAGACTGCTTCTTTACTTCTAATTATTTTTCTTAAGACTGCCACTTTACTTCTAAGTGTTTGGTCTATGACTGCCTCTTTACTTCTAAGTGTTTGGTCTAAGACTGCTTCTTTACTTCTAAGTGTTTGGTCTAAGACTGCCTCTTTACTTCTAAGTGTTTGGTCTAAGACTGACTCTTTAACTTCTGTGATTGGTCTAAGACTGCTTCTTTACTTCTAAGTGTTTGGACTAAGACTGCCTCTTTACTTCTGTGTTTGTTCTAAGACTGCCACGTTACTTCTAAATGTTTGGCCTGAGACTGCTTCTTTACTTCTAATTATTTTTCTTAAGACTGCCACTTTACTTCTAAGTGTTTGGTCTATGACTGCCTCTTTACTTCTAAGTGTTTGGTCTAAGACTGCTTCTTTACTTCTAAGTGTTTGGTCTAAGACTGACTCTTTAACTTCTGTGATTGGTCTAAGACTGCCTCTTTACTTCTGTGTTTGGTCTAAGACTGCCTCTTTAACTTCTGTGATTGGTCTAAGACTGTCTCTTTAACTTTCGTGATTGGTCTAAGACAGCCTCTTTTCTTCTAAGTGTTTGGTCTAAGACTGCCTCTTTGACTTCTGTGATTGGTCTAAGAATGTCTCTTTAACTTCTGTGATTGGTCTAAGACTGCCACTTTACTTCTAAGTGTTTGGTCTAAGAGTGCCTCTTTACTTCTGTGTTTGTTCTAAGACTGCCAATTTACTTCTAAGTGATTGGTATAAGACTGCAACTTTACTTCTAAGTGTTTGGTCTAAGACTGCCTCTTCACTTCTAAGTGTTTGGTCTAAAACTGCTTCTTTACTTGTAAGTGTTTGATCTAAGACTCCCACTTTACTTCTATGTGTTTGGTCTAAGACTGCCACTTTACTTCTAAGTGTTTGATCAAAGACTGCCTCTTTACTTCTAAGTGTTTTTTGGTCTAAGACTCCCACTTTACTTCTATGTGTTTGGTCTAAGACTGCCTCTTTACTTCTGTGTTTGGTCTAAGACTGCCTCTTTAACTTCTGTGATTGGTCTAAGACTGTCTCTTTAACTTCTGTGATTGGTCTAAGACTGCCTCTTTACTTCTGTGTTTGGTCTAAGACTGCTTCTTTACCTCTGTATTTGGTCAAAGACTGCTTCTTTACTTCTAAGTTTTTGGACTAAGACTGCCTCTTTACTTCTGTGTTTGGCCTAAGACTGCTTCTTTACTTCTGTGTTTGGTCTAATACTTCCTCTTTACTTCTAAGTGATTGGTCTAAGACTGCTTCTTTATTTCTAAATATTTGGCCTAAGACTGCCTCTTTACTTCTTAGTGTTTACTCTAAGACTGCCACTTTACTTCTAAGTGTTTGGCTTAAGACTGCTTCTTTACTTCTAAGTGTTTGGACTAAGACTGCCTCTTTACTTCTTAGTGTTTGGTCTAAGACTGCTTCTTTACTTCTAAGTGTTTGGACTAAGACTGCCACTTTACTTCTAAGTGTTTGGCCTAAGACTGCTTCTTTACTTCTAAGTGTTTTGACTAAGACTGCCTCTTTACTTCTTAGTGTTTGGTCTAAGACTGCTTCTTTACTTCTATGTAAAGGTAAAGGTAAAGTACGAGACTTGAACCGGCGTCTTAGCACGCGAGTTTACACCCACATGTGCTCGGCCGCCTATCCAGAAATGTTCGGAAATTTCTGTATAGTGTCGCCTCAAGCATCGAAACTCAGATGCGAGGCAACATTCCTCACCTTCCCAGGGTAATATCCTGATACCCATTTCTGCCAACGGCTGGGTCGACCTTGGGTTTTTTGTTTTTTCCAACCACGAGTACAATTCACACTGCTCCCAGCGGGAATCGAACTCGGGTTGTCCGAACTTCGGTAGTCCAGTCGGGTGGTTTTCCCAACTCGGCTACCGAGGCCCCCTATTGTCAGAAATGGGACTTTTATGTGTTTGGTCTAAGACTTCTTCTTTACTTCTAAGTGTTTGGACTAAAACTGCCTCTTTAACTTCTGTGATTGGTCTAAGACTGCCTCTTTAACTTCTGTGATTGGTTTAAAATTGTCTCTTTAACTTCTGTGATTGGTCTAAGACCGCCTCTTTACTTCTGTGTTTGGTCTAAGACTGCCTCTTTAACTTCTGTGATTGGTCTAAGACTGTCTCTTTAACTTCTGTGATTGGTCTAAGACTGCCTCTTTACTTCTGCGTTTGGTCTAAGACTGCCTCTTTAACTTCTGTGATTGGTCTAAGACTGGCTCTATAACTTCTGTGATTGGTCTAAGACTGCCTCTTTAATTCTGTGTTTGGTCTAAGACTGCTTCTTTACTTCTAAGTGTTTGGACAAAGACTGCTTCTTAACTTCTGTGATTGGTCTAAGACTTCCTCTTTACTTCTAAGTGATTGGTCAAAGACTGCCTCTTTAACTTCTGTGATTGGTCTAAGACTGTTTCTTTAACTTCTGTGATTGGTCTAAGACTGCCTCTTTACTTCTAAGTGTTTGGTCTAAGACTGCCTCTTTACTTCTGTGTTTGTTCTAAGACTGTCACTTTACTTCTAAGTGTTTGGCCTAAGACTGCTTCTTTACTTCTAAATATGTGTCTTAAGACTGCCTCTTTACTTCTTAGTGTTTGGTCTAAGACTGCCACTTTACTTCTAAGTGTTTGGCCTAAGACTGCTTCTTTACTTCTAAATGTTTGGACTAAGACTGCTTCTTTACTTCTTAGTGTTTGGTCTAAGACTGCCTCTTTACTTCTATGTAGAGAAAAGGTAAAGTAAGAGACTTGAACCGGCGTCTTAGCACGCGAGTTTACACCCATATGTGCTCGGCCGCCTATCCAGAAATGTTTGGATATTTCTGTATAGTGTCGCCTCAAGCTTCGAAACTCAGATTCGAGGCAACATTCCTCACCTTCCCAGGGTAATATCCTGTTACCCATTTCTGTCAACGGCTGGGTCGACCGTGGGTTTTGTTTTTTTTCCAACCACGAGTACAATTCACACTGCTCCCAGCGGGAATCGAACACGGGTGTTGTCCGAACCGCGGTAGTCCAGTCGGGTGGTTTTCCCAATTCGGCTACCGAGGCCCCCTAGTGTCAAAAGTGGGACTTCTATGTGTTTGGTCTAAGACTGCCACTTTACTTCTAAGTGTTTGGTCTAAGACTGCCACTTTACTTCTAAGTGTTTGATCTAAGACTGCCACTTTACTTCTAAGTGTTTGGTCTAAGACTGCCTCTTTACTTCTAAGTGTTTTGTCTAAGACTGCCACTTTACTTCTAAGTGTTTGGTCTAAGACTGCCACTTTACTTCTAAGTGTTTGATCTAAGACTGCCACTTTACTTCTAAGTGTTTGGTCTAAGACTGCCACTTTACTTCTAAGTGTTTGGTCTAAGACTGCCACTTTACTTCTAAGTGTTTGGTCTAAGACTGCCACTTTACTTCTAAGTGTTTGGTCTAAGACTGCCACTTTACTTCTATGTGTTTGGTCTAAGACTGCCACTTTACTTCTAAGTGTTTGGTCTAAGACTGCCACTTTACTTCTAAGTGTTTGATCTAAGACTGCCACTTTACTTCTATGTGTTTGGTCTAAGACTGCCACTTTACTTCTAAGTGTTTGGTCTAAGACTGCCACTTTACTTCTAAGTGTTTGATCTAAGACTGCCACTTTACTTCTAAGTGTTTGATCTAAGACTGCCACTTTACTTCTAAGTGTTTGATCTAAGACTGCCACTTTACTTCTAAGTGTTTGATCTAAGACTGCCACTTTACTTCTAAGTGTTTGGTCTAAGACTGCCTCTTTACTTCTAAGTGTTTGATCAAAGACTGCCACTTTACTTCTATGTGTTTGTTCTAAGCCTGCCTCTTTACTTCTAAGTGTTTGGTCTAAGACTGCCTCTTAACTTCTAAATGTTTGGTCTAAGACTGCCTCTTTACTTCTGTGTTTGGACTAAGAATATGCAAGCAAGCACTTGTGTATCCATACAAAATCTGTTTCCTCTTTTCTTTTCCAAATAAAGCCTCGGATATTTGATGCAGGGAGCCGCGATAGCTCAGTGGTTAGTGAACTGGACTATAAAGAACAAGAGAGCAGGCGCGATCCTGATCGACGGCTTCCAGGTTCATCCAGCCTTAAATGGGTACCAGATTTTGTTTCTGGGAAAGTAAAGCGGCACGGACATTATACCGACCACATTACCCAAAAATCATGTACCAAAAGTCTATAAAAATTATGATTATATAAATTAACACCATATTTGTTGAAAGCTCCCTGGACAGCTAAAAAGACCAATGTGGACATTCTTAAAGAGGTCAACACAAAAAGGCAGCTCCTAAAAACATCAGAAAGAAACAAGCAACATTGTTCGGGCACATCATGAGAAGAGGAAAGTTGGAATACTTGGTTACAACTGGCGAAATAATAGGAAAGAGAGATCGCGGGCGACAAAGAGAGAAAATACTGGATAGCTTGGTGTCATGGCATGGAAAGCAGTCAACAACAGAACTGATACGATGCACTGTAGATAGAAGATTGTGGAAGGAAATGATCGCCTACGCCAATCGGTACGGCACATGATGATGATGATGAACACCATATTCCGAATACAATACTTCTTTTTTGATGCAGCCACCACGTATTTAAAATAAATAATTTGATACACAATTTGTCAGTAATGAATGAATGAATGAATCTAAAAGACACAGCATTTTTTATATCAGCATTTTTTGTACATACTCGTTGTGTATATATAGATATATATTAGATGATGTCGTTTAGCATGCTAGGTTTGAAGTAAATCTTAAATACAACAATCCATGTAACGAGAGAAACGATGAGAGTTTCCTGTATGTGTTCATAATATCATGTCCATAGCTCAAATGGATTGCAGACATGAATAACGTGTCACTGCTACAGATAGCCTAATTCGTTGTTGAGTGTTGTGTGCGAACATCTCTTCAACTCGGACTAACGACGGAAGATAGTTGTCTTTCTTTGTCTCAACACCCTTATTCTCTCTCTCTCTCTCTCTCTCTCTCTCTCTCTCTCTCTCTCTCTCTCTCTCTCTCTCTCTCGATCTATCTTTCTCGTGGCTATACCTTTAAATCCTATGATAAACATCTCATTTTGAGTGATCCACCAGGACGACTTTATGAGTCTCTGACATTATTACGGTTGTCGGACCTGCCGTATTTTGATTAGTTGACCAATCCATGTCTCATTCTCTCATTTCTGGCTTGTTTTGTGGAGGTTACCTCAAAACAGGGGACATTTCGAGCGGTTTTAATGCGTATGACTTCCGTGTTGAGATTTGTGTTCGATCATGAGTTAGGAAGATTGTGACAACCGTCGGAATCTGATTGATGAGATTTCGATTCTCGCTCATGTTGACTTGTGTGTACTGACGGCCGGTATCTGGGCTTCCAGTTCCGTAGTAACCGTTCTTGCTGGCTTCTGGAGGTGTGTGTCCTATTTGTTGCATGACATGAGCACATGCAGTGAACTTCATACCAGCCAGTTATATTCTGCACTGCTTTATTTGTTTTACACACATCCCGTTCACACACGCACAGTTACACTTATGGGTATGTGGGTATATGTATTAAGAGAGACAAAATATGCAGGGATGGGCAGGTAGATAGATATTTGAATTAATGGATAGGCAGACATACAAAAAAACAGGCAGACAGAGATACAGACAGATGGGCTGACAGACAGCGAGCGTGGGGGAGAGCGAGTGACTTTGTACACTTGAACAAAAAGGCTGCATAAGTGTTACAAACCTATGAAATATAATGAGCACTTCAACAGGTTGATATGTTCAAAGGCACAAAACATCCCGGGGGAAAATAAGAAATACATTGTGTAAACAATAATGACAAATTACTGAACGATCAATATGTTTTTTTATCAGAATTAAAATATTTAATAGTACTTTGATGACGTAAATTTAACAAATAAAATGGAAATATTTTGTTTGTTGAACGGACTTGAATTTTTGTTTCTGTTGTTGAACGGACATGAATTTTGTTTTTGTTTTTGTTGGGCGTGCGTGAATTTGTCTGCTGTTGAACAAACGTGAATTTTTGTTGTTGTTGTTGTTGAACGGACGTGAACTTTGTTATTATTGTTGAACGGATGTGAATTTTTATTGTTGCTGAGCGGATGTGAATTTTCGTTATTTGTTGAACGGACGTGGAATTTTGTTGTTGTTGAACTGATGTGAATTTGTGTTGTTATTGTTGTTGAACGGATGTGAATTTGTGTTATTGTTGTTGTTGTTTGAACGGATGTGAATTTTTCTTGTTGAACGGACAAGAATGTTTGTTGTTGAGCGGACAAGAATGTTTGTTGCTGAACGGACAAGAATGTTTGTTATTGTTGAACAGACAAGAATGTTTGTTGTTGTTGAACATACAAGAATGTTTGTTGTTGTTGAACGGACAAGAATGTTTGTTGTTGTTGAACGGACAAGAATGTTTGTTGTTGTTGAACAGACAAGAATGTTTGTTGTTGTTGAACATACAAGAATGTTTGTTGTTGAACATACAAGAATGTTTGTTGTTGTTGAACGGACAAGAATGTTTGTTGTTGAACGGACAAGAATGTTTGTTGTTGTTGAACGGACAAGAATGTTTGTTGTTGAACGGACAAGAATGTTTGTTGTTGTTGAACAGACAAGAATGTTTGTTGTTGTTGAACAGACAAGAATGTTTGTTGTTGTTGAACAGACAAGAATGTTTGTTGTTGTTGAACGGACAAGAATGTTTGTTGTTGTTGAACAGACAAGAATGTTTGTTGTTGTTGAACATACAAGAATGTTTGTTGTTGAACATACAAGAATGTTTGTTGTTGTTGAACATACAAGAATGTTTGTTGTTGTTGAACATACAAGAATGTTTGTTGTTGTTGAACAGACAAGAATGTTTGTTGTTGTTGAACATACAAGAATGTTTGTTGTTGTTGAACAGACAAGAATGTTTGTTGTTGTTGAACATACAAGAATGTTTGTTGTTGTTGAACGGACAAGAATGTTTGTTGTTGTTGAACAGACAAGAATGTTTGTTGTTGAACGGACAAGAATGTTTGTTGTTGTTGAACGGACAAGAATGTTTGTTGTTGTTGAACAGACAAGAATGTTTGTTGTTGTTGAACATACAAGAATGTTTGTTGTTGTTGAACAGACAAGAATGTTTGTTGTTGTTGAACAGACAAGAATGTGTGTTGTTGTTGAACATACAAGAATATTTGTTGTTGTTGAACAGACAAGAATGTTTGTTGTTGTTGAACGGACAAGAATGTTTGTTGTTGTTGAACAGACAAGAATGTTTGTTGTTGCTGAACATACAAGAATGTTTGTTGTTGTTGAACGGACAAGAATGTTTGTTGTTGTTGAACGGACAAGAATGTTTGTTGTTGTTGAACATACAAGAATGTTTGTTGTTGTTGAACAGACAAGAATGTCTGTTGTTGAACAGACAAGAATGTTTGTTGTTGTTGAACAGACAAGAATGTTTGTTGTTGTTGAACAGACAAGAATGTATGTTGTTGTTGAACATACAAGAATGTTTGTTGTTGTTGAACAGACAAGAATGTTTGTTGTTGTTGAACATACAAGAATGTTTGTTGTTGTTGAACGGACAAGAATGTTTGTTGTTGTTGAACAGACAAGAATGTTTGTTGTTGTTGAACAGACAAGAATGTTTGTTGTTGTTGAACAGACAAGAATGTTTGTTGTTGTTGAACATACAAGAATGTTTGTTGTTGTTGAACAGACAAGAATGTTTGTTGTTGTTGAACATACAAGAATGTTTGTTGTTGTTGAACAGACAAGAATGTTTGTTGTTGTTGAACGGACAAGAATGTTTGTTGTTGTTGAACATACAAGAATGTTTGTTGTTGTTGAACAGACAAGAATGTTTGTTGTTGTTGAACGGACAAGAATGTTTGTTGTTGTTGAACAGACAAGAATGTTTGTTGTTGAACAGACAAGAATGTTTGTTGTTGTTGAACAGACAAGAATGTTTGTTGTTGTTGAACAGACAAGAATGTTTGTTGTTGTTGAACAGACAAGAATGTTTGTTGTTGTTAAACAGACAAGAATGTTTGTTGTTGTTGAACAGACAAGAATGTTTGTTGTTGTTGAACAGACAAGAATGTTTGTTGTTGTTGAACAGACAAGAATGTTTGTTGTTGTTGAACAGACAAGAATGTTTGTTGTTGTTGAACAGACAAGAATGTTTGTTGTTGTTGAACAGACAAGAATGTTTGTTGTTGTTGAACGGACAAGAATGTTTGTTGTTGTTGAACAGACAAGAATGTTTGTTGTTGTTGAACGGACAAGAATGTTTGTTGTTGTTGAACAGACAAGAATGTTTGTTGTTGAACATACAAGAATGTTTGTTGTTGTTGAACAGACAAAAATGTTTGTTGTTGTTGAACAGACAAGAATGTTTGTTGTTGTTGAACGGACAAGAATGTTTGTTGTTGTTGAACAGACAAAAATGTTTGTTGTTGTTGAACAGACAAGAATGTTTGTTGTTGTTGAACAGACAAGAATGTTTGTTGTTGTTGAACGGACAAGAATGTTTGTTGTTGTTGAACAGACAAGAATGTTTGTTGTTGAACAGACAAGAATGTTTGTTGTTGTTGAACAGACAAGAATGTTTGTTGTTGAACATACAAGAATGTTTGTTGTTGTTGAACATACAAGAATGTTTGTTGTTGTTGAACGGACAAGAATGTTTGTTGTTGTTGAACAGACAAGAATGTTTGTTGTTGAACGGACAAGAATGTTTGTTGTTGTTGAACGGACAAGAATGTTTGTTGTTGTTGAACGGAGGTCAATTTTTTTCTTGTTGTGGAATTTACGTGAATTTTTATTGTTGTTGAACGAACGGGAATTTTTGTTCTTGTGGAATTTACGTGAATTTGTATTTGTGTTGAATGGACGTGAATTGCTGTTGTTGAATTTACGTGAAATTTTGTTGTTGTTGAACGGATGTGAGATTTTGTTGTTGTTGTTGAAGTGATGTGAATATTTTTTAAAATTTCTGTTGTTGAACAGATGTTGGTTTTTCCTGCTGTTACATTTCATGTGTCTCAAATATTATGTTAATCATGAGTATTCCATATTTTTTTGTGTCGACCCTTTGATCTACTGTTCTCATTGCGGTAGTTGAGAATAAGCTGCGGGTATTTTTTGGTAGCGGGCTGCCTTCCATCTTTGATTGCTACTTCCCTTTGATTTCTTTCCTCTTTGATTGCTACTCCTCTTGTATTGCTACTTCTCTTTGATTGCTTTCCTCTTTGATTGTTACTTCTATTTGATTGTTACTCCTCTTTGATTGCTACTCCTCTTTGATTGCTACTCTTCTTTAATTGCTACTCCTCCTATATTGCTACTCTTCTATGATTGCTACTCCTCTTTAATTGCTACTCCTCCTTTATTGCTACTCCTCTTTGATTGCTACTCCTCTTTAATTGCTACTCCTCTTTAATTGCTACTCCTCTTTAATTGCTACTCCTCTTTAATTGCTACTCCTCCTTTATTGCTACTCCTCTTTGATTGCTACTCCTCTTTAATTGCTACTCCTCTTTAATTGCTACTCCTCTTTAATTGCTACTCCTCCTTTATTGCTACTCCTCTTTAATTGCTACTCCTCTTTAATTGCTACTCCTCCTTTATTGCTACTCCTCCTTTATTGCTACTCCTCTTTAATTGCTACTCCTCCTTTATTGCTACTCCTCTTTAATTGCTACTCCTCTTTAATTGCTACTCCTCCTTTATTGCTACTCCTCTTTAATTGCTACTCCTCTTTAATTGCTACTCCTCCTTTATTGCTACTCCTCTTTGATTGCTACTCCTCTTTAATTGCTACTCCTCTTTAATTGCTACTCCTCTTTGATTGCTACTCCTCTTTGATTGCTACTCCTCTTTAATTGCTACTCCTCTTTAATTGCTACTCCTCTTTGATTGCTACTCCTCTTTAATTGCTACTCCTCTTTTATTGCTACTCCTCTTTAATTGCTACTCCTCCTTTATTGCTACTCCTCTTTGATTGCTACTCCTCTTTAATTGCTACTCCTCCTTTATTGCTACTCCTCTTTGATTGCTACTCCTCTTTAATTGCTACTCCTCTTTAATTGCTACTCCTCTTTAATTGCTACTCCTCCTTTATTGCTACTCCTCTTTGATTGCTAATCCTCTTTAATTGCTACTCCTCTTTAATTGCTACTCCTCCTTTATTGCTACTCCTCTTTAATTGCTACTCCTCTTTAATTGCTACTCCTCTTTAATTGCTACTCCTCTTTAATTGCTACTCCTCTTTAATTGCTACTCCTCCTTTATTGCTACTCCTCTTTAATTGCTACTCCTCTTTAATTGCTACTCCTCTTTAATTGCTACTCCTCCTTTATAGCTACTCATCTTTAATTGCTACTCCTCTTTAATTGCTACTCCTCCTTTATTGCTACTCCTCTTTGATTGCTACTCCTCTTTAATTGCTACTCCTCTTTAATTGCTACTCCTCTTTGATTGCTACTCCTCTTTAATTGCTACTCCTCTTTAATTGCTACTCCTCTTTGATTGCTACTCCTCTTTAATTGCTACTCCTCTTTTATTGCTACTCCTCTTTAATTGCTACTCCTCCTTTATTGCTACTCCTCTTTGATTGCTACTCCTCTTTAATTGCTACTCCTCTTTTATCGCTGCTCCTCTTTGATTGGGACTCCTCTTTAATTGCTACTCCACATTGTTGCTACTCCTCTTTGATTGCTACTTCTCTTTGATTGCTACTTCTCTTTGATTGCTACTCCTCTTTGATTGCTACTCCTCTTTGGTTGCTATTTCTCTTTGATTGCTACTCCTCTTTAATTGCTACTCCTCTTTTATTGCTACTCCTCTTTAATTGCTACTCCTCTTTAATTGCTACTCCTCTTATATCAATTAGGGAGATTTTGTTGTTGTTGTTGAAGTGATGTGAATATTTTTTAAAATTTCTGTTGTTGAACAGATGTGAATTTTTGTTGTTTTTGAACTGATGTGATTTTTTTTAAATTTCCGTTTTTTGAACGGATGCTAATTGTTGTTGTTGTTATTGAACGGACATAATAGCATGGACAGCTAAGAAGAGTAATGAAAATGTTATGAAAGAGATCAAACGCAAAAAAGAGCTAATTCCCAATATTAGAATGAAACAATCATCATTTTTTTGGGCCATGTAATGAGAATGGAACAACTGGAATATATTGCAACAACTGAAAAAATTGAGGGACGAAGACATAGAGGGAAGAAAAATGAGAAAATACTAGAAAGCTTAAGAGAATGGCTAGGCAGAATGTCAACAACAGAAATGATAAAGAACTGTCGAGATCGAAAGTTGTGGAGAAACATGATCACCTACGCCAGCAGGCCCGGTACTTGATGATGATGATTGAACGGACGTGAGATTTTGTCATTGTTTTTGAACGGATGTGAATTTTTGTTATTGAACGGATGTGAGTTTTTTTTTTTTTTTTTTTTGCTGTTGCTCGTGTTTAACGAATGTGAATTTTGTTTTTGTTGTTGCTCGTGTTTAACGAATGTGAATTTTGTTTTTGTTGTTGCTCGTGTTTAACGAATATGAATTTTGTTTTTGTTGTTGCTCGTGTTTAACGAATGTGAATTTTGTTTTTGTTGTTAAACGGATGTTAATTCTTGTTGTTGAAAGGGCGTGAATTTTTGTTGTCATTGAAGGGGCCTGAAATTTTGTTCTTGTTGTTGAACGGAAGTGAATTTTTGTTGTTGCTGAAAGGGCGTGAATTTGTGTTGTTATTGTTGAACGGATGTGAATTGTTGTTGTTTTTGAACGGACGTGAATTTTTGTTGTTTTTGAACGGACGTGAATTTTTTTGTTGCGTTCTGGCGGCAATTACCGTTTTTCCTAGTTCGAACTACAAATGGCGGCTTCTAGGCGCAGTAGCTCTGTTCCGTGGTTTAAGGTCTTATTCTACTTCTTTGCTTGTTTATTTCCCCAAATTGTACAGGGAAGATATAATTTGAATTATTTTGATCTTCTGTTGGTTTTTCCTGCTGTTACATTTCATGTGTCTCAAATATTATGTTAATCATGAGTATTCCATATTTTTTTGTGTCGACCCTTTGATCTACTGTTCTCATTGCGGTAGTTGAGAATAAGCTGCGGGTATTTTTTGGTAGCGAGCTGCCTTCCATCTTTGATTGCTACTTCCTTTTGATTGCTTTCCTCTTTGATTGCTACTCCTCTTGTATTGCTACTTCTCTTTGATTGCTTTCCTCTTTGATTGCTACTTCTATTTGATTGTTACTCCTCTTTGATTGCTACTCCTCTTTGATTGCTACTCTTCTTTAATTGCTACTCCTCCTTTATTGCTACTCTTCTTTGATTGCTACTCCTCTTTAATTGCTACTCCTCCTTTATTGCTACTCCTCTTTGATTGCTACTCCTCTTTAATTGCTACTCCTCTTTAATTGCTACTCCTCTTTAATTGCTACTCCTCTTTAATTGCTACTCCTCTTTAATTGCTACTCCTCCTTTATTGCTACTCCTCTTTGATTGCTACTCCTCTTTAATTGCTACTCCTCTTTAATTGCTACTCCTCTTTAATTGCTACTCCTCCTTTATTGCTACTCCTCTTTAATTGCTACTCCTCTTTAATTGCTACTCCTCTTTAATTGCTACTCCTCCTTTATTGCTACTCCTCCTTTATTGCTACTCCTCTTTAATTGCTACTCCTCCTTTATTGCTACTCCTCTTTAATTGCTACTCCTCTTTAATTGCTACTCCTCTTTAATTGCTACTCCTCCTTTATTGCTACTCCTCTTTAATTGCTACTCCTCTTTAATTGCTACTCCTCCTTTATTGCTACTCCTCTTTGATTGCTACTCCTCTTTAATTGCTACTCCTCTTTAATTGCTACTCCTCTTTGATTGCTACTCCTCTTTAATTGCTACTCCTCTTTAATTGCTACTCCTCTTTGATTGCTACTCCTCTTTAATTGCTACTCCTCTTTATTGCTACTCCTCTTTAATTGCTACTCCTCCTTTATTGCTACTCCTCTTTGATTGCTACTCCTCTTTAATTGCTACTCCTCCTTTATTGCTACTCCTCTTTGATTGCTACTCCTCTTTAATTGCTACTCCTCTTTAATTGCTACTCCTCTTTAATTGCTACTCCTCCTTTATTGCTACTCCTCTTTGATTGCTACTCCTCTTTAATTGCTACTCCTCATTAATTGCTACTCCTCTTTAATTGCTACTCCTCCTTTATTGCTACTCCTCTTTAATTGCTACTCCTCTTTAATTGCTACTCCTCTTTAATTGCTACTCCTCCTTTATTGCTACTCCTCCTTTATTGCTACTCCTCTTTAATTGCTACTCCTCCTTTATTGCTACTCCTCTTTAATTGCTACTCCTCTTTAATTGCTACTCCTCTTTAATTGCTACTCCTCCTTTATAGCTACTCATCTTTAATTGCTACTTCTCTTTAATTGCTACTCCTCCTTTATTGCTACTCCTCTTTGATTGCTACTCCTCTTTAATTGCTACTCCTCTTTAATTGCTACTCCTCTTTGATTGCTACTCCTCTTTAATTGCTACTCCTCTTTAATTGCTACTCCTCTTTGATTGCTACTCCTCTTTAATTGCTACTCCTCTTTTATTGCTACTCCTCTTTAATTGCTACTCCTCCTTTATTGCTACTCCTCTTTGATTGCTACTCCTCTTTAATTGCTACTCCTCTTTTATCGCTGCTCCTCTTTGATTGGGACTCCTCTTTAATTGCTACTCCACATTGTTGCTACTCCTCTTTGATTGCTACTTCTCTTTGATTGCTACTTCTCTTTGATTGGTACTCCTCTTTGATTGCTACTCCTCTTTGGTTGCTATTTCTCTTTGATTGCTACTCCTCTTTAATTGCTACTCCTCTTTTATTGCTACTCCTCTTTAATTGCTACTCCTCCTTTATTGCTACTCCTCTTTGATTGCTACTCCTCTTTAATTGCTACTCCTCTTTTATCGCTGCTCCTCTTTGATTGGGACTCCTCTTTAATTGCTACTCCACATTGTTGCTACTCCTCTTTGATTGCTACTTCTCTTTGATTGCTACTCCGCATTCATTGTTACGCCTCTTTGATTGTTACTTCTCTTTGATTGTTACTTCTCTTTGATTGCTACTCCTCTTTGATTGCTACTCTCTTTGATTGTTACTTCTCTTTGATTGCTACTCCTCATTGATTGCTACTCCTCTTAGATTGTTACTTCTCTTTGATTGTTACTTCTCTTTGATTGCTACTCCTCTTTGATTGCTACTCTCTTTGCCAGAGTGATTTACCCTTTTCCCACAGACGCCACGAGAAGGTACATTAGACACACATAAATACATTTAGCTCATCTCCGGCCGAAGACAGCACATGGCGTACAAATCATAACTGTCACGTCTGATGATCCACTACTAGTCTTGTAGTAGTTTTGGTTTTATATCAATTAGGTGGCCAGTTTAAAAAACACCTAAACAATTCTCCAAGAAAATATAACATTTCATATTGATGGAGTAGAAATGAAATATGATTTTTAAAAGTGTGATTATTGCTTACTTCATTAAGAAATTGCTTTTGGGCTTTTATTAGGGCATTTTCTGGTTCCAGCACCTTTTTTGTTTATAGCAAAATAAATATAATAGGAACACTTTGAACTATTTGAACACTTTGAACAGTTTGCTAGCGGCAGTCACTAATTCACAATAAGGAACTTTGTTATTTAAACTTGTAATGACAGAATCTATAGATTGACAACTCATTGAACTGCGTATTATGAATTCATTTTTGTTTTCCTCATTATAATCTGCCTGGAACTCTCGATTCTGAAAATATAGCACCTTAAATAATCTTGATGTACTATCCTTAGATAAGTACTGATTGTGATGAGAAAAGGTATGAAATACTAACGTTGCCTCCCTTGCGCAAACTTTTCTGCCCATTCAGAATAATAGAAGAGAAATATAGTTGAATATTACACATTATGTTAACCTCAGATCTATCTATCTATTGTCCTTTCGAGCCGAAGACGGCACATAGGGCAGAACCACAATCTCAAAAATAGAAACCTTGCGTGCCAAAATGGCACATATTGCAGAGATCACTGCTTCTAAAATCGATGGTAGATGTACAATAGAAGTAAGAAACAGAATCATCATCATCAAGTACCGGGCCTACTGGCGTAGGTGATCATGTCTCTCCACAACTTTCGATCTCGGCAGCTATTTATCATTTCTGTTGTTGACCTTCTGCCAAGCCATTCTCTTTAGCTGCCTGTTATTTTTTCTCTTTGCTTCCCTCTATCTCTTCGTCCCTCAATTTTTCCAGTTGTTACAATATATTCAAGTTGTTCTCTTCTCATTACATGGCCAAAAAATGATGATTGTCTCTTCCTAACATTGGAAATTAGCTCTCTTTTTGCTTTGACCTCTGTCAGAACCTCTATATTACTCTTCCTAGCTGTCCATGGTATTCTCAACATTCTTCTGTAAAACCACATTTCTACAGACTGCAGTGATTTTCTTGTCTGTTGTCCTATTGTCCATGACTCGCATCCATATGTTAAGACTGGCTCTACGTAACATTTAAGAACTCTTTTTCTTGTTTCTATTGTCAAAAATGGATTGCATAGTATTTTCCTCATTTTTTGGAAAGCTGCTTTTGCCTGAGCCATTTTGCATCTCACCTGTTTTGTACATCTTCCATCTGAGGTTAACAAAGTTCCCAAATATTTAAATTCATTTACTTGTTTTAATACTGTTCCACTTGTCTTTATTTTGCACTGAGGTGATGTCTTTTTCTTTGTTGTTACCATTACCTCTGTCTTTTTGCTATTAAGACAAAGAAACAGAATAGCTCAGACAAAAACAGTTTTCCAAAAAAATAAGGAAGATACTGTGCAATCAATTTTTGACAATATAAACAAGAAAAAGAGTTCTTAAATATTAAGTTGGGTCTTAACATATGGATGTGAATCATGGACAATAGGACAACAGACAAGAAAATCACTGGAGTCTGTAGAAATGTGGTTTTACAGAAGAATGTTGAGAACCCCATGGAATACTAAGAAGAGTAATGAAAATGTTCTGAAAAGGGCCAAAGCGAAAATGAGAGCTAATATCCAAATTTAGGAAGAAACAATCCTCATTTTTTTACAATGTAATGAGAAGAAAACAGCTGGAATATATTGTAATTACTGGGAAAATTGAGGGACGAAGAGATAGAGGGAAGCAAAGAGAAACAATACCAGACAGCTAAGAGAATGGCTTGGCAGAAGGTCAAAAGCAGATATGATAAATAGCTGTCGAGATCGAAAGTTGTGGAAAGACATGATCACTTACGTCAGAAGGCATGGTACTTGATGATGATTACACGTTGTAGGCTGGGAAAGAACATCGATATTGAAGTTTCAAAATCTACACTATGGAGAGTTGTGAGAAGTGCAGTTTTTACCATTAGAAAGTTGGCTGGTGGAAAAAAAAACAACATTCGTGAGCAGCCACATGTAGTAGCTGTGAGAACTCACATCCAGTAGTTTGAGAAGTAAGTATTTACGTGAAGTCCAGAAAACTCGTAAAGAATGTTATAATATTGTATATTTAGATGAAACAGCAATCAATGTGCTCACCACACAAGTGAAAAGGAATGGCAGTTATCAGATGGAAGTATTAAACGATCGGTACCTAGCAGAAAAGGGCAGTACGTGATAGCTGCACATGCAGGTAGCAGACATAATGGACTATTGCAGAATGTGTGAACTCGTTTTTGTTTCACAGTCAACAGTCAGTCCGGACTGTCACTTCGAGATGAGCGGCCAGATATTTAGAGAGTAGACTGAGAAAACTGTTCTTTCACATTAGATCGACCCTCTTGTTGAATAATGTACAATGCATCACACCACAAGGTGGTTGCACAAGAAGATAAAGTTCCACCATCATCGAGTACAAAAGATGAAATAAAGATTTGGCTCATGTCTGTTCATGCAGGAACACATACATGTACATGAAACCTGAATTGCTTTTCATTGTAAAACAGACACAGAGGACAACATTATTTCATAGACAAGTTAATATAAGAGGATGGTCATAATGTTTGAGACTTCCACCTTACCTTTCACATAAATCCATCAGAACTAGTCGGGGCAAATGTCAAAAGACAAGACAAATAAGTCCTTCAAATTATGCGATGATAAGACACATACAGTTCACGCCCTCTCAAGAATAGACAACGATTACGGGGTAAAATATGAGGATCAAATCTTACGTGAAGAAGAGAAATGTTAACAGAAGGATGGTTTGGGATTTATTCAGCCGAAAGCAGTAATCAACCTATTAGACTCATCTGATTTTGAATGAGAATTATTACTCTGAAGATGTCTTCCGCGAAATAAAATTGCTTGCCAGCATGTTGACATCAAATTGTAAAACAGGTCCTTTTCATGCCCCTTTCCAATCATCCAGAAGACTTGACTTCAAAACTGAATATAGCCAATTATAATTTGTTAAGCATAAGAAACATTCACTTTCGTCTTTACTTTTACTATTTACACACTTGATTTCTTGTGACATTGATAATTGTTTCATAGAAGCATGTAGCGTACAAGACGAAACCAACACATATAATTTAGTTACATTTTGTAACAGTTTGCCCACATTTCGATGACATGCCTATAGCTTATCAAAAGTCAAGAAAATGTTAAGCTTACTGTCAATTCTATTTTTTTTACGGGCGCAATAATTGCTGCATTAACAAGAATCAAAAGAACCAGCCACTTTAAGTAAACTGTATTGCCTACATTATTTTAAATTATACATTTTTAACATCGTGGACTACGTAAGACCACATGCAAAAAATCATGGTAATCCGACCAGGTGCTTCCAAAATATTTGATGAAGTTTGAAGACATGGGGTTTGGATGTGACTTTTCACAAATAATGTTTCTTCCTCATGCAACTTTCTAAAGATGAAGTCTACACTCCTCTGTTCTCCGTCAAGCAGATTTTGAAACTTCGATGTCGTTGTTTGCTCTTGGCCACATTTTCAATTTTCTTAGTGTTATTGTTTCGTACAAAGCAAACATTCCACAAACTTCTCTTCGTATATATTTTTTATCGATAATGTTTAATACTACCTTCCCACCTTGCTGTCTTATAATCCTTCAACGTCAATACCCATATTCTTAGGCCCAGCGAAAAAATGGCCGTTTATGTAACCACAAAATATGCATTGTTCTCTTCTCAGAGTTTGATAAATAACAATAAAGTCTCCCCGTTTACTCTTTTTCTCTCTCTCTCTCTCTCTCTCTCTCTCTCTCTAAAAATATTGATAAATCTTCAATGCTATAGTTTGAAGTGCAACTAATTTCATTTTTAAACTCATTGTAAAATGCGTTTACTACGCCTTTGGAATGTATTAGATTCCGCAGGAAGTTTTCCATGTATATGCACAAAGTCGGTTAACGATCGTTTTAAAAATCCGTGCAAATTATTTTTATTTAAATTAGGCGTGTAATGTTGACCAGTAGAAACTATACATATTCTGTTTGACTAGTTTCATCATATGTATTTGTTTCCATAAACCGTAGATAAGACAAAATTAAAACTATCTATTAGTTTCAAATGATTTTTTTTTAATATAACGCCATGACCATAAACAGTGTGCATATAAAATGTAAACAGTTAAAACCAAATTGTTATTAAGTTATAGCATTTTGGAACGGACTATTACAGCTTTACCAATGCGGGTGTCAATTTCTATACCTACTTAGTCTGTACATACTACTTACTGTAGATACTTAGTCTGTACATACTACTTACTGTAGATACTTAGTCTGTACATACTACTTACTGTAGATACTTAGTCTGTACATACTACTTACTGTAGATACTTAGTCTGTACATACTACTTACTGTAGATACTTAGTCTGTACATACTACTTACTGTAGATACTTAGTCTGTACATACTACTTACTGTAAATACTTAGTCTGTACATACTACTTACTGTATATACTTAGTCTGTACATACTACTTATTGTAGATACTTAGTCTATACATACTACTTACTGTAGATACTTAGTCTGTACATACTACTTACTGTAGATACTTAGTCTGTACATACTACTTACTGTAGATACTTAGTCTGTACATACTACTTACTGTAGATACTTAGTCTGTACATACTACTTACTGTAGATACTTAGTCTGTACATACTACTTACTGTAGATACTTAGTCTGTACATACTACTTACTGTAGATACTTAGTCTGTACATACTACTTACTGTAGATACTTAGTCTGTACATACTACTTACTGTAGATACTTAGTCTGTACATACTACTTACTGTAGATACTTAGTCTGTACATACTACTTACTGTAGACACTTAGTCTGTACATACTACTTACTGTAGATACTTAGTCTGTACATACTACTTACTGTAGATACTTAGTCTGTACATACTACTTACTGTAGATACTTAGTCTGTACATACTACTTACTGTAGATACTTAGTCTGTACATACTACTTACTGTAGATACTTAGTCTGTACATACTACTTACTGTAGATACTTAGTCTGTACATACTACTTACTGTAGATACTTAGTCTGTACATACTCTACTTACTGTAGATACTTAGTCGTTGATGATAAGCTTCTTGTATTTAGACTTTACAATGGAATGGCTTCACTGCAGACGGGGCTTTCCCATGTCGTTCTCAAAGATGCCAACATAAAAAGGGAGCTCCTAAAAAACACCTGAAAAAAAAAATCAACATTTTTCGGTCACATTATGAGTAGAGGAATGTTGGAATATTTTGTTACAATTGGCAAATATAGAGGGAAAGAGAAATAAAAGGCGACAAAGAAAGGATATACTAGACACCTTGTTGTCATGGTGGAAAACAGTAAATAAAGAACTCAAACGATACACAGTATATATAAAATTGTGGAATGACTTGATCGCCTGCGCCAACCGGAATAGCACATGATGATGATTGTAAGTAAAGGTCTATTTGTTTCTCGAGAACAGCGTGTGAATGTTGGAGGTGGTTAATTTCAATGTTTCTTTAGAACAGCGTGTGAATGTTGGAGGTGGTCATTTTCAATGTTTCACGAGAACAGCGTTTGAATGTTGGAGGTGGTTAATTTCAATGTTTCACGAGAACAGAGTGTGAATGTTGGAGGTGGTTAATTTCAATGTTTCACAAGAACAGCGTGTGAATGTTGGAGGTGGTTAATTTCAATGTTTCACAAGAACAGCGGGTGAATGTTGGAGGTGGTTAGTTTCAATGTTTCACAAGAACAGCGTGTGAATGTTGGAGGAGGTTAGTTTCAATGTTTCACAAGAACAGCGTGTGCATGTTGGAGGTGGTCATTTTCAATGTTTCACGAGAACAGCGTTTGAATGTTCGAGGTGGCCAGCTTTAATGTTTCTTTAGAACTGCGTGTGAATGTTGGAGGAGGTTAGTTTCAATGTTTCACAAGAACAGCGTGTGAATGTTGGAGGAGGTTAGTTTCAATGTTTCACAAGAACAACGTGTGAATGTTGGAGGTTGTTAGTTTCAATGTTTCACAAAACCAGCATGTGAATGTTGGAGGTAGTCAGCTTCAATGTTTCACGTGAACAGCGTGTGAATGTTGGAGGTTGTCAGTTTCAATGTTTCACAAAACCAGCATGTGAATGTTGGAGGTAGTCAGCTTCAATGTTTCAAGAGAACAGCGTGTGAATGTTGGAGGTGGTTAGTTTCAATGTTTCACAAGAACAGCGTGTGAATGTTGGAGGTGGTCAGTTTCAACGTTTCAAGAGACCAGCATGTGAATGTCGGAGGTGGTCAGTTTCAATGTTTCACTAGACCAGCATGTGAATATTGGAGGTGGTCAGTTTCAATGTTTCACGAGACCAGCATGTGAATGTTGGAGGTGGTCAGTTTCAATGTTTCAAGAGAACAGCGTGTGAATGTTGGAGGTGGTTAGCTTCAATGTTTCAAGAGAACAGCGTATGAATGTTGGAGGTGGTTAGCTTCAAAGTTTCACGAGACCAGCATGTGAATGTTTAAGGTGGTTAGCTTCAATGTTTCAAGAGACCAGCATGTGAATGTTGGAGGTGGTTAGCTTCAATGTTTCAAGAGACCAGCATGTGAATGTTGGAGGTGGTCAGCTTCAATGTTTCAAGAGAACAGCGTGTGAATGTTGGAGGTGGTTAGCTTCAATGTTTCAAGAGAACAGCATGTGAATGTTGGAGGTGGTCAGTTTCAATGTTTCAAGAGACCAGCATGTGAATGTCGGAGGTTGTCAGTTTCAATGTTTCACTAGACCAGCATGTGAATGTTGGAGGTGGTTAGCTTCAATGTTTCAAGAGAACAGCATGTGAATGTTGGAGGTGGTCAGTTTCAATGTTTCAAGAGACCAGCATGTGAATGTTGGAGGTGGTCAGTTTCAATGTTTCACGAGACCAGCATGTGAATGTTGTAGGTGGTTAGCTTCAATGTTTCAAGAGACCAGCATGTGAATGTTGTAGGTGGTTAGTTTCAATGTTTCAAGAGACCAGCATGTGAATGTTGGAGGTGATTAGCTTCAATGTTTCAAGAGAATAGCGTGTGAATGTTGGAGGTGGTTAGCTTCAATGTTCATGAGATACCTTAGTAAAGGAAGAACGGTGTGACAGCGATCAAGACCTTCTATTATCAATGTCCTTCTTCAACTTCACCCATATTATCCTATAGCGGTGACAATACAAAGACCAGCATTAAATATAAAAAATACAGGCATTTTGATGTCGATTGGGTATCTACATATTTGACAGGTTGGCTACCTGCGCTGTCGTTGAAGACAGTCAACCATTAGATTGGGCAGACATCATCAATGCTCTGCGAGATGTGGGAAGGGCACATGGCTTCAACAATCATGAGTCCACGTGACTTCTTCGGATGAAAGAGAAAGGAGTTAAGCTGGGCACAACCAGAAACGAGAAACTTAATGTGCGTATAAGAAGATTTATCAACCAACACAGTACTGGAGTCGTCACTCGCTGGACACTCCAGGACTTGCTGAGGAGGGGATCTGAGCACTTAAGGACATGTGCGGAGTGCAATGATGCTGACCCTCAAATAACTCAATCACAAAGTGTGCGATATGTTAGAAATATAAAGTATGTCATGTAACACATAATGTCTATGAGACTGAAGGACAAAATAAATGCATTTTGGTGTGAGTAGGTAAATACCTCTTTGCTCAAATTGCCTTCCAGCTACTGTCAAGTTGGGGTATAACCCACTTTCACTTTGCTGCCAAGCAAAAGCGATAAAGACTACACTATTCACGCCCCAGAATATGTTACCAAATATTCATATTAAAAGTGTAGAAATGCTTTTTTTTTAAAAAAAATAAGCAAGCAATGGTCTTGGGATGTCATATAAAAGTGAGAAAAAAAATGTCAATGATGATATCTAGCACAAAGGGATGGCAAACGAGTATAATAGACCAGATTGATTATAATTGTTGTGCGTGTAGTCAGGGAAGATGAGGAAGTAGATGTTGAAAGAATTTGAGGGGCAACAGATATATGCATTCATAATTCTACAATGCGAGGATCATCAGATAGTGATGATGTGTTCTTGCATGCGGTATACAGTTGAGTGTTGTTTAGTTCATATCTGTATGTCATAGACATTTTGGGTGAATATATCATCAATACATTTTTTTGTCTGCTTGAAACGAAAGACTGAACAAAAAGTATCACATTTCTGACGAGCTCTCTCTCTCTCTCTCTCTCTCTCTCTCTCTCTCTCTCTCTCTCTCTCTCGCAATAAAGATATCGCGCAAGTGAATTTGAAGATGGACATTGAAAATAAAAGGTCTTGAAGACTTCCGGTTCCAAAATGGTAGAAAGAGTTCATGTTCTCTCCACCGCTGCAGAAATTGCATTTTGGGGACGGATTAATTTCGGCTCTCCAGTGCATTTTTCTGCGTTAAAGTCAATCAAATGTTCCACTTAACACATTTTCGCCGATGATGCTGAGTCGTGCACACTTCAATATTCCTCTTTGTCAGGTCAAGTGTTGTGAATGCGACCTTCCCCTGTCTAGAGTTGATATGCGATTCACGTCAACACACTGAGTGCTGTTCAAAGGCCGCCGTTGGAATTGTTTGACGCCAATTATTTACATGTTACAACACATTAATATGGACTGCTCTGCCAAGTCAACCGAAGTTTTCACTTCAGAGATTTTGCACCATCTTTTCGTGCGTTGTTGGCTGCATTTATTAGAGTAATCGAGGTTTTATAGGCACAACCATTGTTGTGTGTGCTACGTTATCATGATGGCTGATTGTATATCCCTAAAACGGCCGTACGCTAATAGTGAAATGCGAAATGGAGTTTCGTTCATGGCTTGGTAGCACCGGGGTGATTCCCGGAGTTTCATGTTAGTCAGGAAGGATGTTGTCTAGATTCCATAGGACTACTGTGAGATCGAGGGTTGACATGTGAACTGGTTTATAATTTCACAAATTCACATTGCAGGGAGATCTTACGATCTATTGTTTGATGTGCGACGGGGATAATCCGACGACTATATGTGTTTCATATGTTCTTATTTGGAGTAAAAAACGATGTCCTAACATCATCAAGCGCTATACATAAAAAAAAATATGACGATCGTCATTTTCAGGAGGACGTGAACTTCCGGTCAATATGGTTGATAGGCGGCAGGAACCATTAAAGGCTATGTCTGAAAAGTGTTCCTTGTTGCAGTTTCCTCATATTCCAAGTCCGGCTTGTTGCAGGAGCTACTGAGTTACCTGCTCTGTGCACACTGTAAGCTGTGCGTTTCATCTGTATTGATCGTTTTTCGAGATTCCGATTGTTTACGATGAATGATGATATCATATGATAGAGAACAGATGGCTGTGTTCACTTTCTGTGCGGTTTCGCTTTATGTCTTTGTCGTGTGTTGAGACTGCTATGATGGGGACTACAGCTACCTTTCTTTGTTTGGGAGATGAGATAGTAATTCGGATGATTCCACTGACATGGGCGTTTGAGCAATTATATATTTTAATTCGTTTGCAGTGATACCGAGGTTTTCATTAACCATATCAATCGTGCAAGTCTAATCCACGGCTATTCCTTATATCTTATTACATACATATCGCCATCTCGTTAACCAAACCCAAATACTCTGTTGTTTTGCCAGCTATCATTTCTTTTGTGGTTGTTATGACGACCTCATTATCCACACAACGCGGACTGGAAAGTAGTTCAAATTAGCTGATCGTTTTTTTTTCTTCCAGGAGAGAAGTAAATCCTTCATTTCTAGTTATGTGCAGGATCTGGCGATCATGAGATAGACCAAGTGGTAAACCAATGGGATCAACTCTCCACAAATAAAGATCATCAGCCTTAGCGAAAGGACACTTGTTGAAACAATTTCTGCCTTTTTTAGCGTATTATGTTAGTTTGTTTTAGCCAAATGTGATTTTTTTTCTCTTTTTCAATTGTCACTTTTCTGTCAACATTTAATTTCTTGTGATCAAAATTTGCTTCTTTCAGTCAAGCTATGTAAATGATCAGAACCAAGCCTTCCAGGTGGAGCAGTACAGGGGAGACAACTGTTTTTGTGACCCACAATTTCATTCATTTTAATAGCCAGCTGTATAAGGTGTCATGCAAATCGTATTTTGTGTAGCCTTAGACTCGTGGAAGCCACTGGTGGTTGTAGCCCGTGATGAGATCGCTGCTTCACTCTTAACAGAGGTCTGACACACTGTCCCAGTACAATTTATACAATGATGATAATGGCTACTTGTAGTAGAAGTATGTTCGTGTATTTGTAATGTTACTCCTGTGCAGAAGTGATCCAGCGCTGAGACGACCAGGCCGCGCGATATTATCATATTTGTATCATGTGCTTGAATTATTTATGTTTTATTATTATTTTTTTTTATTATTGTTCTTTGCTTGCTTTCTTCTACCCAAGTGTGTCGAGGGAGGCTGCAGTCTTCTTTCCTGGACACAGTATGAATTGTTAGTCCAATGTGATTGCAGGGTATACGTGAATTATGATATTGTCTTTTTGTAACCCTTTTGGGTATTACTGCCCGGGAACTGCTGTAGATCACTGTTTAGTAAATTGGTCAACTGTCCATTCCACCGACGGATCACTTCTAGGTTCACTCAGCCATAACTTGAGTACCTGAGTTTTCTTTTCCTGGAAATATAGATGGGCAATATAGTGGGGTTACAAAACCCAGAATGTACTGATGTTTATAAAATATGAATGCTATCACGATATTTTCTCTACAGGCGTAACCATATTCATTTCTCTTCTGTTAATATATACTGTATCTTCCAATCTCAGTGGTGGCGTTGGCTGCTAACATTAATTTTATACTAAATATAGACGCTATCAAGTTCGTTCAGAAATCCGTGCCCACAGAGTTTATTAATTATCTCGGAAACTGTTTGATGAATTTCTGTAATTCTTTTTCGTGAAATTTTATTTTTTTCACCGACCTTCAGTCTGATTTTTTGCCCTACTGTCATGCATTTAGGAAAGATTTTTGCTTAGAGGTATATAAAAATATGATTTTCTTGCTTGTCCTACATTTTAGGTTTTTACAATACCAACATTTGTTGTAATCAACTCACCAATCAAAAAGGCAAATTTCACGTGCACACCACATAATCTTAGCACCGTTTCGCACTCTTAACTTGTAAGACGAACGCCACTCCAAGGTTTTTTTTTGTTTTTTGTTTTTGTAATTTCATTTTCGGTTTCTTGTTAAATTGGTCCAGAGGCGTATATTGACAAAATATTTACTATTAAGAATATTCCTGTATGTGTGATAATTTGTAAGCTGTTGTGAAGTGACTAATTGATTTTTAAAACCATGAAGAGTTTAAAGTGTAAATTCATCACTATGCAAAAGGTAACTGTGTTATTGTACATGCACTTTTGCAAGGAATCTAAAAGGGGTCGGTTATATTACGACATCAAAAAACCATAAAACAGAACACGGGCATCTCTAAATATAGATAGATAGTCTTTCAATCGATGGATAGGACAGAACTTTTGACTCTGCAGAGGCGACGGTCAAGCAAGGAAGAAAAATGAAAGTGGATAATTTTGACAAAGATGTTATTAGACGTGAAATTTTGAAAATGTTTGAATCGAATCAACTTATTACATTGCGCAAACTTAAAGTTCGACCGCAATTAGAATGCGGTATTGAAATCTCAAAAACGACTCTTTGGAAGATCGTAAGAGGCGTTGGTTTCACTTTTCGAAAATCTACTCGTGGTAGAAATATTGTTTGTGAAAAACCACACCTGACAGCTGCCCGAAGCAAATACCTGAGGCAGATCCGTGAGCGATGCATGGAAGGCTACGATATTTGGATGAAACGTGGGTCAATGCTCATCATACATATGAGAAAGAATGGCAATCAGTTGACAGAGAAAATAAAAGAGGCATTCTCAGCAGCAAAGGACAACGCATTTATATTGGTACATGCTGGCAGTAGAGAGAATGGTCTTGTTAATGACACATAACTTATTTTTCAATCAAAGTCTACAGACAATAGGGACTACCACACTGAAATGAATGGACACATTTTCAGAGACTGGATAGAGAACAATCTACTCCCCATTCTGGATAGACCTTCATGTCTTGTAATTGATAATGCATCCTAACATAATGGTAGCACAGGAGGACAAAGTTCCTAATTCGTCAAGCACAAAAGATCAAATCATCACATGGCTTTGAAAAGAAAATTTTTCCTTTCAAAACACCCAGTTAAAACCAGATTTGTTGCAACTTGTTAGACAAACAAAGAAGACAAAGTTATCAAATTGATAAAATAATTGCAAAGTATGGTCACACATCTCTTCGCATCCCACCATATCATTCGCACCTCAACCCAATAGAACTTGTGTGGGCTAAAGTCAAACGGCAAGTTGCTGCGCAGAACACGACGTTTAAAATTTGTAATGTTAAAGAATTGACGCGTGATGCCCTCTCAACGATAGACATTGCAGAAAATGTGACGACCATGTGCTCAGAGAAAGTATTTCAATGTAGGGTTTCTTAAAGAACAAGTAATTAAAGATAAATTCCCAGTCACAATATCAAACAAATACAAAGTCCTCCATCCACTAGAAAATACAATAAATGTAGAAGATCATTGGAAACAGGTAAATGATATACAGAAAGAGACATGCGAAGAAACGCTGGGGAAAAGAGAACGCCAGAATAAAGCATGGATGACAGCAGAGACCCTGGATAAAATTTAAGAAAGAAAGAACAAGAAAGCAGACATAAATAAAAGCAAAACGAGAAGTAATAAAGCCAAGACACAGGAAACTTACACGGAGGTGAACAAAGAAGTGAGAAGATGCATTAAAAGGGATAAGAGGAAATATATAGATGAACTAGCTAAAGAGGCAGAAGAAGCATCAAATAAAGGGAATATGAAAGAATTGTACAACAGCACAAAGAAATTAAGTGGAAAATACAAACAGATCAATGCCTTTATTAAAGATAAGAAAGGAAATCTGCTTAGTAATATAAGGGAACAAATGGAGAGATGGAAAGAGCACTTTGAAGAACTTTTGAAAAGACCCGGCTCAAATAATCATCCAGAAATACTACCAGCAGAAGAGGAGTTACACGTTAACTGTGGAAAACCAAGCAAAGAAGAAATAATAAAAGCCATCAAGCTATTAAAAAATGGTAAAGCCACAGGACCAGATGAAATTCCTTCGGAAGCCATCAAAGCAGATATTAACATCTCTACAAAGATGTTACATACTCTATTAGAAACAAATTGGGAGAGGGAAGAAATACCCAAGTACTGGAAAGAAGGTTATATGATCAAACTACCAAAGAAAGAAAGTTTACAAGAGTGCACAAATTATAGGGAAATATGCTACTATCAGTGCCAGGAAACATATTAAGCAGAATCATTCTGGAGAGACTAAAAGAGGCCATAGAGAAACATTTGAGAGATGAACAAGAAGTTTTAGGAAGAACAGATCATGTGTTGATCAAATAACTACTCTACGTATAATAGTTGAACAAAGTTTAGAACTACAGTCCCCACTTTATATTGGATTCATAGATTACGAAAAGGCATTTGATAGTTTAGACAGAAGAATGCTTTGGAAGTTGCTGAGTCATTACGGAATTCCCATAAGTTTTATTAACCTGATTAAAACAATGTATGAAGAAATGAAATGTAGTGTTGTGCACGAAGGGCAGCTTACAGAAGCATTTGAAATAAGAACAGGAGTACGGCAGGGATGCCTTCTGTCTCCATTTCTATTTCTACTGGCCATAGATTGGATTATGAGAATAACTAAAAACAACAGAAATGGAATCCAGTGGTCACTGACCAAGCAACTTAATGATTTAGACTTTGCTGATAACATAGCTCTCCTTTTACACAGCCATAAACAGATGCAGGATAAAATGAGCATATTTGATGAGAGATCACAACAGCTAGGACTGAAAATTAATAGATATAAGACCAACATTATGAGAATTAATGCAGTTGGCAATAACCAAATAAAATTAGGAGAATACCTTTACTAGACGTACAATCTTACATATATATGGGCAGTAATATAGATAAAAAAAAGCCTCAGTGTACAATGCCTGCATAATTAGAATCCTCCTGTATGGCAGCGAATCTTGGACAACCTATGTAAAACAGGAGAGAAGGCTAAATGGATCCCATATGCGATGTCTACGCCGTATTCTTGGTATCACCTGGAAGGATAAAGTGACAAACGTTGAGGTCATGACTTGCACAGGCTTACCGAATATCTACACGCTGCTCAAACAACGTAGATTACGCTGTCTTGGCCATGTACACCGTATGAAAGATGGCCGCATACCGAAAGATATACTCTACGGACAACTGGCATATGGTAAAAGAACTAGGGGGCGCCCAAATCTTCGATTTGTAGATGTGTGTAAACGCGACATGAAGACTCTGAACATACACCCTGCAGCATGGGAAGACATAACTGCAGACCGCAATCTCTGGAAACACACTCTAAAGGTTCACCTTAAAGAATAAGCAGACAGATTCGTGGAGAAAGAGAATACACGACGAAAGAAAAGAAAAGAAAAAAATAACATTTCTAGGGGCGCTGAAAAATCCATAGTCAACTATGATTGACGGAGGCTACTAATATAGATAAAGAGGAAGGAACATAAAATGATACCAAAATAAGGATATCAAAAGCAAGAGGAGCTTTTGTTGCACTGGGAAACATGGAAGCCAAAGAAATTAGGCTAAATACAAAAATAAAATTTTCAACTACAATGTTACGTCAGTCCTATTATATGGCTGTGAAACAGGGAGAACAACAACATTGACAATCATGAAGATACAGAGTTTCATTAATGGATGCTTACGCAGAATAAAAGGATGGAAATGGCAGGACAAAATCACTAACATAGAATTTTGGAAATGTACCAGTCAAATACCAGTGGATAAAGAGATACAAAGAAGACGATGGCGCTGGACAGGACACACACTACGGAAGCCAACAGAGAGTATTACACAGCAGGCTCTTTTTGGAATCCCCAGGGGAAAAGACAAAGAGCAAAACCAAGAAATTCTTGGAGAAGACAGATAGAAGCAGAGGTGAAGATGATGGGGAAGACATGGAATGATCTTAAAAGAATGGCAAGAAACAGAACGACTTGGAAAGTGTTTGTTGAAGACCTATGCTCCACAGGGAGCTCAAAGGTAGAAGAAGAAGATGTGCTCAGAGAAGAAGAACAATACTGGCAGCGAGATGGATTGCAGTTTGTCCAACCGATAACAGTTGTTAACCTCTTAGAGACTTCTTATTCGGAATGACATATGTATGTCATGTGCACAATTTTGTTGATGACACTCTTACTATTTGCTGACTATGTGTGTTTGATGTTCTGGTTGTTCCATATATTTTGTTGATGACACACCTGCTATTTGGCGAATATGTGTGTTTGATACATTGGTCAAAGTCTACCTATCTCTATGACGAAGATATAAAATCAAATGAAAAATGTTGCCCTATTCAATGTAATACGGATACGCCTTTGGCTTGCATTGTTAGAAAATTAACATAATTTACAGTAAAATTTAATGTTTAGAGCATGCGGTCTGATATTTTCCTAAAATTATATAACAAAAAACGATTTGTGCAAAATTCATACTACCTTTGTACTTAAATGTTATAAAATCTGAAGGTCGGTGAAAAATTAAGATTTCATTAAAAAGAATTACAGAAATTCATCAAACAGTTTCCGAGATAATTGATCAACTTTGTATGCACCAATTTTGTGAACGAACTATAGTGTTGTGTTCGTTCTCCTAGACCAGTTTTTCTCAGTCTTTTTCCTACCGTGTATCCCTTCTCCCCATGGTTTCTTCCTATGCTCACGCCTGCATGTCCTTTCGTGAAAAAAAAGATAATATTTAAACGTTTTGTGTGCAAATAAATAGTGTGTCACACACACACACACGCGCGCGCGCAGATATGCACACAATCATCAAGTCCCATGCCTGCTGGAGTAAGGGATCATGTCTTACCACCACTCTCGATGTCGACAATTATTTATCATTTCTATTGTTGACCTTCTGCCAAGCCATTCTCTTAAGCTGTTTGGTATCTTTTCTCTTTGCTTCCCTCTGTCTCTTCGTCCCTCAATTGTCCCTGTTGCCACAATATATTATAGCTGTTCTCTTCTCATTACATAGTCAAAAAATGTTGATTGTTTCTTCCAAACATTAAATATTAGCTGTCTTTTTGCTTTGACCTCTTTCAGAACGTTTTCATTACTCTTCTTAGATGTCCATTTTATTATCATTCTTTTGTAAAAACCACATTTCTAAAGCCTCTAGTGATTTTCTTGTCCGTTGTCCTGTTGTCCATGATTCACATCCATATGTTAAGACTGGCTCAACACAACATTCAAGAACTCCTTTTCTTGTTTTTATTGTGAAAAAATCGATTGCACAGTATCTTCCAAATTTTTTTTGGAAAGCTGCTTTTTGCCTGAGCTGCGGTGCATCTCGCCTCCCTGTAGTAGGTAAAATCCACCATTCTTAGTTAACACTATTCCCAGATATTTCAATTCATTTACCTGTTTTTATATTGTTTCATTTCTCTCTATTGTGCATTGCGGTGATGCCTTTTTTTTTGTTGTTGTTGTTGCTACCTTTACTTCTGTATTTATGCTATTCAGACTGAGCTCTTTATTTTTGCTTTCTCTATAATGTTTAACATTGAGTTTGAATTCGAATGATTCCCCTGGCACGGACGGTTGAGCAATGATGGATTTTAATTCCATTGCAGTGATACCGGGGTCTTCAACTAACCATGACCATTAGCATAGTGTCTAACATTTCTTGTAACTAATTTTTACTCTTAGCTATTAAGACTGTATCATCAGCATACCTGAGATTTATTTTATATTATGACCTCCGTTTGTTATTCCAGGCATGTCCCTTATGGATCTTAAAATAATCTCACTAAACATATTACATAATTCTGGTGACAGCACACACCTTGCCTAAGTAAAAAGTAAAGTGTCCCGTCGCGCCACGTGGCGTCTATGGAATATGGTGTTAGTGACCATAATTTTTAAAGATCTTCAACGCATGATGTTTAGGGGTAATGTGATCGGTATTACGCCCGTGCTGCTTTACTTTCCTGGAAAAAAGTCCTGTATCCATTTAAGGCTGAGTGAACCTGGAAGTCGTCGATCAGGATCAAACCCGACCTCTTGTCCTTTAGCGTCTATTTCACTATCCACGGAGCTGTTGCGGTTCCTAACCTTGCCTGGCGCTCTGTTTTATTTCTTGAAGCATTCTCAAGTTGTGTAAATTCTTTTATTCAAGAAGAAAGACTAAATTACGTAAGTACTTTTAAAATGTAACCATCTAAATATGTGCAGTTTATCATCATCATCATGTGCCATACCGGTTGGCGTAGGCGATCATGTCCTGCCACAATGTTCTATCTACAGTGCATCTTTCAGTTCTGTTGTTGACTGTTTTCCATGCCATGACACCAAGCTATGCAGTATTTTCTCTCTTTGTCGTCCGCGATCTCTCTTTCCTTTTATTTTTCCAGTTGTAACCAAGTATTCCAACTATCCTCTTCTCATGATGTGCCCGAAAAATGTTGATTGCTTCTTTCTGAAGTTTTTTAGGAGCTGCCTTTTTGTGTTGGCCTCTTTGAGAACTTCCTTATTGGTCTTTTTAGCTGTCCAGGGAACTTTCAACATTCTTCTGAGAAATCCCATCTCTGTGGCCTCTTTTTCTTTCATTTGTTTCTCTCTGTTTCACTCTCGTCTTTTCATTTGTTTGTCCACTGTCAAAGATTTGCTTCCATAGGTCAGAATTGGTTCTATATAGCACCGACGAACTCTCTTTCTCATTTATATTGACATAGATTTGTTGCATAAGATATTTTTCATTTTCTGAAATGCTATTTTGGTCTGAGCTATTCTGCTTTTTATTTCCGTGGTGCATCTTCGATCCGATGTTATTATTCTGCCCATGTATTTGACGCGTTGCACTTGTTTCAAATTTGTCCTCTTTATTTTTATGTTGCATGCTGGTGATGATTGTTTCTTCGATATGACCATTACTTTTGTTTTCTTACTATTCAGACTGAGACCTTTCTTGTTGCTTTCTTTTATTATTATGTCTATCGTTTCTTGTGGTTCACTCTCTGCCTCTGCTTTTAAGACTGTGTCATCCGCATATCGCAAATTATTTATGTTGTGACTGTTGACTTCAATTCCTTTTTTGTCTACTATTGATCTCATAATGTGTTCGCTGTAAAGTGAAAACAAATGCGGGCAAAAGAACACAGCCTTTTCTTACTCTTTGTTTTATAAGTTGAAATTGTCCTGTTTGGTTATTAATTCGTATAGCTGCTGTTTTTTGCCAGTTCATGTTTTTTATGATTCGCAGATCCTTGCCATAAAAGTTTAATTTTTCCAGCATATTGGTTATTTCCACATGCTTTACTTTATCAAATGCTTTTGTGCAGTCTATAAAGCACATATATAGATCTTTCTTTACCTCTATAGATCTTTCTATCAATGTTCTTAAGATGTATATTGCATTATTGGTGCCCTTTCCTTCTACAAATCCACATTGTTCTTCACTTATTTCTGGTTTTATTTGTTTCTTACACGTCTCATGGTGATTCTTAGTAATATTTTAGTCATATGGCTCTTGAGAATAATAGTGCGATGGTCTTCACAATCAGTGGCGCCTGACTTCTTCGGTATGGCTACAAAGATAGATTTTAGTAGATCTTCGGATATGTGTCCAGTGTTATATATGTCATTGAGTAGTTTTGTTATGACTTGTACTCCCAGCTCTCCTAATGCATTTGGAGTATGGTGTTAGTGACCATACTTTTTAAAAATCTTCAACACATGATGTTTGGGAGGTAATCTGGTCGGTATTACGCCCGTGCTGCTTTACTTTCCTAGAAAAAAGTACGGGCGGTTGAGCAATTATGGATTTTAATTCGTGATTCCGAGGCCTTAACAACAATAACCATAATTTAGTCGCTAGCAGGAGGTACCTCGTAAAGTCTTTCATCTACATCTTCTTTCCTTCCTGTATTTAATGCATGTGCAGTTAGACAGTTAAAAAAAAGTCGCATGTGACACCCAGCAATTCAGCACGTCGGGAAACATCTTCGGGTTACCACCAACGTGTGTTTTTAAGTTAAGCCCTTAACTTACCACTGACTCAGCAGTTCGGTAAGGGATAAACGTTTTATGCTTAAAAAAATCACAGAAAAGTGGAGATAGACCGCAAATATAAAGTAGCAACCATCAATATATGTAGAATAAAAAACGAAGAATTTGAACTTATATAAGAAATGACAAAGAGGAAAATTAAAATACTAGGATTAGCGGACACTAGAGTGAAAGGACAATAGATAAAGAAAACACACATGAACTACACTATAATATTCTCTGGAGTCGACACCACAGAAAGCGCAACACACAGAGTAGGATTTATCATCGACCCAGAACACGTAAAGAACATTCTAAAAATAAAATACTACTCAGAGTGAAAATCACAGCCAGACTACCAGAAGACGATCGAAAAACAACTTACATATTGATTTATCCATCATACAACAACAATGAAAAAGACAGCGACGAATTCTATGAGACACTAAATGAAATTGTCAGAAATACTGATGAAAGCGACATGTTAGTTAAGGGAGATTTAATGGAATGACACAACAGTGAGAATAGAGACATTCTAGGATCCTTTGGCGATAAAACAGTTGAAATAAATGAAAATGGAAGCAGACTGCTAGAATTATGCAATCAAAATTATTTGTTTATCAACAACACATTCTTCAAACACAGAGAGTCGCAATTATACACCTGGTACAAGTGGAATGACACAACATGCAGAAGCCAGATAGATTTTATACTAACAAAAAAAAACAGTCAAGGAAATGAGTAATGTAACAGACGACATGGACCATAAAATGGTTATGATTGCACCCAGACAGCCAAAAACAAAGAGAAGATACGACAAATACAAAATAAACAAAATAACAGACAATAAAAATAAAACAGTTAAATGATCAAGAATCAAGAAAAACCATAGAAGAAAAACTAACAAAGGAATTCAAGGAACGCCCTAACGAAGTAAGCACAGTAGAAAAATTGTGGAAACAGTTTAAGAAAACAGCAATCAACCATCTCAATAACATTAAGTGGAACGAAGCTAAGGACAAAAGAAGGGAAAAGGGCCCCCTTGGGGTTGAGAAAGATGTTGCTTTTTTGTCGGGTTTATTACGGTATATGTATATATTTATGCATGGCGACTTAATCTCGTTCACCCCATCCCACTCCTTTCTTTTCTCTCCTAGTCACGTGCGGTGGACAACCAATTACATGTTTGCCTGTCGCCCCCCTTGAAACATCCCATCTCCAATGGGGGGGGGAGGGGCATGTGGCCCTCTGATGAGAAACACTGCTCTATACCACTACTGCATCCTGTGTGCTATATTCTTCCTTCCTGCGACCCATCTTGGTGGAGGCTTGTGCAGCGATTTGGTGCAGCGTGTCCCTGAGCAAGTTGTCCAGCAGCTTCACAGACTCTCTCTTGGTTGCCAGTTTTGGCTTGACTTTCCGCTGTACCCTTTTGATGTAAGTATCGAATTTGACGTTTTGCAGGTTTCTGGGAACAATCAGGGGAATATTAAACGCTGAATTTGAACATCGAAGGAATCTCCGTCGACGAGATCTATTAGCGTTGAATGATCCTCTCCTGAAATCTGCACGGTGTAAACGAAAGGGCCTTGGCCTAGACCGTTTTTCCTGGAAGCGCCATCTCGGCTGATTTCTCATTCTCATGCCACATCTGGCTTGTCTGGCATGTCTGCCAAGATTGTCAAGTCTTCGATTAGTGAAAGCTTTCAGTGGATGAGCCATTGTTTTACATGCACACATAAACAAGATGAAACAATATTTGCTCCTAATTGTGTTCCGGAGAGAGAGAGAAGGGGGGGGGGGGGGGGGGGAGGGGGAAAAAGAGAGAGAGTATAACATCAGAAACAATTTCACTTACAAGCTGATATTTGTAATCTTTTTATTGTAACGTTTCCGTCAAAGTCTGACACGTGTTACTCGCTTAAAGAGAACAGTCAATATATTCTTTCTGTTGATTTCTTCTTCTTTCTAACAGGCATTATCAGACAGTGTTGAGCTCATCTTTATATATGCATGTGTGATAGAGCGTGTGTGTATGTGTTTTTAGCAATCGAGAATTAACGAGCATTGGTAATCCAAATCGAAGACAAAGAGAAAAAGCATATGACAAGAAAAGAGATGTAAGAGTGCAGATGCAGCAAAAGCACCAACTTTAGCCTCAACATCGAAACACTTGTGTACTAAATGTGGTTCTGACTGCCGTTTGTAAAATAAAGAACTTAGTTGTGAAGTTCCACTGTTGGGATATTCGCTGGTGAAACAGATTACGTGCATGTGATGTGAAATCCACCACAGTGTGCGCAATAGTGTGTTCTGTGTTGATGGCAGTATAACTCGCAATAGTGTGTTCTGTGTTGATTGCAGTATAACTCGCAATAGTGTGTTCTGTGTTGATGGCAGTATAACTCGCAATAGTGTGTTCTGTGTTGATGGCAGTTATCTGGTTATCTGGTTATGGTAGGCCTCGGTATCACTGCAAACGAATTGAAATCCATAATTGCTCAACCGCCCGTGCCAGTGGAATCATCCGAACTGCTAACACATCTCCCAAGCAAAGAAAGGTAGCTGTAGTCCCCACCATAGCAGTCTCAGCACACGCCAAAAGACATAAGGCGAAACCGCACAGAGAGTGAACACGGCCAACTGTTCCTGTCATACGATATCAGCATTCATCGTAAGCAATTGGAATATCGGAGCATGATCAAAACGGATGAAACACACAGCTCACGGTGTGCACAGAGCACTTAACTCAGTAGCTCCTGCAACAAGCCGGACTTGGAACATGAGGAAACTGCAACAAGGAACACCTTTCAGACATAGCCTTCAATGGTTCCTGCCGCCTATCCATCACATTGCCCGGAAGATCACGTCCTCCTGAAAATGATGATCGTCATAGTATTTAAATGTATAGCGCTTGATGATGTTAGGACATCGTGTTTGACTCCAACTTCGAACATACAAAACACAGTTCGTCGTCAGATTATCCCCGTTGCACACCAAACAACAGATCGCAAGATTAGCGCATGGTCGGTCTTGGGACACACGATGATCCATTATGATGACGTAGCACGCACAAAATGTCTGCGCCCATGTATTCATTATTACTCTACTGAATGCAGTCTACAACGAACGAAACATGGTACAAACTTCCCGAAGACGCTGACTTGACTGACTTGACGGAGCCCACCATATTAATGCGTTGTAACTTGTAAATAACTTGCGTCAACCATCTCCATCAAATGGTCACTGAACAGCACTTTGTGTGACGTAAAACGCAGATCAACATTAGACGTTGGAAGGCGCATTCACAATACTTGATTTGTCAAAACGGAGTATTGCTGTGCGTGCAACGCCAATTCAATGGCGCAGATATAACAAGTAGAACATCATTTCGACTGGAATGCAGAAAATTGGAACGGAAACCCGAAGTCGATAAGAATCCAACGGAATTTCTGCAGCGATAGAGAGAACGTGACTCAATTCGGCCATCTTGAAAACGGAAGTCCTTGATGGCAGTATAACTCGCAATAGTGTGTTCTGTGTTGATGGCAGTATAACTCGCAATAGTGTGTTCTGTGTTGATGGCAGTATAACTCGCAATAGTGTGTTCTGTGTTGATGGCAGTATAACTCGCAATAGTGTGTTCTGTGTTGATGGCAGTATAACTCGCAATAGTGTGTTCTGTGTTGATGGCAGTATAACTCGCAATAGTGTGTTCTGTGTTGATGGCAGTATAACTCGCAATAGTGTGTTCTGTGTTGATGGCAGTATAACTCGCAATAGTGTGTTCTGTGTTGATGGCAGTATAACTCGCAATAGTGTGTTCTGTGTTGATGGCAGTATAACTCGCAATAGTGTGTTCTGTGTTGATGGCAGTATAACTCGCAATAGTGTGTTCTGTGTTGATGGCAGTATAACTCGCAATAGTGTGTTCTGTGTTGATGGCAGTATAACTCGCAATAGTGTGTTCTGTGTTGATGGCAGTATAACTCGCAATAGTGTGTTCTGTGTTGATGGCAGTATAACTCGCAATAGTGTGTTCTGTGTTGATGGCAGTATAACTCGCAATAGTGTGTTCTGTGTTGATGGCAGTATAACTCGGAATAGTGTGTTCTGTGTTGATGGCAGTATAACTCGCAATAGTGTGTTCTGTGTTGATGGCAGTATAACTCGCAATAGTGTGTTCTGTGTTGATGGCAGTATAACTCGCAATAGTGTGTTCTGTGTTGATGGCAGTATAACTCGCAATAGTGTGTTCTGTGTTGATGGCAGTATAACTCGCAATAGTGTGTTCTGTGTTGATGGCAGTATAATTCATCATTGAATACCGGTTAATATGGCGGACTTGCGGCAGGAACTTTTAAAGGCGGTGTCTGAAAAGTGTTCCTTGTTGCAGTTTCCTCATATACCAAGTCCGGCTTGCTGCTGGAGGTACTGAGTTTTCATGTGAGTGCTCTGTGCACACCGTGAGCTGTGGATTTCATCCAAATCATCGTTTTGATTGTGTTTCGATATTCAGATTGCTTACGATGAATGATGATATCGTATGACGGGGAACAGATGATAGAGTTCACTTTCTGTGTGGTTTCACCGTATATCTTTTGGCGTGTGCTGAAACTGCTCTGATGGGGACAGCAGCTACCTTTCTTTGTTTGGGAGATGAGAGTAGTATACAAGGGTCCATCTATGTCGCATTGTGGCGTAAATTAACAAAGATATATAAGAGGCGCCTTTAGCGCCTAATGTACACGAGAGACAAGGGGAGTTAACCATGACTGCTCGTGTCGGGATGTTGACCTCTAGTCCCGGTGACCCCGGAAGTGACCTGTTTATGTCTGCTTTGTGCTGACTTTGGCGTTCTTCATGTACTTGCTCGATAGTGA
The DNA here is from genome assembly GCA_032433765.1 of Megaustenia siamemsis. Taxonomy (NCBI): domain Eukaryota; kingdom Metazoa; phylum Mollusca; class Gastropoda; order Stylommatophora; family Ariophantidae; genus Megaustenia; species Megaustenia siamemsis. The sequence goes on from JAVIAB010000001.1 coordinate 45,523,352, forward strand.
TAGGTTAGTAGATTATACAACATCAATAAAAAAAAACGATCAATATAAAACAGAAGACGAAGATATATTTTATTCTTTTATTATCTCAATAGGTGTATAACATACAGTGGATATTATATAACATTACAAACATATTTAGTACACTGAGTAAATATATAGTACAGGGATAACATTTATTTATAGCTATGTAGTTGGGTGTCTGCTTAGCGTTGTACCATAAATGAAGCATAAGGGTGAAACAGTTAGAGATTACTGGGTAGTCTAAGCTGGTAGTGTAAATATGTTCCTCTGTGTTAGTGGTTCGCTATCTCTCTCGCTCTCTCTCTCTCTCTCTCTCTCTCGCCCTCTCTCTCTCTCTCACTCTCTACTATTCCAGCCTAGATTTCCCTCCATTGAAACACTTACTCATTCTCTCCATTTATCCCTATCATCGCGCCTTCCTTTTCTCTCTCGCTTTCTCCCCTATCCTCTCTTAGACTTCTAACCTATCAGTCCACCCTCCGCCTCTCCCTTTAGCTCCCCCGCCCTCCCTCATATTTTTAGCGTCCCTCCTATTGTAACACTTGATTATTCTCACCATTAATACATAGCATCTCGCCTTCTTTCTCATAGGCTTCTCTCTCTCTCTCTCTCTCTCTCTCTCAGTTAGAGATTACTGGTTAGTCTAAGCTGGTAGTGTAAATATGTTCCTCGGTTTTAGTGGTTCGCTATCTCTCTCTCTCTCTCGCCCTCTTTCTCTCTCTCTCTCTCTCTTTCAATCTCTATCTTTCTACTATTCCAGCCTAGATTTCCCTCCATTGAAACACTTACTCATTCTCTCCATTTATCCCTAGCATCGCGCCTTCCTTCTCTCTCTCTCTCTCTCTCTCTCTCTCTCTCTCGCTTTCTCCCCTATCCTCTCTTAGACTTCTAACCTATCAGTCCACCCTCCGCCTCTCCCTTTAGATCCCCCGCCCTCCTCATATTTTTAGCGTCCCTCCTATTGTAACACTTGATTATTCTCACCATTAATACATAGCATCTCGCCTTCTTTCTCATACGCTTCTCTCTCGCTCTTTCTCTCTCTCTCTCTCTCTCTCTCTCGCTCTTCTAACCCCTACTAGACTTCTCTCCTACCATTCCACCTTTCTTCCTCTCTCTCTCTATCTCTCTCTCTCTCTCTCTCTCTCTTTACCTCGCCTAGCGTTCCGCCTTCATTCGTATTTTTACCTTACCACCAGTGTAACACATTAATAACATTGAATATCAATTACAAAAAGACTTGAAATATCTACTTTTTAAAGAACCAATAAGATAAACATATGAAAAACGAAGGAATAATACACTCGACAAGGCTTAACAGACGTACTTTATACACATCACCATTAATACAACTGAAATTCCTTTAATGATAACCTATCACATCGTTATGAGCTAAGAGAAAAACAGAAAAAAATTCAACTTACACCGTAAAATATTCCACCACAACACAGACCGCTAGACTGAACAGTACTACGAAAATAAACGCGATTCGGCCCCTGATACAATCCACCTAGCGGGTCAATGGTGAGGGAAATAATACAAGTGGCGGGTTACTTGAACGCGTTTTGACCCCTGCTGCAATACCAGGAGTTCCATGACAGTTATAAATAGTTGGATACAACGAGCAGAAAGTTATATTAAGGACAGAAATCTAGCAGGCAATGGCAGAAACCTAAGAGGCAAGGACAGAAAACTAGGGGTGGTTCGTGGTTCGGTAAGTCCGTGGTTCGTTAAGTCCGTGGTTCGTGGGGTTGTGGTTCGTGGTTCGTTAGTTCGATGGTTCGTTGTCCGTGGTTCGTGGGGTTGTGGTTCGTGGGGTTCGTGGTAGTTGATGGTTCATTAAGTCCATGGTTCGTAGGGGTTGTGGTTCGCGGTTCGTGAGTTGATGGTTCGTTAAGTTCGTGGTTTGTTAAGTTCGTTGTTCGTGAGTTTGTGGTTCGTTAGTTGATGGTTCGTTAAGTCCGTGGTTCGTGGGGTTGTGGTTCGTGGTTCGTTAGTTGATGGTTCATTAAGTCCATGGTTCGTAGGGGTTGTGGTTCGCGGTTCGTGAGTTGAGGGTTCGTTAAGTCCGTGGTTCGTGGGGTTGTGGTTCGTGGTTCGTTAGTTGATGGTTCGTTAAGTCCGTGGTTCGTGGGGTTGTGGTTCGTGGTTCGTTAGTTGATGGTTCATTAAGTCCATGGTTCGTAGGGGTTGTGGTTCGCGGTTCGTGAGTTGAGGGTTCGTTAAGTCCGTGGTTCGTGGGGTTGTGGTTCGTGGTTCGTTAGTTGATGGTTCGTTAAGTCCGTGGTTCGTGGGGTTGTGGTTCGTGGTTCGTTAGTTGATGGTTCGTTAAGTCCATGGTTCGTAGGGGTTGTGGTTCGCGGTTCGTGAGTTGAGGATTCGTTAAGTCCGTGGTTCGTGGGGTTGTGGTTCGTGGTTCGTTAGTTGATGGTTCGTTTAGTCCATGGTTCGTCGGGTTGTGGTTCGCGGTTCGTGAGTTGAGGGTTCGGTAAGTCCGTGGTTCGTTGTTTGTTAAGTTCGTTGTTCGTGAGTTTGTGGTTTATTAAGTTTGTAGTTTGTTAAGTGCGTGGTTCGAGAGGTCGTGGGCAAGGGCAGAAACCTAAGAGGCAAGGGCAGAAACCTAGGAGGCAAGGTCAGAAACCTAGGAGGCAAGGGCAGAAACCTAGGAGGCAAGGGCAGAAACCTAAGAGGCAAAGACAGAAACCTAGGAGGCAAGGTCAGAAACCTAGGAGGCAAGGGCAGAAACCTAGGAAGCAAAGGCTGAAAAACACTCGTACTGACTAAGGCTTCCAAGGTGTATTTGATTGTCGCCCTATTTTTGTCTGTATAACCTAATATATCACTTTCATTTAATCTATCGATAAACGTTTCAAAGTCATTTCTGTTGTTAACTAACAAGGGTTTGTCTAATCCTGTCGCGTTATTTGAGCTTGTGTGTGAAAGTAACGCAGCCAAATAGAACTGACCTCTGAGGCAATACCGGATGTGTTACTAAAAAGATTTTGACGTATGATGGCAATTTTATGAGTTTACCCCCTGATAATTTTTTAGGGATACGCCCATGAAATCGGTAAAAATCGTAAATTTTCACTCTAGGCATACCCCAAACTCTATTTTAGACATCCCCATTGCAAAAATTTACATTAAAAACCACTTTTAGGATTTTACCCCCTTATCATTTTTTGAGGGTTACGCCCATGGAATCGATAAAAAGCGTTAATTTAGCACGCAGGCTTACCTAAAACTTTATTTTAGACATCCCCACACCAAAAATTTACCTAAAAATCACTTTTGAAATTGTTACCCCCTTACCATTTTTTAGGGTTACGCCCATGAAATTGATAAAAAATTGAAATATAACCTCAAGGCATACCCCAAACTTTATTTTAGACATCCCCATAACAAAGATTTACATTAAAAACCACTTATAGGATTTTACCCCCGGACCATTTTTGAGGGTTACGCCCATGAAATCGGTAAAAAATCGTAAATTTTCACGCTAGGCATACCCCCAAACTTTATTTTAGACATCCCCATTGCAAAAATTTACATAAAAAACCACTTTTAGGATTTTACCCCCTTAGCATTTTGAGGGTTACGCCCCTGAAATCGATAAAAATCGTAAATTTAGCACGTAGGCTTACTTAAAACTTTATTTTAGACATCCCCATACCAAAAATTTACTTAAAAATCACTTTTGAAATTGTAACCCCCTTACCATTTTTGAGGGTTACGCCCCTGAAATCGATAAAAATCGTAAATTTAGCACGTAGACATACCTACAACTTTATTTTAGACATCTCCACACCAAAAATTAACTTAAAAATCACTTTTGAAAATGTAACCCCCCTTACCATTTTTGAGGGTTACACCCCTGAAATCGATAAAAAATTGAAATATAACCTCAAGGCATACCCCAAACATATTTTTTGACACCCCTACATATAAAACTCCATAAAAAAAACAACAAAAATCTAGTAGTGAGGAAGGGTGTTTTGAGCAAGGATTTTAACATTTTGGTATAATGCATTTTTGCACGATACATCTGCGTAGTAGGGTGTCCGGTTAGCGCAATCGATAGGCGGTTGGCTTACCACGGCAACAGCCGGGGTTCGTTCCCTGTCGAGGACACCTGGGTTTTACTTATTCCCTAAAAATTAGTGGGAGCCGCGATAGCTCAGTGGTTAGTGAACTGGACTACTACGGACAAGGGGTAGGGTTCGATCCCAACCGACGGCTCCGGGTTCACCCAGCCTTAAATGGGTACCGGATTTTTTTCTGGGAAAGTAAAGCAGCACGGGCGTAATACCGACCACATTACCCCAAAAATCATGTGCTGAAGGTCTGTAAAATATAGGGTCACTAACACCATATTTCCCTATACGCCACTTGGCGTGACGGGGGGGTACTTTACTTTTTTACTTATATCTGCGTAGTATGTACGGCTCAGTATGAACACCCTCCTCACTACTAGTTTTTTGTTGATTTTTTGATGGAGTTTTATATGTAGGGGTGTCAAAAAATATGTTTGGGGTATGCCTTGAGGTTATATTTCAATTTTTTATCGATTTCAGGGGTGTAACCCTCAAAAATGGTAAGGGGGGTTACATTTTCAAAAGTGATTTTTAAGTTAATTTTTGGTGTGGGGATGTCTAAAATAAAGTTGTAGGTATGTCTACGTGCTAAATTTACGATTTTTATCGATTTCAGGGGCGTAACCCTCAAAATGGTAAGGGGGTTACAATTTCAAAAGTGATTTTTAAGTAAATTTTTGGTATGGGGATGTCTAAAATAAAGTTTTAAGTAAGCCTACGTGCTAACTTTACGATTTTTATCGATTTCAGGGGCGTAACCCTCAAAAATGCTAAGGGGGTAAAATCCTAAAAGTGGTTTTTTATGTAAATTTTTGCAATGGGGATGTCTAAAATAAAGTTTGGGGGTATGTCTAGCGTGAAAATTTACGATTTTTTACCGATTTCATGGGCGTAACCCTCAAAAATGGTCCGGGGGTAAAATCCTAAAAGTGGTTTTTAATGTAAATCTTTGTTATGGGGATGTCTAAAATAAAGTTTGGGGTATGCCTTGAGGTTATATTTCAATTTTTTATCAATTTCATGGGCGTAACCCTCAAAAATGGTAAGGGGGGTTACATTTTCAAAAGTGATTTTAAGTTAATTTTTGGTGTGGGGATGTCTAAAATAAAGTTGTAGGTATGTCTACGTGCTAAATTTACGATTTTTATCGATTTCAGGGGCGTAACCCTCAAAATGGTAAGGGGGTTACAATTTCAAAAGTGATTTTTAAGTAAATTTTTGGTATGGGGATGTCTAAAATAAAGTTTTAAGTAAGCCTACGTGCTAAATTTACGATTTTTATCGATTTCAGGGGCGTAACCCTCAAAAATGCTAAGGGGGTAAAATCCTAAAAGTGGTTTTTTATGTAAATTTTTGCAATGGGGATGTCTAAAATAAAGTTTGGGGGTATGTCTAGCGTGAAAATTTACGATTTTTTACCGATTTCATGGGCGTAACCCTCAAAAATGGTCCGGGGGTAAAATCCTAAAAGTGGTTTTTAATGTAAATCTTTGTTATGGGGATGTCTAAAATAAAGTTTGGGGTATGCCTTGAGGTTATATTTCAATTTTTTATCAATTTCATGGCGTAACCCTAAAAATGGTAAGGGGGTAACAATTTCAAAAGTGATTTTTAAGTAAATTTTTGGTGTGGGGATGTCTAAAATAAAGTTTTAGGTAAGCCTGCGTGCTAAATTAACGCTTTTTATCGATTCCATGAGCGTAACCCTCAAAAAATGATAAGAGGGTAAAATCCTAAAAGTGGTTTTTAATGTAAATTTTTGCAATGGGGATGTCTAAAATAGAGTTTGGGGTATGCCTAGAGTGAAAATTTACGATTTTTACCGATTTCATGGGCGTATCCCTAAAAAATTATCAGGGGGTAAACTCATAAAATTGCCATCATACGTCAAAATCTTTTTAGTAACACATCCGGTATTGCCTCAGAGGTCAGTTCTATTTGGCTGCGTTACTTTCACACACAAGCTCAAATAACGCGACAGGATTAGACAAACCCTTGTTAGTTAACAACAGAAATGACTTTGAAACGTTTATCGATAGATTAAATGAAAGTGATATATTAGGTTATACAGACAAAAATAGGGCGACAATCAAATACACCTTGGAAGCCTAGTCAGTACGAGTGTTTTTCAGCCTTTGCTTCCTAGGTTTCTGCCCTTGCCTCCTAGGTTTCTGACCTTGCCTCCTAGGTTTCTGTCTTTGCCTCTTAGGTTTCTGCCCTTGCCTCCTAGGTTTCTGCCCTTGCCTCCGAGGTTTCTGACCTTGCCTCCTAGGTTTCTGCCCTTGCCTCTTAGGTTTCTGCCCTTGCCCACGACCTCTCGAACCACGCACTTAACAAACTACAAACTTAATAAACCACAAACTCACGAACAACGAACTTAACAAACAACGAACCACGGACTTACCGAACCCTCAACTCACGAACCGCGAACCACAACCCAACGAACCATGGACTTAACGAACCATCAACTAACGAACCACGAACCACAACCCCACGAACCACGGACTTAACGAATCCTCAACTCACGAACCGCGAACCACAACCCCTACGAACCATGGACTTAACGAACCATCAACTAACGAACCACGAACCACAACCCCACGAACCACGGACTTAACGAACCATCAACTAACGAACCACAAACCACAACCCCACGAACCACGGACTTAACGAACCCTCAACTCACGAACCGCGAACCACAACCCCTACGAACCATGGACTTAACGAACCATCAACTAACGAACCACGAACCACAACCCCACGAACCACGGACTTAACGAACCATCAACTAACGAACCACAAACTCACGAACAACGAACTTAACAAACCACGAACTTAACGAACCATCAACTCACGAACCGCGAACCACAACCCCTACGAACCATGGACTTAATGAACCATCAACTAACGAACCACGAACCACAACCCCACGAACCACGGACTTAACGAACCATCAACTAACGAACCACAAACTCACGAACAACGAACTTAACAAACCACGAACTTAACGAACCATCAACTCACGAACCGCGAACCACAACCCCTACGAACCATGGACTTAATGAACCATCAACTAACGAACCACGAACCACAACCCCACGAACCACGGACTTAACGAACCATCAACTAACGAACCACGAACCACAACCCCACGAACCACGGACTTAACGAACCACGGACTTACCGAACCACGAACCACGACCCCCCTAGTTTTCTGTCCTTGCCTCTTAGGTTTCTGCCATTGCCTGCTAGATTTCTGTCCTTAATATAACTTCCTGCTCGTTGTATCCAACTATTTATAACTGTCATGGAACTCCTGGTATTGCAGCAGGGGTCAAAACGCGTTCAAGTAACCCGCCACTTGTATTATTTCCCTCACCATTGACCCGCTAGGTGGATTGTATCAGGGGCCGAATCGCGTTTATTTTCGTAGTACTGTTCAGTCTAGCGGTCTGTGTTGTAGTGGAATATTTTACGGTGTAAGTTGAATTTTTTTCTGTTTTTCTCTTAGCTCATAACGATGTGATAGGTTATCATTAAAGGAATTTCAGTTGTATTAATGGTGATGTGTATAAAGTACGTCTGTTAAGCCTTGTCGAGTGTATTATTCCTTCGTTTTTCATATGTTTATCTTATTGGTTCTTTAAAAAGTAGATATTTCAAGTCTTTTTGTAATTGATATTCAATGTTATTAATGTGTTACACTGGTGGTAAGGTAAAAATACGAATGAAGGCGGAACGCTAGGCGAGGTAAAGAGAGAGAGAGAGAGAGAGAGAGAGAGAGAGAGAGAGAGAGGAAGAAAGGTGGAATGGTAGGAGAGAAGTCTAGTAGGGGTTAGAAGAGCGAGAATGAGAGAGAGAGAGAGAGAGCGCGAGAGAGAAGCGTATGAGAAAGAAGGCGAGATGCTATGTATTAATGGTGAGAATAATCAAGTGTTACAATAGGAGGGACGCTAAAAATATGAGGGAGGGCGAGGGATCTAAAGGGAGAGGCGGAGGGTGGACTGATAGGTTAGAAGTCTAAGAGAGGATAGGGAGAAAGCGAGAGAGAGAGAGAGAGAGAGAGAAAGGAAGGCGCGATGCGGGGGATAAATGGAGAGAATGAGTAAGTGTTTCAATGGTGGGAAATCTAGGCTGGAATAGTAGAGAGAGAGAGAGAGAAAGAGAGAGAGAGAGAGAGAGAGAGAAAGAGGGCGAGAGAGAGAGAGAGAGAGATAGCGAACCACTAACACCGAGGAACATATTTACACTACCAGCTTAGACTAACCAGTAATCTCTTACTGAGAGAGAGAGAGAGAGAGAGCGAGAGAAGCCTATGAGAAAGAAGGCGAGATGCTATGTATTAATGGTGAGAATAATCAAGTGTTACAATAGGAGGGACGCTAAAAATATGAGGGAGGGCGGGGTAGCTAAAGGGAGAGGCGGAGGGTGGACTGATAGGTTAGAAGTCTAAGAGAGGATAGGGGAGAAAGCGAGAGAGAAAAGGAAGGCGCGATGATAGGGATAAATGGAGAGAATGAGTAAGTGTTTCAATGGAGGGAAATCTAGGCTGGAATAGTAGAGAGAGAGAGAGAGAGAGAGAGGGCGAGAGAGAGAGAGAGCGAGAGAGATAGCGAACCACTAACACAGAGGAACATATTTACACTACCAGCTTAGACTACCCAGTAATCTCTAACTGTTTCACCCTTATGCTTCATTTATGGTACAACGCTAAGCAGACACCCAACTACATAGCTATAAATAAATGTTATCCCTGTACTATATATTTACACAGTGTACTAAATATGTTTGTAATGTTATATAATATCCACTGTATGTTATACACCTATTGAGATAATAAAAGAATAAAATATATCTTCGTCTTCTGTTTTATATTGATCGTTTTTTTTATTGATGTTGTATAATCTACTAACCTATCACTATCGAGCAAGTACATGAAGAACGCCAAAGTCAGCACAAAGCAGACATAAACAGGTCACTTCCGGGGTCACCGGGACTAGAGGTCAACATCCCGACACGAGCAGTCATGGTTAACTCCCCTTGTCTCTCGTGTACATTAGGCGCTAAAGGCGCCTCTTATATATCTTTGTTAATTTACGCCACAATGCGACATAGATGGACCCTTGTATACTACTGATGAGATATTAATTCGGATGATTCCACTGGCACGGGCGTTTGAGCAATTATGGATTTTAATTCGTTTGCAATGATACCGGGGCCTTGGCAACAATAACCATAATTTAGTCGTTAGCAGGAGGTACCTCGTAAAGTCTTTCTTCTTCTTCTCCTTTCCTTCCTGATCTGTCTTTCAGCGTCGAGGGACGATATAATTTGCAGTCTTGACCTCTGCTTCTTTGTTTCCTAGTGTTTCTAATATTCCATCAATTCATCTTTTTCGTCGTCGGCCCTTGGGTGTGTGGCAACATTTATTGAAGGCTCGTTGTGTTTTGATCTTTGTGCCTTTTCAAATCAATTTATATGTTCTTTCTTTATCTACTCTATGGCTGGAATTATTCATAACTATTTTTTTCAGTTCTTCAATTTTGATCTTATCTCTCAGGCTCTTTCTTGTCATTCGTCCGAAACATTTAATCACGGTAATGGTTATTTTTTGTCTTATTGTTCTTGCGTCTACGGTCCAGGTCTGGCATTCTTAGCACAACGTTGAGATGAATACTATATTGTGGAGTGCCCGTTTTTCCGCCAGAGTTATTTCCTTGCTGGACAATAATTGTGATAGCTGTCCAATGATTTGATAAGCTTTCTTCCATCTTGAGTCTACTTATGCTATTTGTGAATAGACTTCCTAGATTTTTAAATTCCTCCACTTGTTTTATTTGAGTTATTGAGTTATTTTGCAGGTCATCATCATTACACACCGAACACGTCCATAGGTGCTCAGATCCCCTCCTCAGCAAGTCCTGCAGTGTCCATAACTGACGACCCCAGTTCTATGTTGGTTGATAGGTCTTCTTATGCGCCCACTAAGTTTCTCGTTTCTGGCTGTGCCCATCTTAACTCCCTTTTCTTTCATCCGATGGAGTGACGTGGACTCATGGTTGTCGAAGTCCTGTGCCCTTTCCACTTCTCGGAGGGCATTGATGATGTCCGCCCGATCCATTGGTTAACCAACCTGTCCGCTCTTTCATTTCACCGTACTCTCACATGTTCAGGGTCATTGGGGGTTGCGTTTACTGTGCGATCAAAGATGTTGGTGTCTTTTTGCCGGTTTGTCGGCAAGGAAGTGTCATTTCATTGCTGTGTGATTTTGAATGAAAAAATAAAAAGCTCACGATATTCACGTGCTGAAGAACTGTATGGCTGGGGTTGGCCAGTCTATAACGTGGAAACTAGTTCTGAACCGTGCGACCAAGTGAGTCCACGTGAGTTTTAGACTATCCCCTTGTTTAATTGCCTGCCATCCATCGTTATGTTGATGTTCTATTTCTCTTTTGCGATATTCATGACTTATGTTTTGTTTATGTTGATTTTCATGTTCTTTTGAGCGTTGGTACTGTTATATCTGAAGTTTTCCGTAGGTTTTTATTTCTTCATTTTTTGTGTGTTTTAGTGCATGATCGTCTGAAAAGAAAAGCTCCTGTTAGTCTGCTCTGTCTTCGCTGGGTTGGTTAACTTACATATGTAGTCCTGTAGGTAATAAACAATTAGGGCGGATAGTACACACCCCTGTCTTACTCCTGTTCTGACTTCGAAGTTGTCTGTGTAGCCTGCTGCTGTTCTGACTGTGCAGCTGTTATGACATTTACTTAGGTTGGTTACATGTTGACTTACTTCACATGTTGTTAGTATCCCCCATAGATGTTCTCTGTTTACTCGGTCGAATACTTTTTCTTGTCCAATGAAAGGTATATAGAAAATGTGATCGTGTTCTGTTGTATTTCCTGCTAGCAGAATTAGGATGAATAATGCGTCAGTAAATCCTCTATTTTTTTTCGGAACTCCGTTTGAGAATCGCTTAACTGCTGATATATTGGTGGTCTAAGCCTTTTTTTCCAATATTTTTAGCATATAACTGTCTCGCATGACTGAGAAGAGAGATACTTCTATATTTACTGCAGTCACTCTTACAGCATTTCTTTTTCCACATTTGTACGACGATTGCCTTTTGTCAATGTTCTGTGGCTTTCTGTTTGTGCCTTGCTGCATTGATTATTCTGTGCAGCCATATAACTCATGTTTCTCATTCTGCTGCTATTTTTCTACTGGTATGTTGTTTGTCCTCGGTGCTTTGTTTCTTGGTGTATATTTTTTTTATATTCTTGATGTATATTACTACGAAATATCAGTAAGAAACAATCAACATTTTTCGGACGCATCATGAAAAGAGGAAAGTTGGAATACTTGGTTACAACTCATAAAATACAGGGACAGAGAGATCGGGGACGACAAAGAGAGAAGATACTGGATTGCTTGGTGACATAGCTTGGAAAACAGTCAAAAACAGAATTGATACGATGTACTGTGGATAGAGGGAGCCGCGTTAGCTCAGTGGATAGTGAACTGGACTACAATGGACGAGAGGTAGGGTTCAATCCCAACTGACGGCTTCCGGGTTCACCCAGCCTTAAATGGGTACCGGATTTTTTCTGGGAAAGTAAAGCGGCACGGGCGTAATACCGACCACATTACCCCAAAAATCATGTGCTGAAGGTCTGTAAAATGTATGGTCACTAACACCATATTCTCTATACGCCACTTGGCGTGACGGGGTACTTTACTTTTTTTTTTTTTACTGTGGATAGAGAATTGTAGAGGAACATGATCACTAACACTAACCGGTATGGTACATGATGATGATACTTGATAACTTCATCGACTTCCTCTTTCATAGTGTTGAATCAGTGTTCATGCATTTGTTTGTGTGTGTATGTGTGTGTGTATGTGTGTTTTTTTTTTTGTGTGTGCTGCTTTCTTAGTAAGTAGTTGGTGACATTTTCAAATGGCCTTGGAAATATTCTTGACATCTATGTTACATCTCTAGTATGTCGGTAAATTGTCTGCCTTGGGACAAGAATTCCGTTTAGATTTCTGTACTGTTCACGTGTTTGAAGAACTTGTTCTGGTGTCTGTACACCGGCTTAACATATACAATATGAAGATGTGGTCATTTGCATTTTATACAGATGGACGATTAGTGCCCCGGTCGGAGTGGCAAGATTATGCTCTCCTTTGATTCATGATAAAATATTGTCGGAATTTACTGTTTCTTCTAGTTTACAATGCATTTCTTTATATTTCTTTGCTTAGTGTTTTTGCTACTTCATAGATACCCGTTAAAAGAAATGTTTTTTTTAATGAATATTTGTTTTTCTAAAAAATATAAAATGAAGCCATGCGCATTATCCTGGGATGTACGAGGGACACTCCCTGTGTAGCAATGAGGTATCTTCTTGACTTTCCAACCATGAATGACAGAATCAAGATCTGGAGAGCACGAGCATACCTGAAGATTAGTACAGATACAGAGCATCCATTGCACGACGTGCTCAACACAGAGAAAGGTGCCAGGCTAAAAAGAGGCAAATCATGGGTGGGCCGAGCAGAAGATGTCATCAAACAGGTCTGTGGGCTTACCAATATCAGCGTTGGTGAGGAATGGATACCGGTGCCTACGTCATTCAAGAGGGCTTTCTCGTGTATTGTCACACTCGACAGGAAAAGTAGGGAACAGAACCCGGTCGTGGTTAATGCTGAGGTCAAAGGTCTCATCTGCGATAACACCGATGAGAAAGATGCAGTCATCTATACAGACGGATCTGTAAGACGACACCAAAGAAGTGCATGGGCATTTACAGCACGCTAGGCAGGCAGAATAGTCATGGAAGACAGTGGTGCATACGTCATGACCATGAGTAGCATGACAATGGAGGCGATGGCAGTGACCAAGGCATTCAAATGGTTAGAGTCACAAGACTACACCCACGCATGTATACTGAGTGATTCGATGAGCAAGATTAAAAAAGTGGAGGCGGGCTCTGTACGCATGCAATGGGTAGAGTCGTTGCAGAAATCCAAAATACATAAGGTCACCTTTGTCTATGTCCCTGGAGATGCGGGAGTACGGGGAAATGAAAGAGCGGACAGGTTGGCTAGCTGCGCTGTCGTTGAGGACGGGCAACCAATGGATCGGGCGGACATCATCAATGCCCTCCGAGATGTGGGAAGGGCACGGGACTTTGACAAGCACAGATCCACGTCACTTCTTCGGATGATGGAAATGGGAGTTAAGATGGGCACAGCCAGAAATGAGAAACTTAGTGGCCGTGTAAGAAGACTTATCAACTAACATAGAACTGGAGTCATCAGTCGCTGGACACTGAGGGAATTGCTGAGGAGGGGATCTGAGCACCTATGGACATGTTCGGAATAATGACCTGCAAATAGCTCAATAACTCAATAACTTGTTTTTCTATAGTGTGTTATCCTCGTAAAAAGCTGCAGGAAGCGGATGTATTGCAAACAAAGAGGGAAGAATGCTAACAGACAACAAAGATATAATAGATAGATGACAGGAATATATAACATAATTATTTCATGACGAAAGGGACAAAAAGCCATTTATAAAATGTACATACAACTATAAAATCCTGAAATCTGAAGTAGAAAAAACAATAAAAACAATGAAAGAGGGAAAGGCAGCAGGACCTGACAATATACAGATAGAGATGATATTGATATATTCACTGGAAGATTTTGGCATTGAAGTGATCACAGACATATGCAATGACATATACCATACAGGACACATACCAAATGAACTAAAAACATCAACTTTCATTGCATTACCTAAAAAGATTGGTGCAGTTGAATGCAGTGATTTTAGAACAATAATGAGCCAGGTAACCAAAATGTTACTAAATGTTATACAGGGAAGGATTCAGAATAAAATCAATACTGAATTAGATGAGCAACAATTTGGAATCAGGAAAAATAGTGGCACAAAAGAAGCCATATTTAGCATGAGGACATTGATTGAAAAGTACATAGAAGTTAACAAACCAATATATGCCTGCTTCATAGACTATACCAAAGCTTTCGATAGAATACACCATAATCAACTTATAGACTGCCTAAAGGATATAAATCTAGACGGCACAGACATACGACTAATATGTAATGTGTACTGGGAGCAAACAGCAATATTAAGATATAACAAGGAGAACTCTACACCCATGGACATAAAAAGAGGAGTAAGACAAGGATGCATCCTATCACCAAGCTTGTTCAATCTATACACTGAGCAAATCTTTAAAAACATCTCAGAGATGCCAGGCCTAAACATTAATGGAAAGATAATCAATAACCTAAGATAAGCTGATGATACTGTTCTACTAGCAGAAAATCCTAAAGATCTACAACAATTGCTTAATGTGATAAACATAACAAGCAAAAAATATGGACTAGATATGAATATCAAAAAGACTAAAACTATGATCATAAACAAAGAAAATTCTCAAGACCTACAAATAAATATCACAGTTGAAGGAATACATCTGGAGACAGTTCAGAGCTACAACTACCTTGAACATACTATAACCAATGATGGAAAATGTAAAATTGAAATAAACAAAAGAATAGGTATGGCAAAAAGTAATTTTAATGCCATGAAAAATATACTAACAACAAAACAAAAAACAGCAGGGCTGAAACTAAGAATAGCAAAATGTTATATTTTCTCAATATTCCTGTATGGTGCAGAAACATGGACATTAGACAAGAAAACAGAACAGAAAATTGAAGCCTTTGAAATGTGGATTTATATACGTTTATATATTTATATATTTATATAATAGGTAGAATTGGATTGAAAGAAAAGAAAACAAACGATGAAGTTTTAAAACAACTAAAAATAAAAAAGAGAACTACTAAATACAATTAAGACAAGACAAATGAAATTTTTGGGGCACGTTAAAAGGCACAACAGCCTACTAAAAGTAATATTGGAAGGGAAAATACAATGTAAAAGAGGCAGAGGCAGACCAAGACTAACATGGACGAGTAACATCAAACGATGAACAAGTCAATCTATGACAAGGGGGAATAATAGAACAAAGAAGTATGTGTTAGCACTCGGAAAAATTGACAGACAAACAACAATAGAAAAAAACGAAGAACAATATATGGTCCGAAGTGGGATCGAACCCGTACTCAGTGGCACCGCGCCTTGCCACGAGAAGCCGAACGCTTGGCACACTGCCACGCAGCCAACTAAAAAATTGGCTATTGCAGTAGTGTCTTGCACGAAAGGGGCTCTCAATGACTATAGCATAGGGTAACGATCACAGACCGGAAATAAATTGTATATTTGTACTTTCCTATTAATGCAAGTATCTCCCAGTAGGGCTGAATACTTGTGTCGTAGACAAACATTTATTGGACGAAACAGCACGAATAGTAGTTCCCAGTGGTTATATACTGGGTACAAATAATAATACATAAATATTATTATATGGGGAACTTCCGAAAACAACATAGTTTTCGGAAGTTCCCCATATAATAACAACAACATAGTTTTCGGAAGTTCCCCATATAATAATATTTATGTATTATTATTTGTACTCAATCTATGACAACCAGCACCATCAACGCAAGAAACAGAGAGCGGAATGACGATCCATGGTAGCCAACCTTCTTTGCGGAGACGGCACTCGATGATGATGATGATGATGTCATCCTCGTCATTGCCTGCTATATCACAGTTAGTTTGGAGTGACCCATTTCAGTGCCATCTTGTTGGAGCTAGTTAAGTGGTTTATGCCTTCCCCAAAAATCTTCTGTTGAAGATCCTCTGGTTTGCTTTGGACAGCCAGTGGAACAGACTTGCAGTCATATAGGAAAACTATGTTGTTTTCCCTAGTTTTATGCTTTTTTGAGTATTTTAGTGGTTTTTAAATTGCCTGAAGTTCTGTTATGCTTATTGAAAGCCGCCCTTTCGCTATTGACCGAGTATTTTTGTGCCATTTGATATTTGCGTTAGATTTCATGCTCCTTCTTTTCTGATTTTTTTTTTCTTTTGAGAACTCGTATCCCCCCTCGACGCTGAAAGGCAGATGAGGAAGGAAAAGAAGTATTTAAAAACATATATTTTAATACGTATATTTCAAAACATATATCATTAAGGGTTTGTATAGTTAAGATATCAATTGTGATATCAATGTTAAGACATTACAGAGTCCTTGTCTTTAGAAAAGATATATTACTGGACAATTTGTTCTAAGTGCCTGCAATGGTGTAATTTTCAGAAAATGTAATACCAGTGCGTAATAGAAGGCTCCTAGCTGGTTCTATCGTTCAGGTATTCGGTAAATTATTTCTTCATAACTTCTTTCTTTAGGTGTCAAAAACGTGATATTTTTAAAACGATTTTTGCTTGAATTCATGTATTTGTATGATGGAATGTTGTTCAAGGTGTTGTAGTGTTTCTCCCAAAGTTAGGACTTCCTCTTCTCTGTGTTCTTTCAAGTCCAGTAGTCCCTTTGTTGATTCAATTATGGCTTTTAGTGTGATGTTAAGGTTTTTTTTTTTTCTGAGTCATATATTTTATCTGAATTTTTAGTCTTAAAAACACAGCGTTCGCTTATAAGTGTTCTCCACATCGATTTATCTCTCCAGATAGGACTTATTACTATTATAAGTAAGATCAAGTTAAGCTCACATCAGAAGTAATTAAGGGTGGGTTTCAGACGACTACGTCTTACGGCCTAAACTCAGTGTAGTTCACTGATCTCTGAAGACTAGAGATTGTTTCCAATTGGCGACTTAAGAAAATGTAAAATATTGATTCTATCGTCCTTTCGGGCCAAAGACGGCACATAGGGCAGAACCACAATCTCAAAAACAGAAACTTTGCGTGCCAAAACGGCACATATTGCAGAGATCACTGCTTCTAAAATCTATGGCGCTGTTTCCATAACAATACTTTTTACAATGACAGCTTGTCAAGCCATCGATCAACCTCCTTAGTCGCCTCTTACGACATGCCTGGAAGGTCACAGTGTCACTATTCTTTACTTCCTTCATAATGAGGCCCCGGTAACACACGGGAAAAAATATTGATTACCCTGTCTTTATTCACAAGTCAACAGTTATAGAGGTGTTTCAGTACGCGCGGTTTTTTTTTTTAATAGCTGGCATAAATGGAGGCACAAGCTTTTAAACTTTGCCATCGACTGAGTTATTTGTGGGTCATCATCATTTAACTCCGAAGATGTCTGCGACTGACAGATCTGTATTGCTTGATAAGCCGTCTTATACGCCCACTATGTTTCTTGTTTCTGACTGTGCCAATCTTAAATCCCATCTCTTTCATCCGAAGGAGTGACGAGTGGAGTCATGGTTGTCGAAATCCTGAGCCCTACCAACATCTCAGGGGGCATTGATGATGTCCACCTGATCAATTTATTGACCGTCTTCAACGCCACATATCTAGCCAACCTGTGCACTCATTCGTTTCCCCGTACTCCCGCATGTCCTGGGACGTAGAAAAAGGTGACCCTAGGTATTTGTTACTTCTGCAACAACTCTACCCATAGCCTGCGTACAGAGCCCGCCTTCACTTTTAGTCATGCTCATCGAATCCCTCAGCGTGCAGGCGTGGGTGTAGTCTTGTGACTCTAACCAGATGAATGCCCTGGTCACTGCCATCACCTCCATCGTCATGCTTCTCGTGGTTATAACTTATGAACCATTGTCTTCTTTTACTATTATGCCTTCCGAGCGTGCTGTAAATGTCAATGCACTCCTTTTGTGTCGTATAACGGATCCATCTGTATAGATGACTGCATCTTTCTCATCGGTGTTGTCCCAGATGAGACCGTTGACCTCCGCATTGACCACGACTGAGTTCTGTTCCCTACATTGCCTGTCGAGTGTGACAATACACAAGAATGTACCCCTGAATGACACAGGCATCGGTATCACTCCTCGCCAGCGTTGAAATTGATAAGCTTTCAGACCTGTTTGATGACACATTTTGCTCGGCCCACCTATGATTTGCTTCTTTTTAGCGTGACACCTTTCGCTATGTTGAGCTCGTGGTGCAATGGATGCTCTTTATTTACACTTATCTTCATGTATGCTCGTACCCTCCAAATTTTGATTCAGTCATCTATGGCTGGAAAGTCAAGTAGATACCTCATTGCTACACAGGGAGTGTCCTTTGTACACCCAAGAAAATTCGCATTAGTTTCATTCTGTATTTTCTCCAGCCTGTCAATTTGCGTCGTGCTGACAGTAAAAATTGCTAACGCATACTCGGTTGGTGCTAGGACTAGTTTCTGGAATAGAAGGGTGAGTAGCCTCTGCTCGATGTTAGCAGCTGCCATGACCTTCAAGACGGCTAATTCTTTGTGGGATTTTGTGATAACGTAGTCGACGCTGTCCACAAACGGCGATCAATCTTAACTACACGTTAAATAGAACTGGTGACATTGGTGACATTGTGGCAGCCCTGGGCAGATTTATGTTAGCTCGGATGACCAGCTTCCGCATCTAAGTATCACTTTCCTCTGTAACAGTGCTATAGCGATCCATCTAATGAGGAAGGGTGCACCGCCATTTTGAGGGGCATGTGCATGAGGTATTCAAATGATACTCTGTTGTATGCATCCTCCAGATCTACAGAATCAGCAGGTCTGTGGAAGACTTCGAAGACGTCGCAGGCGAAGACTATCGCATTAAGTCATGACACTTTGTTATATCTATAACCTCCGAGTGTGTGTGTGTGGGAATGCGCGTATCTGTTCAATGTGACAGGTGAGTACACGGGCAAGTATTTTCTCCAGTAGCCTGCCCGCAGTGTTCTGCATCGTGATGATTCTGTAGACATTGATCTGAGAATGGTCCATGTTTGGCTTCGGTAGCGGTAGTAAGTAGCTGTGTAGCCACTACTCCTTAATCTGGCCACTCCGAATGCTGTCATTAAACTCATTGGCCAGTTTTGTCAAATCGTCCTCAGCTAAATCACCTATGTCATCGTACCGAACACCATCTGGACCAGGAGCAGTGTTGTGACCTTTTAAGTGTTGTGCAAATGGTATCGGTTGTAATTGTGAGCTCTTCTCCTATCATTATATACTCAGAAAATTCTGAGAGTAACCCCCATATCCTCATTCTTACAGTCTCATTTCTTTGGTCAGTCTGCTCAATGTAACGGGCTAGCAGGGCCTTCCTACTGCTCTCATCAGATTTGTGCCAATATGTGTCCTGTGCTTTGAAAGTTTAGCATGCTTCTGTGTCTTGTTGTGTCACTCATGCTCTGAATGTGGCTAGCGATTTTTCTGAGCAAATTTTTTTTGCAGAAATCATCCCACTTGGCATCCCTTAGCCTGCTTAGCACATAGTTTAAAGTGCATAACTTTGTGTTTGACCTCTTCTTTCAGACGCTTCAAGAGTTCAGGTTGTGTTCTTCCATTCCTTCTGGCTTTCTGCCATGTTTTGGCCGTTTGTCTCTTCTTACCCAAGCTTCCTAGACTTCTATGTTCCAACAGGGCTGCTGCGTCTATCTCTTCTGTCTCCTGCGAGGAGCGTCTTTTTTCCTATGTGTGATTTTGCTAATGACGTTCTGGTCTGTGTTCTCATAGTGCAATGTGGTGACCTTTTCTGGCTTCTATTTGTGCCACACATGAGAAGTTTCCAATAAAAGCACATGTGATAAATGTATGCGTACATATAATTATTTCGCTGCTCCCTGGTGCAGTTACTATCTATTGGTTCACAAACTATTTCTGCTCTTTCTCCCTCTCTTCTCTTTCTCTGACCCCTCTCTACTTCCTCTCCGACCATCCCCAGATTGCTCCACCTTGCCCCTATGTTGTTACAACCTTCGCAAACTAGGAACAGGCGGCTGTCGTTATTGATTATCAGAAACGACACCCTTTCTCTTGACCCCGTCAACCCCCAACTAGTGAGCGCTGGTCAGCAAATGTGCTTCCAGTGACCGCATCTTCTCACCCAATGGGATACACGTCTGGAGTGTTTGTACCTCAGGCCTCAAACTGTACGTATGAGTGTTGGTTTTGAAGATATATAAATTCAGTCCAGGCTAGGAAATGTTTTTTTCTACACTCCATTCACATTTAACTGGCTTAGGCTACAAAAGAGGCAGTTAGAAGAGGCTGGATTCGGCGAAGCACAAGGATGTCACATGATAACTGTTGTTTTTCCTCACGAAGAGTGAGCTAAACTTGCCAGTCGTAACTGATGGGCAGCGCCTGTACGTCTTCCTCGATCAATGTCACATCCCGTATCAATGATGGCTTTGTCAAAGAGGGGAGAGAAATGAAGTTCAATAATAGATGAACTCATCGATTCTATTCAATGCTACTATGTTCAGCTATGTCTCATCACGCAACTATGTCCTATATCTTGCGAGCTTCTCTAACTTGAATACTTCACATGTCGCCATTTCATTGTGACACTTGTTTCACCGTATCCAGTCAACGCCTTCTCAGCGTTTCTCCATTACTCTTTCCTTCTACCTTTGTCTTTTTTCGAAACTTCAGTGGTCAGCCTCAGCAATTCTGGAGCTTGAACATTCTTCTTTATTTGAAGTTAAATTACAATGTTTTATGGTGTTTTCCATTCGTTGTCACTGCATTATTATTATTATTATTGGTTATGGAAGGCCTCGGTATCACTGCAAACGAATTAAAATCCATAATTGCTCAACCGCCCGTGCCAGTGGAATCATCCGAATCACTAACACATCTCCCAAACAAAGAAAGGCAACTGTAGTCCCCATCGTAGCAGTCTCAGCACACGCCAAAAGACATAAAGCGAAACCGCGCAGAAAGTGACCACAGCCAACTGTTCCCCGTCATACGATATTATCATTCATCGTAAACAAGCGGGATATCGAAATAGGATCAAAACGGATGAGACACACAGCTCACGGTGTGCACAGAGCACTTAACTCAGTAGCTCCTGCAACAAGCCGGACTTGGAATATGAGGAAACTGCAAGAAGGAACACTTTTCAGACTTAGCCTTCAATGGTTCCTGCCGCCTATCCACCATATACCATGGAAGTTCGCGTCCTCCCGAAAATGATGATCGTCACTGCATGTCTCATTGAGGGAATGATTTTTACTTAAATACTAAATGTTTTTTGTGTGAAAGTGTTTGTTTGATCAGTTATTATTTAAACTATACCTTAAGCCAGATTGTTGTGAAAATTGACATAGAATTGCGTCATCTTGTGCAATTACGGTAACTTCACCGATCTTTTTGTTGGAGAACTTCTTGTACATTATTTTGAGGATTTTATTTTCAAACCATGTTCCAGACAGCTATCAATTGAATCAAATTGAATCACTGAATTAATGTCACAAGTGATTTAAGAAATAAGCAACAATTTAATGCACTAGAGATCAAATAAATTGGCCAGAGAATGGAAGTCACAATGATTAAATAGAAATAAGCGATTGAAGAGAATAAACAGCGGTTTGAAACTTCTGGATGGATCAAGTAAAAATAAATGACAGCATGAACAATATGGGTCATTTGATGGGGTCTTAGTGACTTATGTGTTAGAGTGCATAAACCTTTGAATGGCGATAATTTTTTTTTCTGCTGTTCTCAATAGGAAAGTAAACATAATGGGTATGTAGTGCATTCATAATGGCGTAGACACGAAATGTTTCAACGGCTCAAAAGTCTACAACCAATTTTAAAACATATTTATTCAATATAACCATACAATGAAACGACATAACTAATATTAGTTATTTTCATTTTTATCGGAAATAAAGACAGTCATATAGCATTTGTCATGTCGTACCAGCGTTAAAGGTGGCAGCATCTGGAAGTGAGAGTGTAGCACCTGTTTTTCGCTATCATTACTTTTCTAAATGTCCGATCGAAGTAATATTTGATATGGACCAGCTGTCCGTTAACAATTTGCTTCTCGAATTTTTGGCTGGTTCCAGCGTCTATCAGTTCGCGACTTCCCTGTTTCTCTGCCTTTTTTTTTTTTTAAATAGAGACTAGTTTAAAGGCTTTGTCGGTCCCATTCCACTTCCCCTCCTCCTCCTTCTCTCGCTCTCTCTCTCTCTCTCTCTCTCAAAGACAGAGAAAGTGAAACAAAGAAAGAGGCCAGTGGGAAGGAAATGGTAGATATGTCAATTGTTTCGAGATCAGTCACGTTGGTCACGGACGATGGAGTCGGAAGAGAAGAGGGTTGGTGGTATCTGTGACGCATCGATTGACTCAACACAGGAAACGGGGTCTCGGGTGGAGAACACTGACATAGTTTGACAAAGATTGATGTGAAAAATGAATTAGGATAGTATACTGTAATAAACGAGAGCACTAGAAGTGACACAACTAAGAATGATCAGAGGGGAAGTCACCAGACGTAAGTTGTTGATCATTCTTAAGTTGCTTGCTCCCAGACTTAGCCTTTTGAGTTGATCCCAACGTTTACACACTATTGCATAGATAATAATATTAAAAATAGAACTTACAGTTGAGACATTATTTAGTCTTTAACTGAAATTGTTTTTTCTTTCATTATTTTAGGTGAATCCTTTGGTGGTCTTCCATTCCTGTTGTATTCCCAGTACCCATGTACATTCCATAACTACTTTGCCATAATCCGTATGTTAATCATACATTAGTATCCAACTCTTACAGACTCCTATCAAAGTAGATTTTATACATTTGTTATGTTCTGAGCCTTGCAGCCTCTGCTATGGATTCCCGTCACATGAAAACAGTTCTATTTCTCTCCCCATTCTTATGCTGTACAGTTCATACTGATGTACGGTCCTTGGCAGCGACCGAGTTAAAAAAAAAAAACTATCTTTACGACACATAGTACCATTGCTGGTTTATGTCCGGGGGGGGGGGCAACGATAGAACCCGAGGGATAAAGGCCGCTTGGTCTAGCAGTCGCCACGACGTGTGAGACTCAGGATTTTTATTTCACCCCCGATAGAAAAAATCCTTTCTGTCAACCGCGGGCTTCGAACACCGTACGCCGGCTTTTCAGCTAGCGGAACAGTGGTTTTAGCCGCACGGCCACGGAGTGAATTAGTTAATACATAAACAGGTGCGTTTCTTGTCAGATTTTAAGAAATGAAACTTTAAAAAGTCCTGAACATAAACTTTATAGTGAAACACATAAACTGACCTACATCACGTAGGGTCTGATCTGATAAAAAAGGTCATGGGAGAGACCGAGTGAGATGGTATATTCCAGGCTGGCGTTATGAAATCTCATAATGTTGCTCTCTTTGTCACTCTCTCCGGTCTTTTCTTTCCGTCTCTCCCCCTCCCGTCTGTATGTTTGTTCTTTTGTTAATTTGGCTGCCTATAGATGGAGTAGTGTCTGGATGGTTCCACCGAAGACAAATAATAATAAATTAATATTATTATAGAGGGAAACTTCCGAGGCGATAATTCAGGGAATCATAGGAGGAAGAGATATGTATTACAGCACTCAGAAAAAAATGAAAAATAAACAACAGAAAAAAAACAAAGAACAATATATGGTCCTAAGCTGGATCGAAACCGTACTCCATGGCACTGCGCCTTGCCACGAGAAGCCGAACGCTTGGGAACACTGCCACTCAGCTAACTAAAAGTGAAAAAAATTGAAATTCTATATTGATTCGCTCATTCAGGGATAAAGGCCGCTTGGTCAAAGCAGTCGCCACTACGTGTGAGACTCAGTATTTTTATTTCACCCCGGACAGAAAAAATCCTTCTGTCTACCGCGGGTTTCGAACACCGTACAGTGGCTCACGGCCACGCATCTCTGTAGCAGTATATAAAATCGACTTCATTGTTTACTATGTAGTCTGGGCTTTGCCATGTCCATAGTCGTCTTGGGTGTTGTTTGAACCAGGAGTTACCTATAATCATTTCATGTGTCTTTGCCCAATGTATCTATCTATCCCTTCTGTCATTTGTCTCTCCTAGGCCATGTCCTCCAGTCACATTTTATACTTTAGCTGCACATACCTTTGCATTGAAATCCCCTAATATAATAGTTATTTCTTAGGGTTTACTGTCCCTTGGCCATTTCTAGCTCGTTGTTAAATGATGCCAATATCTTCTTCCTCGCTATTACTTGTTGATTCATAAGCTTGAATTATGTTGATATCCATCGGTCTACCTCTCAATTTTTGTAACAGAACTCTGTCTGATAGAGGCTAAAATCCTTTCACTGTTGTGATTTTTTCTCTATCTAAGATATTTCCTACTCCTCTACATCGTGTGTAGTTCCTCAAGAGTAAATTATATTTCCACTATCGCGTTGAAATAATCCTGCCCCTTTCCATCTCATTTCACACATGCACAGGATGTTCATTTTTATTCTCTATTTCTTGGATGTTTTCTAGTTTGCCAATCTGGAATGCTGATCTAATAATGCTCCAAGTTCCTATTGATAGAGTTTCTCTATTTTTTATCTTGCATACAGTAGCTTGAAGACAAACAGGTGTCACCAGTAGCACATGACGCTCCCTACCGACGATATGGCTGTTTTAGAGTCTCCTTTTACATCGGTACCTGTAAATATTAAATTGTACTTTGACATATTAATTCTTCTTCTCTTTCCTTCCTCATTTACCTTTCAGCGTCGAGGGAAGATATAATTCGCGATCTTTTCCTCTTCTGTTCGCCTCTTCTGCTGTTATGTTTCCTAGTGCTTCTAATACATATTCCATTATTATTATAAAGTCTTTCTTCTTCTTTCCTGCCTGATCTGCCTTTCAGCGTTGAGAGACGATATAATTTGCGTTCTTTCTTGGTACTTTGACATATTAATTCGTCTTCTTCTTTCCTTCCTCATTTGCCTTTCTGCGTCGAGGGACGATATAATTTGCTATCTTTCTGTTGACCTCTGCTGCTGTTATGCTTCCTAGTGTTTCTAATATTCCATCAATCCATCTTTTTCGTGGTCGACCCTTGAGTCTGGTATTCTCGCAACGTTTAATGAGGGTTCGTTGTGTTGTGTTTTAATTACTCTGCCTTGTCACGTGGCCAAAGCATTTTATCTGTTGCTTCTGTTTGTCCTGCTGCTGCTATTATTTCTATTGGTATGTTATCTATCCCCGGTGCTTTATTACTTGCTGATTATTTGATTCTTCGATTTCTTCGATTTCCTCCTTCGTGATGTTTGGTTCAGTATTTGTGCGTTCATGTGTGGTTTTTGTTGTGTTATTAGTAGTTGTTGTCATGTTTAATAGATCTTCAAAATATTATTTCAATCTCTGTTGCTTATGTTGGTTATTTGATATTGGCTGTCCGTCTTTGTCATTTATGAGCTCAGTAGGATCATGGTTTTCTTTTCTCCCTCTTGTGGCTAAAACTGCTTTGTCGAAATCTCTTGATGTTGTCTTAAAGTCCCTGCTCATATTTTGTCAGAATTCTGTCCGATTTTCCAATTTTATTTGCTTGGCTTCTTTGATCAAAATTTTGAGTTAATCCTTTTCGAACTAAGGCATATTTTTCATATTTTTATTGGTTCTTGTTCTCCCTCCAATTTTAAAACAGTTTCTTCTTTTCTTTAATTGCTTCTCTAGTTGTTTCGTTCCACTACGGGGTGCTCTTTTTCTCTTCTTTTGTTTTTAGCTTCGTTCCACATACTGTTTTAAAAATATTGGTTACTGTTTCCTTAAATTGTTTCCACTTTTCTTCTACTTTGAATACTTCGTTAGGGAATTTCTTGAATTTCTCTGTTAATTTTTCTTCTAGGGTTTTACTTGATTCTTGATCTTTTAATTGTTTTATTTTTATTGTCTGTTCTTTTCGCTTCTTTTGTTTCTTTTCTTATATTCTCTTTAATTTTGGCTGTCTGAGTGTGATCATGAGCATCTTGTGGTCCGTGTCATCTGTAATATTAGGGATTGCTCTACTTTCGGTTACTCTTTTCTTGTTCTGTTGTCTTGTTAGTATAAAGTCTATCTGGCTTCTGCATGTTGTGTCATTCCATTTGTACCAGGTGTGTATACTTGCGACTCTGCGTTTGAAGAATGTGTTGGTGATAAATAAATCATTTTGATTACACATTTCCAGCAGTTTGCTTCCATTTTCGTTTATTTCAGCTGTCTTGTCTCCATGTCTGTGTTAGTCACCTCTAGTGACTCGGGCAGATGGTGCTCGTCAACCTGGGAGGGCCGACCATCTAAGGGCAGAATCCCCCGACAGAAAAGACAATCTGCTGCCTTGTAGCAAGATTGGGGACAATCAAAGGCTAAGGAAAGCAAACCTGAAAAAATGCTGGCTGAAATCGGATGGACTGGGCCATTGGCGCAGAACACAGTGCAACGTTTTAACGGGTACTCAATCGGAGTGGATCTAACAGGCTTAAACAGACAGCTGTCTTCGTATGAGAGTCTGGACGTCCTACTCTGATTGTGTCCTGATCGCAGAGAGAGAGAGAGAGAAAGGTCTCCAAGATATCTCTGTTCTCACTGTTGCGTTTCCCAAGCCTTCCATTGAAAACTCTCCTCTTAGTAACATGTCGTCGCTTTCGCCATTCTTCGCTGTCTCTTTCATTGTTGTTGCATGGTGCATAGATTTGTAAGTTGTTTTTCGATCGTCTTCTAGTAGTTTAATTGTGATAATTCTTTCTGCGTGGTATTTTATTTCTAGAATGTTCTTTGCGTGTTATGGGTCGATAATAAAGCCTACTCCATGTGTTTCTCTATCTGTGTTGTCGACTCCTGAGAATATTATAGTGTAGTTCATGTGTGTTTTCTCTATCTGTTGTCCTTTTACTCTGGTGTCCGCTAATCCTAATATTTTAATTTTCCTTTTTGTCATTTCTTCTATAAGCTCAACTTCTATATTTTTTTATTCCGCATACATTGATCGTTGCTACTTTATATTCATCTATCTCCATCTTCTGTGCATTTCTCTGAGCATAAAACATTTATCCCTTACCGACCTACTGAGTCAGTCGTAAGTTAAAGACTGAACTTAAAAACACATGTTTGGGAGTTTAGCCCGGCTGATGATTCCCCAACGTCTTAGCTCATAGCTAAGCTCTCACATCCGATCTTTTACGGTCTACCTAGACATTTTTAGCTTTTTACATTTAAAAAGTACTTATCTCATCTTATCCTTCTCCTTGAATAGAAAACTTTACACAACTTTTTAAAAAATGTAGTCCGTTGGAAACACTTTTTCAGTCACTTTAATCACATAAACTACACCGAAATTAAAACAATCCATTTTGGTCAACCGGAAACTACATATTAATTGACAAAATAAAATTGAATCAAATTGACAATTTTACTCGCCAATAGAAAAAAAAGGTAATTTGCCATTACTTTCCTTCTTGTCAATGACTGCAATAGTCGGAGATCACAACCATTGTGTCGACAAGCGAGATCCTATGCCTGCCATCACGGGGTGGGGACCATAACCAGCACTAATTGTCGGCTGCTCCCGCAACACCACCCATCACCTGCTTCAAGTAACCCTGATAAGGGGGGGGGGGCTAAACGGGACCACCTCCTCTTTGCCCAAGGGTGTCCCGCAGACTGGCCGGAGGAGACGTCCTGTTCCTTATTTGGTAGGAGATAACGCTACCGCGCTAATTGCAAATATTAGTGTTTACAGATTTGCATATTTGGAATGTTTATTAATTTTCCTATTAATTCATGCTGGTCATTATTTTACATACCTCAGCATCGGCTATGTCTATTGCGTGTTTGCATACAAGCTTGTAGCGGCTCCGTATGGAACTCTCAAGTCTCTGGAGGAAATTCTGGGGAATCAAGTCTCATTTAGGTCGAAGAGCAACTTCCAGCTGTTGCAGATTAACTGGATAACCTTGCCTGCAGACGTCCAAGCCCGTCCCACAGGGACTATGTCTGGCGAAAGAGCAGGCCAATCAAATTTCACAATGTTCTGCTGGTCTAGATGTTACTGCGTAATGTCTGCGGTGTGCGCATGTGCGTTATCCTCCTGGAGAAGCTACAAGTCTGGATATTTTGTGAACGCAGGAGCAACCGATGCATCAAGCACCCAATCTCGATATGTCACAGCATTAACAATTCCAGGGAAGACGTGAAAAGGCAAGCAATGGTGAAAACTGAGTCCTCCCCAAATGTGAATACAGCCACCTCCAAATTCTTCCTGCTGGCGAACGCAGCAAACTGCAGAGCGTTCTCAACACCGTCGCCAAATCCGTATACGTCCATCAGCCAAGGACATGTTGGATCTGTTCGCTTCTGAGAATAGAATAGCATTCCACAGCCATCTGACATGTTGCTCTGCCCATTACAGGCGGTGCTGACGATGCCTGTGAGTCAAGTTTGGCCAAACTTAAGCTCGTCTTTCAGTAAGGCCTCTATATCCGAGTCGTCGTATGACTGTCATTCGAGAGACTTGCCTCGTCTACCCACTATTGTTCTTAATGTTTGACTTACCCGGAGAGAACAATTCCTTAGGTAAGTCAGCACAATATGAAGATCTTGCGCAGTTCGTGGTTAGGCACTCCGAAGTCTATCACTGGTTACTGGTACTACCAGTGGTTGAGTAATGTTCATTCAGATGTACAATAGTTATGTGGTGGCAATTCATATTTCTAGTAATGGCCTGCGAGCTCATCCCGGTATCCAACATACCAATAGTTCGGTAGCGGTCATTTCAGACAGTCGTGGTATTTCAGCTACAGGTGCTGGGTGTTTTGTCTGAACGGCCTTTTCATACCGAGTATACAGCCACAACGTGTATATATGTTCATAGCTATTGGGAATCGTGTTGCACGTTTAACTTTCCTTGTTTTCGTGTATAATATTCAGTACAAAAACCCGTGGGTTGAATCGTGTACTTTCCATTCCAACTGCCATTAGCTTCCCACCTCATGATAAACACGGGGAAAATCTATTCCCATACTTATATTTACGTGTGGCACTCCGTTCCTAGATTTGTAAAATGGTGCATTATTAATGCGCTCAGTATATTAATGATACAGAATGGTAGGCACATAAGGGCTAGTTTCTGACACTTGATTAATGTTTCTCGTTCCATCGCGATGAATTGGAAGTCTCGTTAACCATGAGGAGGGTAGTCATGAACGTTAAAACAAAAGCAAGTCCTAGCACATTGTGAAACTTTATCGAACATCCGTCAATACATAGATAGAACACAATTTAAACCTTTGAATTAATTGTTAGCTACTGTGAGTTGTTTCTGTTTACTTGTAATGTCACCTAGTATGGTGCTTCTTCAATAATGTGTGTTCTAGTGGGTGGCCATCCAGGATAGTGCCGTATACAATGTTGGCCTATTGTACATAACTTGCTTATTATCGATTGATCCCCAGATCTGTTTGAATCTATTGTTTCTGGCTTCAGGCATTGCTGTATCTCTCTCTCTCTCTCTCTCTCTCTCTCTCTCTCTCTGCGATCAGGCCTCAATCAAAGTAGGATTCCAGACTCTCACATGAAGTCAGCTATCAGGCCAAGTGTGTTGATCGCCCCCACAGACAGAACATCACAACTAGAGTCTGCCAGATCCACTCTGATTGAACACCCGTTAAAACGTTGCACTGTGTTCTGCGCCGGTGGCCCAGTGCATCCGATTTCAGCCAGCATTTTATTCAGGTTTGCATTCCTTAGCCTTTGATTGTCCCCAATATTCCTGCAAGGCAGCAGATGATCTTTTCTGTAGGGGGATTCTGCCCTTAGATGGTCGGCCCTCCCAGGTTTACGACCACCTCTAGTGACTCGGGCAGATGGTGAGTTGCTGTATAGGGGAATCTGTAGATATATACCAATCATATACAAACCTACAACAATCTGAACATCTCTTGAAGGTCACCCCATTGCAAAACAGAAACCAAACTAAAGATGCATAGAAGAATGCAAAACTTACATACGTTTATCTCAAGCTGGAGAACAAGTTGAATGTAACACGAAGATTGTTATCAATGTGGTGCTTGTACATGCGATGTTTTAGAGATATATAAATGTGTTGCTTGTTTTAACTATTTTCAATCTGGAAGACCAAGACGCCAACCAGCAACGAAGCTGAAAGCGATCACGACCCACAGCTGACTGTGTGCCTCGGGATCGGGGAGAAGTAGAACTGATCAAGACTCTACTCCACCTTCAAGTGGCACTCCTGGAAATAGATTAATTAGTCTGGCCCTGGGAGTGGGGATTCCAGAAAGAAGGACATCTGTACACAATAATGTTGTGGGAATTCGGATGTATTAGGCCGAATGACGCAAATATCACATCTTTATCGGAAACGACATCAACTCATCTGCACTCATTTATTGCTCTTTTAATGGAGGACGATAAAAATGAGTAATTGTCGAGTGGACACCAGAGAGAAAATTAAAATTGAACTGTTGTAATTTTGAAATTATTACCTTTTGATAATGTCCGCATATATCACATTTTGATAATGTCGGCATGTATCACCTATTGATAATGCTATTAAGTTATTTACGGGTCATCATCATTGCAACTCGAACATGTCCATAGGTACTCAGATCCCCTCCTCAGCAAGTCTCGCAGTGTCCAGCGACTGACGACTCCAGTTCTGTGTTGGTTAATTAGCCGTCTTACACGCCAACTAAGTTTCTCGTTTCTGGCTGTGCCCATCATAACTCCCATCTCTTTTATCCGAAGGAGTAACGTGGACTCATGGTTGTCGAAGTCCTGTATCCTTCCCACTTCCCGAATGGCATTGATGATGCCTGCCCGATTCATTGGTTGACCGTCCTCAACAATAGCGCAGCTAGCCAACCTGTCCGCTCTTTCATTTCCCCGTACTCCTGCATGTCCAGGGACGAAGACAAAGGTGACGTTACATATTTTTGACTTCTGCAATGATTCTACCCATTGCATGCGTACAGATCCCGCCTCCACTTTTTATAATGCTCATCGAATCACTCAGTATACATGCGTGGGTGTATTCTTGTGACTCTAACCAGTTGAATGCCTTGGTCACTGCCATCACCTCCATGATCATGCTAATCGTGGTCATAACGTATGCACCACTGTCTTACTTGACTATTCTGCCTGCCGAGCGTGCTGTAAATGCCCATGCACTCCTTTGATGTCGTATTACAGATCCGTCTGTATAGATTACTGCATCTTTCTGTTGTTAATGTATATATAACATAAATTGTGAATATAACTGACAATATTTGATATCTACTGCGATGTGGCAACATACTTTCCCTCTCTCGATCTCTCTTTAGGATACACTCTCCCTCCCATTTCTCACACGCACTCTGTCTGTGTGTGTATGTGTGTGTGTGCGTGCGTGCGTGTGTCCGTGCGTGTGTGTGTGTGTGTGTGTTTAATCTCTAACCTGCCGCAGTCACGTTCTCGGTACTCCCTTTCTAGGAAAACCCAGAAACCATACACAGTCAGAGGGCATATCCGGTTTATATAAGAACGATTAAGTATGGAAATGACATCACTTTTCAGACAGTCGATGGAGATTTGTTTTCTTTTTACTTCAGCCCTGAGTTATCTCCTCGATTAAAGCCAAACAGGTAAGAGAGTCATTTACATTGATTTCTTATTTCCACTCGGGCAGTTATTTTTCTTTGCTTTTTTCATTAGCATTGTTTGTTTGTTTGTTTGTTTGTTTGTTTGTTTGTTTGTTTGTTTGTTTGTTTGTTTTATGTACACTGAAATGAGAGTCGGATGGACTGGGCGGACAATTATGGCGACCAACGTGTGTGTTTGTGTTAAAATAAATAAAAGCACACTGGACAGATATTTAATTTATAGCAAGAAAAGTGAGCAAAACTTACGTTGATCCGCCTCTAATGATAACAAGGAAAACAATATAACATTGATCTGTTCAAACGGATAAGCGACACGATTTAAAAAATAACATTGACCAATTCATACAAATAAGGAAAATGGTAAAGCATAGTATTGACCTGCCAACCCTGAAAGAATGTCTATCCTGCATGTCCCTACACATCTGTCAAAATGGGATGTCAGCGTATCTTACTTCACACGTAATTACCGCAACAATTGCAGGCTATTCGTGTCAAGTGGAAATACTTGCTGCCTCTTGTATGTGCTATCAGCGTGATCTCTACAACAAAGCCAAACAAATTCATGGTTTGGGTACTAAGGCTGGAGAACAGAAATTCTCTTTCTTCCCATGGATGCCATATTTATGAAAGATAATCAGAGCTTTGATAGCGCGTTATAAATATCAGTGGAAACATGGATTCTTTGTTATTCTTGGCATATACCTTGTAAATGCGAATAAAGTAGACGACCGGTCTCCTCAACTACAAGATAGTAATTCTATTAATTCGTATGCACAAGTGATACTATTGTGCCTCTTAGAAACATGATAACTGATGTGCTCCACATACAATGGTGTCCATGGTTCTTGATACCTAAGCAACAAGTTTGCGTAGGCAGAAGATAGAAATAGTGTAGACAACAGATAAAATATAGCTGTCATATCATATACAGATAGATGTAGAGAACATATAAAGATAGATGTAGAGAACATATAAAGATAGATGTGGAGAACATATGAAGATAGATGTAGAGAACCTATAAGGATAGATGTAGAGAAAAAAAGAGAGATGTTGATGAGTCGAGGTAATGATTGCTGCTGTATATTGGTGCGTGATATGGTCGGTCTTACAAGTGTTAGTGAGAGAGATAGAGAGAGAGAGAGAGAGAGAGAGTGAAGGAGAGGGAGATGTTGATCAGTCGAGGAAATGATTGCTGATGTTTTGGGATGTGTACTATCCAGAGGTATTTTTGTGTTTATGTGTGTGTGTGTTTATGTGAGAGAGAGAGAGAGAGAGAGAGAGAGAAAGAGAGATGTTGATGAGTCGAGGTAATGATTGCTGCTGTTTAGGAATGAGTGATAAGATCTGTACTATCCAGAGGTATTTTTGTATTTATGTGTATGTGCGTGTATGTGAGAGAGAGGGAGAGAGAGAGTAAGATTAAAGTGTCATGATGAGAAATAGTCATAACTACATGCGGTTTGGATGAAGAGAGAGTGTGATGTGTGGAACTTGTTAATGTACGCACTGGATGTTCTCTACACGTGACAGATGGTAATATTTCTAAGCCGACTCTCCTAAGAGTGTGTGTATTAATAACGTTAATTGTTCATTATTCGGGGCGAGCTGGGCTGCATTGCCAAGGGAACACAAATAGATGATAAATGATATCAGGAGATGTCAACCTGCCTCTAACAAGCTGTATAAGGGAGTTAATAACAACACTGCATGCATTCATTTGTGTCGTGTTCTTGTGCATTAAACTCATTTCGAATGTTCCGCATTGTTCCATTAGCTGCCAATATTGTGAGCTATTAACGGCAATTGAGTCCTCTGTCACATCTCGCTAGTTCATCGTTGTTCTGCTTAAGCATTGTGTTGATGGCAGCTGTCTCAACCAGCATCATGTGCTTGCACCAAACTATTAGTCCAAAACTGTGCTGCTTTACTTGCACCAATTAACAAAATGTATTGTAATATCCAGCCTCCGTACTGTATTAGTTTAATCGTGTTTCCACTGATCATTGTAGTACCGTTTAATGATCTTTATTTCCGTGAAGGATGCTAGCGTCTGCTGTTACCTACAAAATCAGTACTGTCAGGAAAATGTGAGACATTATTTCTGGACACTTAGTACATTGATGTCGTTTTATTGAGAGACGTCAAAGTTTCATGATTATAGTCTGCTGCGGCTGGTTAGTTTCATGAGGTCACGACATGTATTCCCTTAATTTGTGCACTTTAATTTGAGAGAAAGAAAACACAATTCCAGTGTCATCGTTGTTAGACATTCCGAAGGAGACCATGTCAGAATAGTGGTGCTGTTATAGAAGCCATAAATACC
The DNA here is from genome assembly GCA_032433765.1 of Megaustenia siamemsis. NCBI lineage: Eukaryota > Metazoa > Mollusca > Gastropoda > Stylommatophora > Ariophantidae > Megaustenia > Megaustenia siamemsis. Next base: position 45,557,303 of record JAVIAB010000001.1, read on the forward strand.
TGCAAACTATGCAACCTGCGGAGCTCAACAATCTTCTTCTTCTTCTTTTCTTCCTAATTTGCCTTTCAGCGTCGAGGGTAGATATAATTAGCGGTCTTTTGCTCTTCTGTTCGTCTCTGCTGCTGTTATGTTTCCTAGTGCTTCTAATATTCCATCCATCCATCTTTTTCGTGGTCGACCATTGGGCCTGGTATTCTCACAACGTTTGCTGAAGGTTCGTTGTGTTGTGTTTTGATCTTTCTGCCTTGTCACGTGGCCAAACCATTTTATCTGTTGTTTCTTTATATATTATATGGCGGAGGAATTCCTAGCTTTTTAAAATCTGTTCTTCATTTCTGACCTTATATCTCAGACTGTTTCCTATCATTCGTCTAACACATTTCATCTCTGTAGAGGTTATTTTTCTTATTGTTCTTGCATTTATGGTCCAGTTCTGGCACTGGCAGCACAACGTTGGGATGAAGATTATATTGTATAGTGGGTACAAATAATAATACATAAATATTATTATATGGGGAACTTCCGAGGCGATAATAGGGAATAATAGAACAAAGAAGTATGTGTTAGCACTCGCAAAAATTGACAGACAAACAACAATAGAAAAAAAACGAAGAACAATATATGGTCCGAAGTGGGATCGAACCCGTACTCAGTGTCATTGAGAACGTCATCGTGTAAGACACTGCTACAATAGCCAATTTTTTTAGTTGGCTGCGTGGCAGTGTGCCAAGCGTTCGGCTTCTCGTGGCAAGGCGCGGTGCCACTGAGTACGGGTTCGATCCCACTTCGGACCATATATTGTTCTTCGTTTTTTTCTATTGTTGTTTGTCTGTCATTTTTTGCGAGTGCTAACACATACTTCTTTGTTCTATTATTCCCTATTATCGCCTCGGAAGTTCCCCATATAGTAATATTTATGTATTATTATTTGTACCCAGTATATAACCACTGGAAACTACTATTCATATTGTATAGTGCTCGTTTTGCCTCTAGAGTTATTTCCTTGTTGGACAATAGTGGTGATAACTGTCCAATGATTTGACAAGCTTTGTTGCATCTTGATTCTATCTCTGCTGTTTGTGAATTATTGTTTGTCACTAAACTACCTAGATATTTGAATTCCTCTACTTGTTTTAGTTGCCTGCCTTCTATAGTTATGTTGATGTTCAGTTTATTTTTGGCGACATTCATGACTTCTGTTTTGTTGATGTTGATTTTCATGTATTTTGTGCCTGAACTGTTGAGTTTGCTTAAGTGTTCTTTTATGCCTTCTATTGTTGGAGCCCAGCAATAATAAATGAAAATGATTATAAATGGAAACTTCCGAGGCGAGAGACAAACAAGATCGTAAAATATTAATTAATTAATTAATTAGTGTCGTCAGCCCTAACTGCTAGTCACTTCAGCTCGTGTTGTTTCGTCCCTTCTGTGTGTCACACAACTATTTCAGCTCATTTGTGTGAGGCCAATGCTTGTTAAAATAGGAAATGCAGACACAATTGAGTTATTGGGTTATTAGCGGGTCATCATCTTTGCACTCCGAACATGTCCATTGGTGCTCAGATCCCCTCCTCAGCAAGTCTCGAAGCGTCCAGCGACTGACGACTTCAGTTCTGTATGCAGTCACAGTTGTGTCTATAAACCTATTTCCGAATGGTTGTCGTAACCTTATGCCCAATTTCAAACATGTATGGAAGTCAAATCTAGTCAAAGCAACTTTTTCAACTTCTTTAACTGGCAGTGTGCTGAAATTCTTGTTTCTTGTGGCAAGGCGTTTTATCGAGAAGTACGGTTCGATCCTAGTCCGTGCTACCAATTGTTTAATGTTCTTTTTTTGTTGATTTTTCCCAGTGGTGCAAAAATACAATTAAAGTAAATAACTTTGTGTAATTTTTTTTTACCTGTGGAGCAGCTGTCAATTGTAGCTACAGTAGCTTCTCATGTACAATCAGGTGCATGTTCTTTATTTGAATATAGCAGAATTGAAATGAGTGTTGAGCGTGTACCAACTGTACTGCCGTGTCTATATCTCCGTTTTCAATGTGTCTTTGTCTGCCTCGCCACTGTGTCTATTCCTGCCTCGCAGCTATATCTCTGTCTGCCACTGTATCTGCGTTTTTCACTATGCTTATGTATGCCTCGGCGCTGTAATTATATCAGCCTCGACGCTGTGTCTATATATGTCTTGCCGCTGCGTCTAAATCTGTCTTGCCGCTGTGTCTATACCTGCCTCGCCGCTGTGTCTCTGTCTGTTTTCAGCAGCAAAATTGTTCAATTTTATTGAAAGCCCGGCATTATTGATTATTATTCTTTACCTGCCGCTGCGCTCACCTGCTTATTTAGGCCATCTCCGGTTGGAGCCACATCATCATTAGAACCTCTTCATTCTGAAAGCGCCCCTTTGTATCTGGACGGAATTAATCAATAACAGAGATCATTAATAAAAGTAGACACAAAACATGTTAATTTGAGGAGGGTTCTAACCCTTAGCATCGCTATTAAAGCCAGTTCCCAACTCGTAGTCGATATCGGCCACATGCACTAAGGAGTACTTGTATTTACCGATATAATTAGTGTCATAATAATTTCACCACACGAGTATCGATATTCACACTTGGGCTAATGCACTTCAGAGGTGGGTGCGAAAGTAACTGTGTCATCATCAGCGTATGAGGTCAAAAGCTTAGACTGACTGGCACTCACAGCTGAGTGAGTGTTGACAGTTTACTTAATGTATGAGTGTTAACAGTTTACTTAGTGTATGAGTGTTGACAGTTTACTTAGTGTATGAGTGTTGACAGTTTACTTAGTGTATGAGTGTTGACAGTTTACTTAGTGTATGAGTGTTGACAGTTTACTTAGTGTATGAGTGTTGACAGTTACTTAGTGTATGAGTGTTGACAGTTTACTTAGTGTATGAGTGTTGACAGTTTACTTAGTGTGTGATTGTGTTGCCAGTTTACTTAGTGTATGAGTGTTGACAGTTTACTTAGTGTATGAGTGTTAACAGTTTACTTAGTGTATGAGTGTTGACAGTTTACTTAGTGTATGAGTGTTGACAGTTTACTTGGTGTATGAGTGTTGACAGTTTACTTAGTGTATGAGTGTTGACAGTTTTTGTTAGTGTATGAGTGTTGGCAGTTTACTTAGTGTATAAGTGTTGACAGTTTACTTAGTGTATGAGTGTTGACAGTTTACTTAGTGTATGAATGTTGACAGTTTACTTAGTGTATGAGTGTTGACAGTTTACTTAGTGTATGAGTGTTGACAGTTATTTAGTGTATGAGTGTTGACAGTTTACTTAGTGTATGAGTGTTGACAGTTTTTGTTAGGGTATGAGTGTTGGCAGTTTACTTAGTGTATAAGTGTTGACAGTTTACTTAGTGTATGAGTGTTGACAGTTTACTTAGTGTGTGATTGTGTTGCCAGTTTACTTAGTGTATGAGTGTTGACAGTTTACTTAGTGTATGAGTGTTGCCAGTTTACTTAGTGTATGAGTTGACAGTTTACTTAGTGTATGAGTGTTGACAGTTTACTTGGTGTATGAGTGTTGACAGTTTACTTAGTGTATGAGTGTTGACAGTTTTTGTTAGTGTATGAGTGTTGACAGTTTACTTAGTGTATAAGTGTTGACAGTTTACTTAGTGTATGAGTGTTGACAGTTTACTTAGTTTATAAGTGTTGACAGTTTAGTTAGTGTATGAGTGTTGACAGTTTACTTAGTGTATGAGTGTTGACAGTTTTTGTTAGTGTATGGGTGTTGACAGTTTACTTAGTGTATGTGTGTTGACAGTTTACTTAGTGTATGAGTGTTGGCAGTTTACTTAGTGTATGAGTGTTGACAGTTTACTTAGTGTATGACTGTTGACAGTTTACTTAGTGTATGAGTGTTGACAGTTTACTTAGTGTATGAGTGTTGAAAGTTTACTTAGTGTATGAGTGTTGACATTTTTTTGTTAGCATATGGGTGTTGACTGTTTACTTAGTGTATAAAAGTTGACAGTTTTGTTAGAGTTTAAGTGTTGACAGTTTCGATAGTATGTGAGTATTCATAGTTTTGTTAGTGTATGAGCGTTGAAAATTTTGATATTGCATGAGTGTTGATATTTTAATAGTATATGAATGTTGACAGTTTTGTTAGTGTCTGAGATTTGTTAGTGTATGGGTGTTGACAACTTTGTTACTTTTGAGTGTTGACTGTTTTGTTAGTGCATGAGTGTTGACAGTTTTGTTAGTGTATGAGTGTTGACAATTTTGTTAGTGTATGAGTGTTGGCAGTTTTGTTAGTGCATGACTGTTGACAGTTTTGTTTATGTATGGTTGTTCACAGTTCTATTAGTGTATGAGCGTTGACAGATTTGTTATTGTATGAGTGAGTTTTGACAGTTTTGTTAGTGCATGAGTGTTGACAGTTTTGTTAGTCTATGAGTGTTGGCATTTTTTGTTAGTGTAGGGATGTTGTCAGGTTTGTTAGTGCATGAGTATTGTCATATTTGTCGGTTTATGAGTGTTAACAATTTTATTAGTGTATGAGTATTGACAGTTTTGTTAGTGTATGAGTGACTGTTGACAGTTTTGTTAGTGTATGAGTGACTGTTGACAGTTTTTGTTAGTGTATGAGTGTTGACAGTTTTGTTAGTGTATGTGTGTTGACAGTTTTGTTTGTGTCTGAGTTTTGACAGTTTTGTTAGTGTATGGGTGTTCACAACTTTGTTACTGTATGAGTGTTGACTGTTTTGTTAGTGCATGAGTCTTGGTATTGTTATTAGTGTATGCTTGCATACAGTTTTGTTAGAGTATGAGTGAGTTTTGACAGTTTTGTTAGTGCATGAGGGTTGACAACTTTGTTAGTGTATGAGTGAATGTTGACAGTTTTTGTTAGTGCATGAGGGTTGACAACTTTGTTAGTGTATGAGTGACTGTTAACAGTTTTTGTTAATGTATGAGTGTTGACAGTTTTGTTAGTGTATGAGTGTTGACAGTTTTGTTTGTGTCTGAGTTTTGACAGTTTTGTTAGTGTATGGGTGTTCACAACTTTGTTACTGTATGAGTGTTGACTGTTTTGTTAGTGCATGAGTCTTGGCATTGTTATTAGTGTATGCTTGCAGACAGTTTTGTTAGAGTACGAGTGAGTTTTGACAGTTTTGTTAGTGCATGAGGGTTGACAGCTTTTTGTGTGTGTATGAGTGTTGACAGTCTTGTTAGTGTATGAGTGTTGACAGTCTTGTTAGTGCATGAGTGTTGACAGTTTTCTTAGTGTATGAGTGTTCACAGTTTTTGTTAGTGTATGAGTGTTCACAGTTTTGTTAGTGTATAAATGTTGACCGTTTTGTTAGCGTATGAGTGTCACAGATTTCAGTGTATGAGTGTTGACAATATTTTTAGTTAGTGTATGAGTGTTGATAATCTATGTCAATAGAAATGAGAAAGAAAGTTCATCGATGCTATATAGAACCAATTCTGACCTATGGAAGCGAATCATGGACAATGAACAAACAGATGAAAAGACGATTAGAGGCCATAGAGATGGGATTTCTCAGAAGAATGTTGAAAGTTCCCTGGACAGCTGTAAAGACCAATGAGAAAGTTCTCAAAGAGGCCAACACAAAAAAGGGAACTCTTAAAAAACAGAAAGAAGCAATCAACATTTTTTGGGCACATCATGAGAAGAGGAAAGTTGGAATACTTGGTTCATCATCATCATCAAGTACCGGACCTAGTGGCGTAGGTGATCATGTCACTCCACAACTTTCGATCTCGGCAGCTATTTATCATTTTTGTTGTTGACCTTCTGCCAAGCCATTCTCTTAAGCTGTCTGTTATTTTTTCTCTTTGCTTCCCTCTATCTCTTCGTCCCTCAATTTTTCCAATTGTTACAATATATTCAAGTTGTTCTCTTCTCATTACATGGCCAAAAAATGATGATTGTCTCTTCCTAACATTGGAAATTAGCTCTCTTTTTGCTTTGACCTTTCTCAGAACCTCTTTATTACTCTTCTTAGCTGTCCATGGTATTCTCAACATTCTTCTGTAAAACCACATTTCTACAGACTCCAGTGATTTTCTTGTCTGTTGTCTTATTGTCCATGACTCGCATCCATATGTTAAGAATGGCTCTACGTAACATTTAAGAACTCTTTTTCTTGTTTCTATTGTCAAAAATTGATTGCATAGTATTTTCCTTATTTTTTTGGAAAACTGCTTTTGCCTGAGCCATTCTGCATCTCACCTCTTTTACACTACATACTTATCTATATAATACTTGGTTAGAACTGGCAAAATAAAAGGAAAGAGAGATCGCGGACGACAAAGAGAGAAAATACTGAATAGCTTGGTGTCATGGCATGGAAAACAGTCAACAGAACTCATACGATGCACTGTGGATAGAAGATTGTGGAAAGACATGATCGCCAACGCCAACCGGTACGGCACATGATGATGATGATGATGAGTGTTGATAGTTTTTGTTAGTGTATGAGTGTTCTCAGTTTGTGTTAATGTATGAGTTTTGACAGTTTTGTTAGTGTGTGATTGTTCACAGTTTTGTTAGTGTGTGATTGTTCACAGTTTTGTTAGTGGATGAGTGAATTTTGACAGTTTTTTTTAATGCATGAGGGAGTATTGACAGTTTTGTTAGTGCATGAGTGTTGACAGTTTTATTAGTATGTGAGTGTTGACAATTTTGTTAAGGCATGAGTGTTGGCAGTTTTGTTAGTGCATGAATGTTGACACTTTTGTTAGTGTATGAGTGTTGACGCTTCTGTTAGTTTATGAGTTTTGACAATTTTGTAAGTGTATGAGTGAATTTTGACAGTTTTTTTAGTGCATGAGGGAGTATTGACAATTTTGTTAGTATATGAGTGTTGACAATTTTGTTAGTGTATGAGTGTTGACAGTTTTGTTAGTGTATGGGTGGTGACAATTTTGTTAGTGTATGAGTGTTTACAGTTTTTTTTTTTTAATATAGGTGTTGACAGTTTTGTTAGTGTATGAGTGTTGACAGTTTTGTTAGTGTATGAGTGTTGACAGTTGTGTTAATGAATGAGTGTTGACAATTTTGTTAGTGTAAAAGTGTTTACAGTGTTTTTTTACGGGTGTTCACAGTTTTGTTAGTGTATGAGTGTTGTCAGTTTTGTTTGTGTATTGGTGTTGATAGTTTTGTTTGTGTATGAGTGGTAACTGTTTTGTTTTTGTATGTGTCTTGACAGTTTTTTGTCTGGGACTCCTTTCTCCATCTCTCATTTTCTTTCATTCTACTTCGCCCTTTTCCTTTTGCCTGTTATGATTGGCTACTTGTTGGCAGGTCAGTGGCTGATAGTTATGCTATGCATCAGTGGCGAATTCTCTATGATACCGCAGCTACCGCCGGTAGCCTGAACATATTAACGAAATACAAAAGGAAATGATAATTTATTATATTTTAAAAAATAATTATATTACACATTTTCGAATATTCTATTATACATTTCGTAACACAATATTATTTATTTGCTTTGATTTGCATTTATTAAAGGAAGGTTTTCCTCTGGCCACTATAACGTTTGTGAATGTTATAACTATTCTACATTGAAACCTCTAGGAGCCAGTGGTACATTTTTCATCTATCCGAACTAGTATTAACTACCTTGACATTCAAAAATGGGAATCAAAATAATATAGGCGGGTGTTGCCGCTAGATGAATGCGGTTTCATGGGTTATTATTATATTGTATAGCTCTAGCCAATCAGAATCGTTACAAAGTGAAAGTGAAACTATGTCTCATTATCGGAACTTCCTTAGCTATTTATAACTACGTTATGTGCATCAGCATCTGTAGAAAGAACTTTTTCTGCTCTCAAGAGAATCAAATTTTATTGTCGCTCAACTCAGATACAAGAACGCTTATCTGGTTTGGCATTAATGTACATTGAAATATCATTCCCTCAGAAACTTAGAAACCAACCCAACAGTACTTTCATTGACAAAGTCATCAAGACATTTTCGTCCCAAACAAGACATGATATATTTAACATAAATAAGTAAGTAATTTAAAATGTAGTGAAGTCATTAGAAAATATTACTTAATGTAATTCCGCCTACGGAATATAATGTATGTTTTTATTTATTATGTCAGCGGTAGCCCAGACCCCAAAACCAGTATACGCCACTGCTATGCATTTACCTTAAAATGATAGACACGGGTAGTCCTTTGTTGAGCATGGTAGTCTGTATTAAGTCCCATGTAGATAGGTTTCACCTTAGAGCTCATAGGGTAAGAGAACATAGGAATGCTCTTGACAATTTGGAGATGAGAACTCCACCCCACAGTGACGTAAAGTCAAGGTGACATGAGAACATAAGTAGTATCCATGGATTAACGTCATGGATGTAGCAAGAACTTGAGAACATAAGTAGTATCCATGGATTAACGTCATCGATGTATCAAGAACTTGAGAACATAAGTAGTATCCATGGATTAACGTCATCGATGTATCAAGAACATGAGAACATAAGTAGTATCCATGGATTAACGTCATCGATGTGTCAAGAACTTGAGAACATAAGTAGTATCCATGGATTAACGTCATCGATGTATCAAGAACTTGAGAACATAAGTAGTATCCATGGATTAACGTCATCGATGTGTCAAGAACTTGAGAACATAAGTAGTATCCATGGATTAACGTCATCGATGTATCAAGAACTTGAGAACATAAAGACTTCTTTCCGCGCTCGCTAGACGACTCTCTTCGTTGTCCACCTTTGAAAGGGCATAACATGGAGAGCGCTGTTTTGTAGTCCAGTGTATTCTGCGATATCTTCAACTTTCGGCATAACATGGAGAGCGCTGTTTTGTAGTCCAGTGTATTCTGCGATATCTTCAACTTTCGGCATAACATGGAGAGCGCTGTTTGTAGTCCAGTGTATTCTGCGGTGTACCCTTAACGAACAGGGAAAAGCGGCACAAGTGGCAGCAGAAATGAACAACTACAAGATAGATATTCTGGGAATGTGTGAAACAAGATGGCTGGGAGCGGAGAGAATAAAATTGAATACAGGGGAGATGATTTTATCATCAGGACACCAGGAACCAGGAGCACAACATAGCGAAGGGGTAGCTATAATGCTATCAAAGAATGCACAGAAGACACTAATAGAATGGGAGGCAGTGGGACCAAGACTGGTGAGAGCAACATTTAGAACAACCAAAAACAAAATAAAATTACACATTATACAATGCTATGCACCAACCAACGATAAAGATGACTCAGTTAAAGATGATTTTTATAAACAGCTACAATGCCAGATGGATGCAAGACGAGCCAAGGATATTATAATCTTGATGGGAGACCTAAATGCTAAGGTAGGATCAGACAACAGAGGCTTTGAAGAGATTATGGGAAAACATGGACTTGGAGATATAAACGAGAATGGAGAGATATTTGTGAATTTCTGCGCCCTTAATCAAATGAGCCTAGGAGGAACAGTGTTCCGACATAAAGGAATACACGGAGCTACATGGGTGTCACCAGGTCATAGAACGGAGGGTCAAATTGATCACATATGTATTGATAGTAAGTTTAAGTCATCCTTGCGGGATGTAAAAGTATATAGAGGGGCAGATATAGCTTCTGATCATCATCTGCTGTTAGCCAAACTTAAAATTAAATTAAAAAGGTATGCTACAGCGAATAAGGGCAGAACGTATTTCAGTGTGGGGTTTCTTGGGGAACAAGGAGTTAGAGATAAATTCGCAGTCACAGTGTCAGACGAATACCGGGTCCTCCAACGACTGGAGGATACAGTGGATATAGGGGATCATTGGAGGCAGGTAAAAAATATATGGAAAGAGACATGCGAAGGAACACTGGGGAAGAGAGAACGCCAGAGTGGGGCATGGATGACGGCGGAGACCCTGGATAGGATTAGGGAAAGAGAGAGCGGGAGGGCAGACGTAGATGAAAGCAGAGCGGGAGGTAATAGGGCCAAGACGCGGGAAGCTTACACGGAGGTGAACGGGGAGGTGAGAGGATGCATTGAAAGGGATAAGAGGAAATATATAGATGAATTAGCTAAAGAGGCAGAAGAAGCAGCAAATAAAGGGAATGTGAAAGGGCTGTACAACGGCACAAAGAAATTGGGTGGAAAATGCAAACAGATCAACGCCTTTGTCAAAGATAGGAGGGGAAATCTGCTTGGTAATATAAAGGAACAAATGGAGAGGTGGAAGGAGCACTTTGGGGAGCTTTTGAACAGACCTGGCTCAAATGGTCCTCCAGATATACTACCAGCAGAGGAGGAGTTGCACGTTGGCTGCGGAAAACCAAGCGAAGAAGAAATAATGAAAGCCATCAAACTGTTAAAAGATGGTAAAGCCGCGGGACCGGATGAAATTCCTTCGGAAGCCATCAGAGCAGATATTATCACCTCTACCAAGGTGTTGCATAATCTATTGGATAAGGTTTGGGAGAGGGAGGAGATACCTAAAGACTGGAGAGAAGGTTGTGTGATCAGGCTGCCAGAGAGGGGAAGTTTACAGGGGTGCACAGATTGTGGGGGGAATTGTGCTACTGTCAGTGCCAGGAAAAATATTAGGCAGAATCATTCTGGAGAGACTGAGAGAGGCTATAGAGAAACACTTGAGAGATGAACGGGCGGGTTTTAGGGGAGCAGATCATGTGCTGATCAGGTAACTGCTCTACGTGTGATGGTTGAACAGGGTTTAGAACTAGAGTCCCCACTTTGTATTGGATTCATAGATTGCGAAAAGGCATTTGATAGTTTAGACAGAGGAATGCTTTGGAGGTTGCTGAGTCATTATGGAATCCCCATAGGGTTTGTTGACCTGATGAAAACAATGTATGGGGGAACGGGATGTAGTGTGGTGCGTGAGGGACAGCTTACAGAGGCATTTGAAATAAGAACGGGAGTGGGGCAGGGATGCCTTCTGTCTCCATTTCTCTTTCTACTGGCCATAGATTGGATTGTGAGGGTGGCTCAAAACGGCAGAAGTGGGATCCAGTGGTCGCTGACCAAGCGGCTTGATGGTTTGGGCTTTGCTGGTGACATGGCTCTCCTGTCGCACAGCCACCGGCAGATGCAGGATGGAATGAGTATGTTAGATGAGAGATCACAACAGCTGGGACTAAAGATTAATAGAGATGGGACCAACATTATGAGAATTGGTGCAGTTGGCAGTGGCCAAATAGGACTAGGAGAAGTACCTCTACTGGACGTGCAATCTTATATATATCTGGGCAGTAATATAGATAAAGAGGGAGGAACAGAAAACGATACCAAAGTGGGGATGTCAAAAGCGGGAGGGGCTTTCATTGCACTGGGAAACATATGGAAATCCAAAGAAATTAGGCTAAATACAAAAATACAAATTTTCAACTCCAATGTTGGGTCGGTTCTGTTGTATGGCTGTGAAACATGGAGAATAACAAAATTGACAATCACGCGGGTACGGACTTTCATTGGTGGATGCTTGCGCGGGGTGGGGGGATGGAGGTGGCGGGACAGGGTCACAAACGTGGAATTATGGAAATGTACCGGTCAAATACCAGTGGATAGAGAAATACAGCGAAGACGATGGCGATGGATAGGACACACACTGCGGAAACCAACTGGGAGTGTTGCACAGCGGGCCCTTTTTTGGAATCCCCAGGGGAAAAGACAAAGAGGAAGACCAAGGAATTCTTGGAGAAGACAGATTGAAGCAGAGATGAAGATGATGGGGAAGACATGGAATGATCTTAAAAGAATTGCAAAAAACAGAACGACTTGGAAAGTGTTTGTTGAAGACCTATGCTCCACTCGGAGCTAAAAGGTAGAAGAAGTATTCTGCGATATCTTCAACTTTCGGCATAACATGGAGAGCGCTGTTTTGTAGTCCAGTGTATTCTGCGATATCTTCAACTTTCGGCATAACATGGAGAGCGCTGTTTTGTAGTCCAGTGTATTCTGCGATATTCCCAACTTTCGGCATAACATGGAGAGCGCTGTTTTGTAGTCCAGTGTATTCTGCGATATCTTCAACTTTCGGCATAACACATCCAGCTTTAGTCATTTATATTTCTCGGTCATCTGGATCGTCCAATTCCAGACACAGCCTTGAGAGTTGGAGTTGATCAGCTCTGGTTCGCAGATCCTGACAGAAGGAATTTGATGTTCTCCTGCTCTGTTCTAGGGTAGACATCTGAGGTTATTGATTTCTTATTCAAAAGGAAACGGAATTAGATTCATTTAAAAAATTAAAACATGATCTTGATGAAGTATCTTTCTTTTCGCAGGACAGACCGGATATCTCATGGATATACAATAACATCGTAAAAGAGGTCTGACATTGTTTTTCATGTTTCTAGCTGCAGATGTCAGTGTCCAAGGAGGATTACCAGAGTAACAGATCACCAGTCGATCAGTAAGTACGTGCTAGCTTCATTCACTCACCGTTTTTCTAAGTAAGCTGCTTCAGCTGCTGTTCGAGTTTATTGATCTGCAGTTTACATCAATGTTTCCCAAAATATCGTATACCCCGAGAAACTTTGAACAAATAACGGGTACATTGTACATTCAAATATTATTTAATCAGCAACCCCGAGATGTTAAGAGTCATTAGTAATTTATAGATAAAACAGTACACAGCCAAAGACTTTTGTAACAGACATTATCATCAAGTACCGGGCCTGCTGGCGTAGGTAATCATGTCTATCAACAACTTTCGATCTCGGCAGCTATTTATCATTTCTGTTGTTGACCTTCTGCCAAGTCATTCTCTTAAGCTGTCTGTTATTTTTTATCTTTTGCTTCCCTCTATCTTTTCGTCCCTCAATTTTTCCAGTTGTTACAATATATTCCAGTTGTTCTCTTCTCATTACATGGCCATATGTATACTACCACAGACTTATATAGTAATACACTACCACAGACTTATATAATAGTACACTACCACAGACTTATATAATAGTACACTACCACAGACTTATATAGTAGTAATTTGCTACCACAGACTTATATAGTAGTACACTACCACAGACTTATATAGCAGTACACTACCACAGACTTATATAATAGTACACTACCACAGACTTATATAGTAGTAATCTGCTACCACAGACTTATATAGTAGTACACTACCACAGACTTATATAGTAGTACACTACCACAGACTTATATAGTAGTACACTACCACAGACTTATATAGTAGTACACTACCACAGACTTATATAGTAGTACACTACCACAGACTTGTATAATAGTACACTACCACAGATTTATATAATAGTACACTACCACAGACTTATATAGTAGTAATTTGCTACCACAGACTTATATAGTAGTACACTACCACGGACTTATATAGCAGTACACTACCACAGACTTATATAATAGTACACTACCACATACTTTTATAGTAGTGTACTACCGCAGGCTTATATAGTAGTGTACTACCACAGACTTATATAGTAGTACACTACCACAGACTTATATAGTAGTGTACTACCACAGAATTATATAGTAGTGCACTACCACAGACGTATATAGTAGTGCACTACCACAAACTTATATAGTAATGCACTACCACAGACTTATAAAGTAGTGCACCACCACAGACTTATATAGAAGTACACTACCACAGACTTATATAGAAGTACACTACCGCAGACTTATATAGTAGTGCACTACCACAGACTTATATAGCAGTGTACTACCACAGACTTATATAGTAGTGCACTACCACAGACTTATATAGTAGTACACTACCACAGACGTATATAGTAGTGCACTACCACAGACTTATATAGTAGTACACTACCACAGACTTATATAGTAGTGCACTACCACAGACTTATATAGTAGTACTCAGCACACAGACTTATATAATAGTACACTACCACAGACTTATATAGTAGTACACTACCACGGACTTATATAGCAGTACACTACCACAGACTTATATAATAGTACACTACCACATACTTTTATAGTAGTGTACTACCGCAGACTTATATAGTAGTGTACTACCACAGACTTATATAGTAGTACGCTACCACAGACTTATATAGTAGTGTACTACCACAGAATTATATAGTAGTGCACTACTACAGACGTATATAGTAGTGCACTACCACAAACTTATATAGTAATGCACTACCACAGACTTATAAAGTAGTGCACTACCACAGACTTATATAGAAGTACACTACCACAGACTTATATAGAAGTACACTACCGCAGACTTATATAGTAGTGCACTACCACAGACTTATATAGTAGTGCACTACCACAGACTTATATAGCAGTGTACTACCACAGACTTATATAGTAGTGCACTACCACAGACTTATATAGTAGTACACTACCACAGACGTATATAGTAGTGCACTACCACAGACTTATATAGTAGTACACTACCACAGACTTATATAGTAGTGCACTACCACAGACTTATATAGTAGTACACTACCACAGACTTATATAGTAGTGCACTACCACAGACTTATATAGTAGTGCACTACCACAGACTTATATAGTAGTGCACTACCACAGACTTATATAGTAGTACACTACCACAGACTTATATAGTAGTGCACTACCACAGACGTATATAATAGTACACTACCACAGGCTTATATAGTAGTGCACTACCACAGACTTATATAGTAGTACACTACCACAGACTTATATAGTAGTACACTACCACAGACTTATATAGTAGTGCACTACCACAGACTTATATAGTAGTGCACTACCACAGACTTATATAGTAGTACACTACCACAGACTTATATAGTAGTGCACTACCACAGACTTATATAGTAGTGCACTACCACAGACTTATATAGTAGTACACTACCACAGACTTATAGTAGTGCACTACCACAGACTTATATTGTAGTGCACAACCACACATTTGTTAAAATATCTCACTTAGGGGATGGTGATACTGCCCAGTTTTTGTCTGAAACTTTAAAAAATGTTTACATCGTTCAATGTCTCATAGAAACCATAATTCTTAAGCTTTCGGTTAAGATTGTATTTTCTATATAGTACACTTACCCTCCAATCTGTCACAACACGCGTGTCATGTTTGTCTTTTTTTTTTTTTTTGAGGTATTGCAACGGCTGTCAGACTGTCAATCAATGCCATCAAATTGAGAATAATGAACGAGTCGATGAGAGAAAGAATTCTAGACCGTATGTGGGCTGTCAAGAAGGACTTCAACTTGTGACGTTTACCACTGCGTCATTCGTTACTTTTGTCGCCAGTTTATTCCCGCCAATCCTGTCCCTTAAATCAATGATTATTTATGCCGAGAAGCTAGCGCCGACCGTATTTCGATCGTCGTGTCCTAACAACCATTTTTCAAACTGTTTATATTTATACTTAGTTCATTCACAACCTGAAGCCGCGATAGCTCAGTGGTTAGTAAACTGGACTACAATGGACAAGGGGTAGGGTTCGATCCCAACCGACGGCTTCCGGTTCACCCAGCCTTAAATGGGTACTGGATTTTTTTCTGGGAAAGTAAAGCGGCACTGGCGTAAAACCAACCACATTATCCCAAAAATCATGTGCTGAAGGTCTGTAAAATGTATGGTCACTAACACCATATTCCCTATACGCCACTTGGCGTGACGGGGGCACTTTACTTTTTTTCTATTCACAACCTCCTACATTTAATAGAGAGAGTCTGTTCTATTTCAGTCGAGGCATCTCCATATCATTCCCGTTCCAACTTTTCTCAAAGTACATACAGACTGTTTGAACATTCTTATATGTTGATTGTTGATACTTCTGCTTTTCTCCCTAAGCACTCCAGACCCCTTATCCACCCCTAAATTTATAAATCTCTCATTATATGCATCCTTACACCACCTTCGCTTCGCTTAAAGAATGACGAACAAACTTGGCGATGTGTTCTTTGTTTAGAGCCAGGATATGCCCTTACAAGCAGATAGAGCCGCCATTTGATCTGATTTTTAAGACATGAATAAGACCAAACTTCGTATGAATTCTTATCCTCCATTTATTCGTAAACGTCAGTTTGGATTTATCGCTCATGAAACGCTTTTGTTAATTAGGGCTGCAGATATCATCGTTCCACGTATCCTGTAATGGTAATAAATTTGGTAATTCAATAGTTCTATGTTGATTGTTTGTCGATCACGTCTGGCACAGACTCTGATGAATAATTTTTCCATTGCAGCAATACATTCAACGGAAGTTCAGCAATCATTTTACCAGTGCTACAGCCACGCACAACAAGGATTCAACGTTCATCTTACCAGTGATACAAAACTGGAGTATGAACAGACACATAGATAGTAGTTGGAAGACCAACATAGAATATTGTGAGAACACACACATAGATAGTAGGTGGAAGACCAACATAGAATATTGTGAGAACACACACATAGATAGTATATATAGGAAAGTACAAATATACAATTTATTTCCGGTCTGTGATCGTTACCCTATGCTATAGTCATTGAGAACGCCTTCGTGTAAGACACTGCTACAATAGCTAATTTTTTTTAGTTAGCTGCGTGGCAGTGTACCAAGCGTTCTGCTTCTCGTGGCAAGGCGCGGTGCCAGGGAGTACGGGTCCGATCCCGCTTCGGACCATATATTGTTCTTCGTTTTTTTCTGTTGTTGTTTGTATGTCAATTTTTCCGAGTGCTAATACATACTTCTTTGTTCTATTATTCCCTTCTGTTTTCTATGAAGCAGGCATATTTTGGTTTCTTTACTTCTATGTACTTTTCAATCAATGTTCTCATGCAGAATATGGCTTCTTTTGTGCCAATGTTTTTCCTGAATCCAAATTGTTGCTCATCTATTTCAGCTATGATTTTATTCTGAATCCTTCCCTGTATAACTTTTAGTAAAATTTTGATTACCTGGCTCATTATTGTTCTAAAATCACTGCATTCAACTGCACTATTCTTTTTAGGCAATGCAATGAAAGTTGATGTTTTTAGTTCACTTGGTATGTATCCTGTATGATGTATGTCATTGCATATGTCTGTAATCACTTCAATGCCAAAATCTTCTAGTGCCTGTATCATCTCTATCCGTATATTGTCAGGTTCTGCTGCCTTTCCCTTTTTCATTGTTTTTATAGCTTTTTCAACTAGATTGTAGTTAGACGTGTCATATAGATTGTAGTGAAGACAGCAATATAAACTGTAGTGAGTGCAGCAGAGATAACGAAACTAACAATTTGTAAGAAGAAAAAAAAACAGGATGGGATGCTAGCATAAATAAAGACGATCGATGATCACCGAGGCGGCGCTGAGCAACACATTTACGTGGATGGAGAAGGGATGGTGGAAACAGGGAAGTGATTTATCCATTACGTACATGAACGTCAACGATGCGTGCCATATAATCCATATGCTGGAGATATGAAGTCACTTAGCAAATCTATTTCCCATTAATATACGTGTGTGGTTAATTAACACTGAATTGACAGACATTTGTACTCGCACACAACTTTTCCCAGCTCACACAATCTCTTCCGCTGTCGTAGACACATTTACTGCCAACACCATTTGCTTGTGTATGGACGCCCATGGGAGAACACTTACTTCAATGCTGAGTTTTCATAGTCTAATTCTTTCTTTGAGACATCCTTAGATTTTGGTTCATTTTGTCAGTGTATACATGAAGGTGTTGTTCATTCTGTTAATGCCGATAAATTAAACATAATCATATCTTTATAAATAATAAGCCGTCAGCTAAAGACGAACTATTGTGGCCCACATACCCTTCCTCACATTTGTTGCCAGATCAGCGAGGACAATCGGTAATTATGCATACTTTTATGTTACTATATTTCTCTTTTAGGCTGTATGTCTTTTATCGTCTTTTCCTTGTTCTTTGTCCTCGTTGAAATGTTAGTGTATAGGTAAATTTGAATATTCCTGACCTCGCTCTGAGTTCACTTCACACTTTGTGCTATGTTCAATTTCATATATTTGCTTGTTCATCTTTTGGGGTTCTTCTTCGAGCTCTTCTGTTGTAGCATTATGTTGTTAAATCTTGTTGTAGAACTATATTTGTCGGAAATCGTTACGTGTCTCAGTCGTTTAATTTCATGTTTCTGGATGAAGCTCAGAACTGGTGTTACTTCCACACTTTTCCTAACTGCTTCATTTCTTATTTTGTCTCTTATTGTCACTTTAAGTATCAACCACATTACTACAAGCTACAGAGATCTTCACGAAGTCAGGACATAAACCACCAGAACAAACCATATTTTTCACAGGCTTCAAATAACTGTTAGTTGCTACACAAAACAGCACAAACGACGAAACACTCCCAAACATAAGAAGGGAACGAAAAAAAACTGTCCAGCAAACTACAAATGTAAACCAGTGACCGACACCCAATGTGGAAATAGCGGTAATGAGAAGGCAGATACAGCATCCAAAACAGGCAAAAAAAAAAAAAAATGAAACACCACCGTCATGTGTCCAACAGAGAGGTTAAAACCATCATGCATAACAAATTCCACTCAGAATGGAAAATAAGCTTGGACATCAGCAACAACAATGACTCCAAACACCAAATCTAGATATTCCAGCAGACCTTTCACATGAGAATTGGTCACTGTAGACTCTTAAGTCATCAGTATCGTCTCAAAGTATCCCACGCAAACGAATGCCAATGTGGAACTGGTATCCATTACCCTGAGCATATCCTTCATCTGTGTTCAACCCACAAGGAACCACTGTGTCAAATCTGGCTTGAGTGTGCTGAATTAAGGCAGAAACTATGGGGCAGCTGCCACGACCTGGAAAGAACTGTCTCCATCATGGAAACGAAACTGCTGATCTGACCTCATGAACTAAAGACAAAATGGAAGGTCTCTCCTACCAGGACGGGGTGGGTGCGCCGTTTAAAAACCGCCCCATTTGTCCAACAACGGGCCATGCGGGTAAGAACAGCAGAATAACAGTTCCAACAGCAGAATAACAGTTCCAACAGCAGAATAACAGTTCCAACAGCAGAATAAAAAAAAGTAACTAATTTATATCTCACCTTCCTTCTTTATGTTGGTTTGTTCTTCTTATTTTTATTTATTTCATTTTTGAATCGTGTGCCACCTCTGATGATTAATCTCCCTCCATATGCTACGATCTTTGCCAGATTTTTCTAATCATTGTCACTACTGATGTTTCGTTGTATCTCATGTGTGGTCTACACAGAGGTAACTTCCCTTCTAGAGTTCAGCACAATATTTGCTTACGAATGCTGTTGTTTTGTTCTAGCGTACACAAATTACTTAGATGGAACATCTACTCAGTCAAATTGGCACATTCTAGGCAGTGACGTTGGGTAAGAAGTCCCACTGCTACCTCAAACGTCAAGCAACATCATATTTTCTATGCCGCTCTCGTTAAGTTCATTATTCAACCTCTGCGCTTCCTACCGGAATTAGAAATCAAGAAGACGATATTTTCTGCATCCTCCTCTGCAGAATCCATAGCTCCAAGTAATTGTTTATCTTTATCTGAAAGTGCCAATATGTCTGCTCGCAGCAGCCAGGTCTGCCTACACTTTGGATATAGAACGGCACGAAAAGTAAGAAAAGTTCATGACGTGGGGCTGGTGTGTTTAAACATGAAAATGTGTCTGGGCTGGGCATTATTGCCATAATTGCATCCGCCTCGGTTGTTCTTTCTGGGTACGCACAGGTAGGAGCAAGAGAGTTGAAAAGACAGAAGACAATGAGGCGAACAAGCAGAAGACAGCAGATTGATGCACAGGTAGAAGACGGAAAGATCAATGGATGAAAGGCAAAGAAATTGCATGTTGAAGACGGACTTATATAGTAAACGGAAAGGTGGACAGGTAGAAGAGACGGACAAATAGAAGGAGAGGAAGGAGAGGACGGATAGATGAACATATCTAAGACAGAGTAATGTACAAGAAGAGAACGGAGTGGCGGACCTGTAGAAGGCAGGGTAACAGAGTGACGAACAATAAAAAGACAGAGAGAGAAAGAGAGAGAGAGACGTACAAATGAAGACGGAGGGAACGGCACTTATAAAAAGGAGAGGTGGACTGGTAAAAGACGATGGAATAACCTACAGATAGAAGACAGAATATGGAGTGGCAGACAAGCAGAGGACGGAGTGACAGACAGACAAAAGACGGAGTGGCGAACATATATGAGACACGAGTGACGGAGAGGAAGAAGACGGTAGAGCAAAGTACAGTTAGAGAGTAGATAAGCACAGATATCAGGGATATGTTGTTTTATGAGTAGTTTCAATAGTTTATTTTATCCTTCTATTAGTCTATTAGATCGACTTGACAGGTGGAAGATTGTGAGATAGACATGACGAATAGAAAACGATGAGATGGATGTAGCGGGTAGAAGACGGTGAGATAGACATGGCGAATAGAAAACGATGAGATGGACGTAGCGGGTAGAAGACGGTGAGATAGACATGACGAATAGAAAACGATGAGATGGACGTAGCGGGTAGAAGACGGTGAGATAGACATGACGAATAGAAAACGATGAGATGGATGTAGCGGGTAGAAGATGGTGAGATAGACATGACGAATAGAAAACGATGAGATGGATGTAGCGGGTAGAAGATGGTGAGATAGACATGACGAATAGAAAACGATGAGATGGATGTAGCGGGTAGAAGACGGTGAGATAGACGTGACGAATAGAAAACGATGAGATGGATGTAGCGGGTAGAAGATGGTGAGATAGACGTGACGGATAGAAAACGATGAGATGGATGTAGC
Organism: Megaustenia siamemsis; assembly: GCA_032433765.1. NCBI lineage: Eukaryota > Metazoa > Mollusca > Gastropoda > Stylommatophora > Ariophantidae > Megaustenia > Megaustenia siamemsis. Next base: position 45,578,065 of record JAVIAB010000001.1, read on the forward strand.
GGGTAGAAGATGGTGAGATAGACATGACGAATAGAAAACGATGAGATGGATGTAGCGGGTAGAAGATGGTGAGATAGACATGACGAATAGAAAACGATGAGATGGATGTAGCGGGTAGAAGATGATGAGATAGATGTGACGAATAGAAAACGATGAGATGGATGTAGCGGGTAGAAGATGGTGAGATAGATGTGACGAATAGAAAACGATGAGATGGATGTAGTGGGTAGAAGATGGTGAAATAGATGTGACGAATAGAAAACGATGAGATGAATGTAGCGGGTAGAAGATGGTGAGATAGATGTGACGAATAGAAAACGATGAGATGGATGTAGCGGGTAGAAGATGGTGAGATAGACGTGACAAATAGAAAACGATGAGATGGATGTAGCGGGTAGAAGACGGTGAGATAGACATGACGAATAGAAAACAATGAGATGGATGTAGCGGGTAGAAGATGGTGAGATAGACATGACGAATAGAAAACGATGAGATGGATGTAGCGGGTAGAAGATGGTGAGATAGACATGACGAATAGAAAACGATGAGATGGATGTAGCGGGTAGAAGATGATGAGATAGATATGACGAATAGAAAACGATGAGATGGATGTAGCGGTAGAAGACGGTGAGATAGATGTGACGAATAGAAAACGATGAGATGGACGTAGCGGGTAGAAGACGGTGAGATAGACATGACGAATAGAAAACGATTAGATGGATGTAGCGGGTAGAAGATGGTGAGATAGACATGACGAATAGAAAACGATGAGATGGATGTAGCGGGTAGAAGACGGTGAGATGGATGTAGCGGGTAGAAGACGATGAGATGGATGTAGTGGGTAGAAGATGGTGAAATAGACGTGATGGGTAGAAGATAGTGTGATGGACATGATAGGCGGAAAACATTAAGATGGACATGATAGGTGGAAAACATTAAGATGGACATGATAGGTGGAAAACATTAAGATGGACATGATAGGCGGAAAACATTAAGATGGACATGATAGGCGGAAAACATTAAGATGGACATGATAGGCGGAAAACATTAAGATGGATATGATAGGTGGAAAACATTAAGATGGACATGATAGGTGGAAAACATTAAGATGGACATGATAGTTGGAAAACATTAAGATGGGCAATTTAGGTGGAAAACATTAAGATGGACATGATAGGTGAAAAATATTAAGATGGATATGATAGGTGGAAAACATTAAGAGGGACATGATAGGTGGAAAAGATTAAGAAGGACATGATAGGTGGAAAACATTAAGATGGACATGATAGATGGAAAAGATTAAGAAGGACATGATAGGTGGAAAACATTAAGAGGGACATGATAGGTGGAACAGATTAAGAAGGACATGATAGGTGGAAAACATTAAGATGGACATGATAGGTGGAAAACATTAAGATTGACATGATAGGTGGAAAAGATTAAGAGGGACATGTGAGAATGACATGTACGACAAGATAGACGGTAAAGTGGTGAACAACATTCCATGACCTAAAACGTTGTTGTGTGAGACAACGGCTGATCATAGCCCACGGGGGTAGCAGACAAAATGAATTATTGAAAACAGTGAACTCATGTTTGTTTTAAAGTCTAATCAAGATAATCGGAATTATCATACTAAGATGAATGGTCACAGTTTTAGAAATTGTATTGAGAGAACTGTAAATCCATTAATGGATGGGCCCTTGTGTCTAGTAATGGACAATGTTGCAAACAAAATACTGCTGCGATGGAAGGCAAGGTATTACATCATCATCTACTGAAGATGAGATTAAAATGTTTCTAACAATGGAACTTATTTTATTTGCGATAGTGCACATGAAACCAGAAATGGAATTGTTACTTGTAAAAACTTAACAAACACAACGAAGACTTTACTGATTGACAAAATAATACAGGAACATGGCCGCGTGTGTTTACGACTGTCACCGTACAAATCACATTTAAATACATTATAATTAGTTTGGGCAAGGAATGCAGGTAAAGTGATACGTGAAAACAACACCTTCGAACTTTCGGATTTACATTGACAAACAAAACTGGAACAAATGTGAGGACCAAGTAATGCTGGAGGACGATTGTTGACGGAAAGATGGTTTGTGCTACATTAACCGACAACAATGATCAACTTGCTCAACTCATTCGGTTCTGACTAGAGTGAATTGACTCTATCTATATACTTTTTTCAGAATCTTGAATAGAGTGAATTGACTCTATCTATATACTTTTTTCAGAATGTGGAATAGAGTGAATTGACTCTATCTATATACTTTTTTCAGAATCTTGAATAGAGTGAATTGACTCTATCTATATACATTTTTCAGACACGTAAATGTCAATTTCCTTAAAGAAATGTCAAATTAAAAAATATCCCTGAATATGTAGGTAGGTGGAAAAAAATGAACGTCACAATTCATTTAGCTACTCGGAATGATTAAAGGCAACCGTATGTGGTGATGTTAAACACACAAAATAATGACTTCAATAATGTTTTCTATGGTAAAGGGTTTATGAGACCAGTGCAGTAAAAAAATTAATGCACTTTTCTCATGAAATAAAATGAAGTTTTCACATTCCAATGAACAATTGCATTAGGCATCTGGGGTTTGTGAGAAAGCATTGATATAGTGCAGCACTGTGGAATAAAATTGTTGATATCCCTATAATAAATAGATTGAGAAGAATAACAACAAAAAAATATTTTTTTTATAATTCTGTGTAGTCTACATAACATTTGTGGTTAAAATATTATGGTTGTGACACAAATAGTACCCAAACAAAAGGCACATTTTTTTTTCTAAAATAATTGCTAAGAAAAAGAAATTGCATCAGCAAACATTTGTAAAACTTGATAGCAACTGAACATATGGGGGGTCACCATGGACGCCATTTTTCCCTTGCACCAAAACATGCACAGTCAAACTTGAATGAAACTGTTGTCAAACCTTTTACCAGCTCGTATGGAGGAAAGCAAAACTTATCAAACGGCAGCACCTCGGATGTCTGTGGTCTGAGACTAATAGCTGACTGCTTGAGTCGGGATTAGTTGCAACAACAGCTCATCAAGACCGTCTCCGCCTTCCTGAATTGCCTCTGGAGACACTGACCAGTCTGATCACGTGATTAGTGATCGAACAAGGAAGTTTACATGCCGTCCTGAACTCGGATGTGTTCCTCCGAAATGAGCAAATATCACAGCAAACCCATCAACGCCCACATAACGTTCTTGTAAGGGCGGACGATGAAGAGGCGTAGTCGTCGAGTGAAAGATGAATGTCTCTTTGCACACATATAGACACACGCACGCACGAACACAACTCATTTGTGTGATAGAATCCTACATTTTGTGAGAACAATATAATAAGGATGCTTTGAATGGACACAGATAAAGTATCTCCATACTGGAAGCGCAAAGACAGGTAGACAGCTTTATAGAAGACTAACTCAAAGAAAACAGTGCCAGCAAGTTTGTTTTAATGTGTCACTTCGCTCAAGGCCCAGGGCGAAAACAAAGTAGCCTTAGAAATATTAGGGAACAGGTAAGATTTGTAGCAAATTTACCAAGGCGTATGTAACCTTTGTCTGCAGGACCGGAGCCTATCTACCTGAGAAGAAAATAGGAACACCTGGTTGCTAGGGTGAGCGTTGACAGGGATGTATAGTTACGGCTTTTTAACTTGGCAGCTCCCAGCGAAAAAATCTCGTAGAATCACTTTCTGTGCCAATCTGTTATTGTTTCTCAGCAGCCTGTCTGATAAGCTCACAGCAAGAGTAGATTACCGTGACTGTTGCTTTCGTTGTCTTGTTCCATAAACGATCAGACGCAATAGTTAACAATGGGTTCAATCAAACTACATATGGTAGTCTCAACTATGTGCCATCATTTTACCAAGTTTGGCGTTATACGCTGGCGATAGGTGAGAAGAGTACGCTTAGACAACCGGTTGTGAAGTCTATAATAGGCCTAGACAACCGGTTGTGAAGTCTATAATAGGCCTAGACAACCGGTTGTGAAGTCTATAATAGGCCTAGACAACCGGTTGTGAAGTCTATAATAGGCCTAGACAACCGGTTGTGAAGTCTATAGTAGGCCTAGACAACCGGTTGTGAAGTCTATAGTAGGCCTAGACAACCGGTTGTGAAGTCTATAATAGGCCTAGACAACCGGTTGTGAAGTCTATAATAGGCCTAGACAACCGGTTGTGAAGTCTATAATAGGCCTAGACAACCGGTTGTGAAGTCTATAGTAGGCCTAGACAACCGGTTGTGAAGTCTATAATAGGCCTAGACAACCGGTTGTTAAGTCTGTAGTAGGCCTAGACAATCGGTTGTGAAGTCTATAGTAGGCCTAAACAACCGGTTGAGAAGTCTCTAGTATGTCTAGTCAACCAGTTATGAAGTTTATAGTAGGCCAAGACAACCAGTTGTGAAGTATGTAGTAGGCCTAGACAACCGGTTGAGAAGTCTCTAGTATGTCTAGACAACCAATTGTGAAGTCTATAGTAGGTCTAGACAATCGGTTGTGCAGGCTCTAACAAGACTTTAAAGGCGGTTTTTGGATGATCAAGAAAGATTAGACAAACGTTTGTAATGGTCTTGCAAAGGTCTTGACAGCTCTAATAAGACTCGACATCCGGCGACTGGCTCCCTCGAACGGGGTGTGATTTTCTGCTTGGACAATGTATGACTTCCTACTGTTTCAAACTTCCACTTTATGTTAAGACAATGTATGACTTCCTACTGTTTCAAAGTTTCACTTTATGTTAAGACAATCAGCCAGTATACCATATTGATATACTTGTTCTAGTTGTCTGTGATTGTGCGACTGGCAGCGATGAGGCGGTTGCAACAAATATGTTCAGCAACTTTGAACATGGAAGAATAATAACCTGTAATAGTGAGCTCAGTGTGTGCACACGCAGCGAACAACTAGAACCATTAGTGTGCACGCGCAACGAACAACTAGAACCATTAGTGTGCACACCCAGCGAACTACTAGAACCATTAGTGTGCATACCCAGCGAACAACCAGAACCATTAGTGTGCACACCCAGCGAACAACCAGAACCATTAGTGTGCACACCCAGCGAACAACCAGAACCATTAGTGTGCACACGCAGCGAACAACTAGAACCATTAGTGTGCATACCCAGCGAACAACTAGAATCATTAGTGTGCATACCCAGCGAACAACCAGAACCATTAGTGTGCACACCCAGTGAACAACTAGAACCATTAGTGTGCACACCCAGCGAACAACTAGAACCATTAGTGTGCACACCCAGCGAACAACTAGAACCAGTAGTGTGCACACATTCGTCTTCCTTCAAAATAGACTTATCGTCCATTAGTTATCCCAACTACTGTGATGTCATCTCGGATAAGACTGAACAATACAAATTGTTACTCCTGGCTTTTTCTTTGCTGTTTACACTTGCCATTCTGTTTTCTAAGCTGTTTTCATGAAATAGACCATTTATTAATGACTTATCTATTGTACACGACGGAGAGACAACGACAGTAGATGCTGGTGAGCGGGCGTCATCACATTTTCTTGGAAAGCAACATCTGAGAAATCTGCAATTTCTTTGCCTTGGCATGTCCAGAACATTGATTTTAATGAGAGATTGATTCATCAATTTGCCGATTAATAAGTGGGAAATATCAATAAATAATAATAAACGAAATAGATGACAGTCAATAAAATGTTTATTTCTCAAGTAAAAATGTATTATTTTTCTCGCGTATGAAAAATAATAACACATTCTCTCAAAACATAGTGATGTTAGTTTGGTTTTAATTGTTTGGAAGTGAAGCAAGCCTTTGTCTGTTAGCGGTAAGTTTATTTAGCATATATGAGCTAAGAAATTGTTCTCTCTAGGCGGCAGCTTAGAATAACTTCTTATGTAGAAACATTACCAAATTCTCTTCGTTGTAGAATGTTCAGTTATCACTGTAGAAACACTTCCCAATTCTCTTCGTTGTATTATGCTCAGTTACCACTGTAATTATCACAAAATAAAACCAGAAATAAGTGAGGAACAATGTGGATTTGTGGAAGGAAAGGGCACAAATAATGCAATAAACATCTTAAGAACATTGATAGAAAGATATATAGAGGTAAAGAAAGAGCTATATATGTGCTTCATAGACTACACAAAAGCATTTGACAAAGTAATCATGTGGAAATAATCAATATACTGGAGAAATTAAACATTGATGGCAAGGATCTGCGAATCATAAAAAAACATTTACTGGCAACAAACAGCAGCTATACGAATTAACAACCAAACAGGACAATTCCAATATATAAAGCAAGGAGTCAGACAAGGCTGTGTTCTGCCGCCGGATTTGTTTTCACTTTACAGCGAATATATTATGAGATCAATAGTAGACAAAAAAGGAATTGAAGTCAACGGTCACAACATAAATAATTTGCGATATGCGGATGACACAGTCTTAATAGCAGAGACAGAGAATGAACGACAAGAAATGATAGACATAATAGTAAAAGAAAGCAACAAGAAAGGTCTCAGTCTGAATCGTAAGAAAACAGAAGTAATGGTTATATCGAAGAAACAATCACCACCATCATGCAGCATAAAAATAAACGAGACAAATCTGAAACAAGTGCAACGTTTCAAATACTTGGGCACAAAAATAACATCAGATGGGAGATGCACCACAGAAATAAAAAGCAGAATAGCTCAGGCCAAAATAGCATTTCATAAGGTTAAAAATATCTTATGCAACAAATCTATGTCAATAAAAATTAGAAAGAGAGTTCATCGGTGCTATATAGAACCAATTCTAACCTATGGAAGCGAATCATGGACAGTGGACAAACAAATGAAAAGACGATTGGAGGCCACAGAGATGAGATTTCTCAGAAGAATGTTGAAAGTTCTCTGGACAGCTAAAAGAACCAATGAGGAAGTTCTCAAATAGGCCAACACAAAAAGGGAGCTCTTAAAAAACATCAGAAAGAAGCAATCATCATTTTTCGGGCACATCATGAAAAGAGGAAAGTTGGAATACTTGGTTACAACTGGCAAAATAAAAGGAAAGAGAGATCGTGGGCGACAAAGAGACAAAATATTGGATAGCTTGGTGTCATGTCATGGAAAGCAGTCAACAACAGAACTGTTACGATGCACTGTAGATAGAAGATTGTGGAGGGACATGATCACCTACGCCAACCGGTATGGCACATGATGATGATGATCACAGTAGAGAGACTGCCAAATTCTCTTCGTTGTAGAATTCTCAGTTATCACTTTAGAAACACTGCCAAATTCTCTTCGTTGTAGTATGCTCAGTTATCACTTTAGAAACACTGCCAAATTCTATTCGTTGTAGAAGGCTCAGTTATCCCTTTAGAAACACTGCCAAATTCTCTTCGTTTTACTATCCTCAGTTATCACTGTAGAAACACTGCCAAATTCTCTTCATTGTAGAATGCTCAGTTATCACTGTAGAAACACTGCCAAATTCTCTTCGTTGTAGTATTCTCAGTTATCACTGTAGAAACACTGACACATTTACTTCATTGTAGAATGCTCAGTTATCACTGTACAATCACTGCCAATTTTTCTTCGTTGTAGTATGCTCAGTCAAAACTGTAGAAATACTGCCAAATTCTGTTTGTTGTTGAAGGCTCTGTTATCACTGTAGAAAACTGCTAAATTCTCTTCGTTGAGAATGCTCAGTTATCACTGTAGAAACACTGCCAAATTCTCTTCGTTGTAGAAGGTTCAGTGATCACTGTAGAAACACTGCCAAATTCTCTTCGCTGTAGAATGCTCAGTTATCCCTTTAGAAACACTGCCAAATTCTCATCGTTTTACTATTCTCAGTTATCACTGTAGAAACACTGCCAAATTCTCTTCGTTGTAGTATACTCAGTTATCACTGTAGAAACACTGCGCAATTCTCTTCGATCTAAAATGCTCAGTTATTACTGTAGAAACACTGCCAAATTCTCTTCGTTGTAGAATTCTCAGTTATCACCGTAGAAACACTGTCAAATTCTTTTCGGTATATAGTATACTCAGTTATCAATGTAGAAACAATGCCAAATTCTTTTCGTTATAGTATACTCAGTTATCACTGTAGAAACACTGCCAAATTCTCTTCGTTGTAGAATTCTCAGTTATCACTGTAGAAACACTGTCAAATTATTGTCGGTATATAGTATACTCAGTTATCATTGTAGAAACAATGCCAAATTCTTTTCGTTATAGTATACTCAGTTATCACTGTAGAAACACTGTCAAATTCTTTTCGTTATAGTATACTCAGTTATCACTGTAGAAACACTGTCAAATTCTTTTCGTTATAGTATACTCAGTTATCACTGTAGAAACACTGTCAAATTCTTTTCGTTATAGTATACTCAGTTATCACTGTAGAAACACTGTCAAATTCTTTTCGTTATAGTATACTCAGTTATCACTGTAGAAACACTGCCAAATTCTCTTCATTGTTGAATGCTCAGTTATTACTGTAGAAACTACATAGTTCTTAGAGAATTCGAGATGAACAAGGCAAACACACTGTTAACAATTCTAAAATTTAGCGGCAAATTCCGCTTGGTCAATCTAAACTGTTGCTATCATTGGATTGCATAATCGTGGCGTGTCATATGACAGTGTTATTGGTTAATGTTAGGAAACTGTTTGGAGTGTAGCCCCACTGTATTTTTCAACGTAAAATTGACTGGTTGCTCTAGAGGTAAGACACCAGGAAGGTCCTGAGTTCGATCTCAGCACAGGGGGTGGTGATTTTTTTAAAAGCCGAATCCGTCGTTTCTTCGAGGCTCCCCTAATCTTTAGATAGTGAGATCCGATGTCTAGCTCTCTCAGATAACGGCATTAAACAGCAGGCCTTGTGTGCACTCTCGAATGTTTCAAAACCTCTGTCTAAGAACCCCCGTTAAAGAACCCCTATCAAAGAAGCCCAGTTAAAGAACCCATGTTAAAGAACCCCAGTTAAAGAACCCCTGTCAAAGAAGCCCAGTTAAAGAACCCCTGTCAAAGAACCCCTGTCAAAGAAGTCCAGTTAAAGAACCCCTGTCAAAGAACCCCTGTCAAAGAAGCCCACTTAAAGAACCCCTGTCAAAGAACCCCAGTTAAAGAACCCCTGTCAAAGATTCCCAGTTAAAGAACCCCTGTCAAAGTACCCCTGTCAAAGAACCCCAGTCAAGAACGCCTACAAAGAAGCCCTGTTTAATAACTCCTGTTAAAGAACCCATGTCAAAGAATCCCTGTCAAAGAAACCCAGTCAAAGAACCCCTGTCAAAGAAGCCCTGTTTAATAACTCCTGTTAAAGAACCCATGTCAAAGAACCCCTGTCAAAGAAGCCCTGTTAAAGAACCCCTGTCAAAGATTCCCAGTTAAAGAACACCTGTCAAAGTACCCCTGTCAAAGAAGCCCAGTCAAAGAAACCAGTTAAAAAACCCCTGTCAAAGTTTCCCAGTTAAAGAACCCGTGTCAAAGAAGCCCAGTCAAAGAACCCCTGTCAAAGAAGCCCTGTTTAATAACTCCTGTTAAAGAACCCATGTCAAAGAACCCCTGTCAAAGAAGCCCTGTTAAAGAACCCCTGTCAAAGATTCCCAGTTAAAGAACACCTGTCAAAGTACCCCTGTCAAAGAAGCCCAGTCAAAGAAACCCAGTTAAAAAACCCCTGTCAAAGTTTCCCAGTTAAAGAACCCGTGTCAAAGAAGCCCAGTCAAAGAACCGCTGTCAAAGAAGCCCTGTTAAAGATCCCATTTAAAGAACCCCTGTCGAAGAACCCTGTTAAAGAACCCCTGTCAAAGAAGCCCTGTTAAAGAACCCATGTCGAAGAAACCCTGTCAAAGAAGCCCTGTTAAAGAATCCATTTAAAGAAACCCTGTCAAAGAAGCCCTGTTAAAGAACCCATTTAAAGAACCCCTGTCGAAGAACCCCTGTTAAAGAACCCCTGTCAAAGAACCCCTGTTAAAGAACCCATGTCGAAGAAACCCTGTCAAAGAAACCCTGTCAAAGAACCCCTGTCAAAGAAGCCCTGTTAAAGAACCCATGTCGAAGAAACCCTGTCAAAGAAGCCCTGTTAAAGAATCCATTTAAAGAAACCCTGTCAAAGAAGCCCTGTTAAAGAACCCATTTAAAGAACCCCTGTCGAAGAACCCCTGTTAAAGAACCCCTGTCAAAGAACCCCTGTTAAAGAACCCATGTCGAAGAAACCCTGTCAAAGAAACCCTGTCAAAGAACCCCTGTCAAAGAAGCCCTGTTAAAGAACCCATGTCGAAGAAACCCTGTCAAAGAAGCCCTGTTAAAGAACCCATTTAAAGAACCCCTGTCGAAGAACCCCTGTTAAAGAACCCCTGTCAAAAACCCCTGTCAAAGAAACCCAGTCAAAGAACCCCTGTCAAAGAAGCCCTGTTTAATAACTCCTGTTAAAGAACCCATGTCAAAGAAACCCTGTCAAAGAACCCCTGTCAAAGAAGCCCTGTTAAAGAACCCATGTCGAAGAAACCCTGTCAAAGAAGCCCTGTTAAAGAACCCATTTAAAGAACCCTGTCGAAGAACCCCTGTTAAAGAACCCCTGTCAAAAACCCCTGTCAAAGAAACCCAGTCAAAGAACCCCTGTCAAAGAAGCCCTGTTTAATAACTCCTGTTAAAGAACCCATGTCAAAGAACCCCTGTCAAAAACCCCTGTCAAAGAAACCCAGTCAAAGAACCCCTGTCAAAGAAGCCCTGTTTAATAACTCCTGTTAAAGAACCCATGTCGAAGAAACCCTGTCAAAGAACTCCAGTTAAAGAATCCATTTAAAGAACCCATGTTAAAGAACCCCAGTTAAAGAACCCCAGTTTAAGAACTCCTGTTAAAAAACCCCTGTCAAAGAACCCCAGTTAAAGAAACCCTCTAAAAGAGCCCCTGTCGAAGATCCCCTGTCAAAGAACCCCTGTCAAAGAAGCCCAGTTAAAGAACCCCTGTCAAAGAACCCCTGTCAAAGAAGCCCACTTAAAGAACCCCTGTCAAAGAACCCCAGTTAAAGAACCCCTGTCAAAGAAGCCCACTTAAAGAACCCCTGTCAAAGAACCCCAGTTAAAGAACCCCTGTCAAAGATTTCCAGTTAAAAAACCCCTGTCAAAGAACCCCTGTCAAAGAACCCCAGTCAAAGTACCCCCGTCAAAGAAGCCCTGTTAAATAACTCCTGTTAAAGAACCCATGTCAAAGAACCCCTGCCAAAGAAGCGCTGTTAAATCACTCCTGTTAAAGAACCCATGTCAAAGAACCCCTGTCAAAAACCCCTGTCAAAGAAACCCAGTCAAAGAACCCCTGTCAAAGAAGCCCTGTTTAATAACTCCTGTTAAAGAACCCCTGTCAAAAACCCCTGTCAAAGAAACCCAGTCAAAGAACCCCTGTCAAAAACCCCTGTCAAAGAAACCCAGTCAAAGAACCCCTGTCAAAGAACCCCTGTCAAAGAAGCCCAGTCAAAGAAACCCAGTTAAAAAACCCCTGTCAAAGTTTCCCAGTTAAAGAACCCCTGTCAAAGAAGCCCAGTCAAAGAACCCCTGTCAAAGTAGCCCTGTTTAATAACTCCTGTTAAAGTACCCATGTCAAAGAACCCCTGTCAAAGTAGCCCTGTTTAATAACTCCTGTTAAAGTACCCATGTCAAAGAACCCCTGTCAAAGTAGCCCTGTTTAATAACTCCTGTTAAAGTACCCATGTCAAAGAACCCCTGTCAAAGAAGCCCTGTTTAATAACTCCTGTTAAAGTACCCATGTCAAAGAACCCCTGTCAAAGTAGCCCTGTTTAATAACTCCTGTTAAAGTACCCATGTCAAAGAACCCCTGCCAAAGAAGCCCTGTTAAAGAACCCCTGTCAAAGAAGCCCTGTTAAAGAAGCCCTGTCAAAGAAGCCCTGTTAAAGAACCCCTGTCAAAGAAGCCCTGTTAAAGAACCCCTGTCAAAGAAGCCCTGTTAAAGAACCCCTGTCAAAGAAGCCCTGTTTAATAACTCCTGTTAAAGTACCCATGTCAAAGAACCCCTGCCAAAGAAGCCCTGTTAAAGAACCCCTGTCAAAGAAGCCCTGTTAAAGAAGCCCTGTCAAAGAAGCCCTGTTAAAGAACCCCTGTCAAAGAAGCCCTGTTAAAGAACCCCTGTCAAAGAAGCCCTGTTAAAGAACCCCTGTCAAAGAAGCCCTGTTTAATAACTCCTGTTAAAGTACCCATGTCAAAGAAGCCCTGCCAAAGAAGCCCTGTTAAAGAACCCCTGTTAAGTCAAAAAGATTAGGTTAAATATTGGCTGCTGCTCATGAAAAATTGTTAAGAAAAATATGCCCATGTCGAAGACAGATGTGTCGGGCCGAAAGACTTTGTTCCCCTGGCTCCTTCCCCTGCCTTGCTCACTAGGCACACACTATATCCACGCCCACTTAATGAAGTAGAAAAGTAATGATTCCTTGAAGTCCTGCCGTTTAGTTATTCTAAAATTAATGATTACTTGAAGTCATGCCGTTTAGTTATTCTAAAAGTAATGATTCCTTGAAGTCCTGCCGTTTAGTTATTCTAAAAGTAATGATTCCTTGAAGTCCTGCCGTTTAGTTATTCTAAAAGTAATGATTCCTTGAACTCCTGCCGTTTAGTTATTCTAAAAGTAATGATTCCTTGAAGTCCTGACGTTTAGTTATTCTAAAAGTAATGATTCCTTGAAGTCCTGCCGTTTAGTTATTCTAAAAGTAATGATTCCTTGAAGTCCTGCCGTTTAGTTATTCTAAAAGTAATGATTCCTTGAACTCCTGCCGTTTAGTTATTCTAAAAGTAATGATTCCTTGAAGTCCTGACGTTTAGTTATTCTAAAAGTAATGATTCCTTGAAGTCCTGCCGTTTAGTTATTCTAAAAGTAATGATTCCTTGAAGTCCTGACGTTTAGTTATTCTAAAAGTAATGATTCCTTGAAGTCCTGACGTTTAGTTATTCTAAAAGTAATGATTCCTTGAAGTCCTGCCGTTTAGTTATTCTAAAAGTAATGATTCCTTGAAGTCCTGACGTTTAGTTATTCTAAAAGTAATGATTCCTTGAAGTCTTGCCGTTTAGTTATTCTAAAAGCGCGAAGCTGTCTCGGTTGCTGACACAGTTATCTTGGATGCTGTATTTGCCAAGCTTATCCAGTGACTCTGTAACTGAGTGACACGTGACTGTGGTATGCTGCAAGGTTCTTGTGTAATGTGATCACGATAAGGGCTACCTGCCAAACGTAGCCCGCTTTTATCACAAACATTCTTCTTCTTCTTCTTCTACCTATTTAGCTCCCTTGGAGCATAGGTCTTCAACAAACACTTTCCAAGTCGTTCTGTTTCTTGCCATTCTTTTAAGATCATTCCATGTCTTCCCCATCATCTTCATCTCTGTTTCTGTCTGTCTTCTCCAAGAATTTCTTGGTCTTCCTCTTTGTCTTTTCCCCTGGGGATTCCAAAAAGGGCCTGCTGTGTAATACTCTCAGTTGGCTTCCGTAGTGTGTGTCCTATCCAGCGCCATCGTCTTCGCTGTATCTCTTTATCCACTGGTGTTTGACTGGTACATTTCCATAATTCTATGTTAGTGATTTTGTCCTGCCATTTCCATCCTTTTATCCTGCGTAAGCATCCATTAATGAAAGTCTGTATCTTCGTGATTGTCAATTTTGTTGTTCTCCGTGTTTCACAGCCATATAATAGGACCGCCTTAACATTGGAGTTGAAAATTTTTATTTTTGTATTTAACCTAATTTCTTTGGATTTCCATATGTTTCCCAATTCAATGAAAGCTCCTCTTGCTTTTGATATCCTTATTTTGGTATCATTTTCTGTTCCTCCGTCTTTATCTATATTACTGCCCAGATATATGTAAGATTGTACATCTAATAGAGGTATTTCTTCTAGTTTTATTTGGTTATTGCCAACTGTATTAATTCTCATAATGTTGGTCTTATCTCTATTAATCTTCAGTCCTAATTGTTGTGATCTCTCCTCAAGTATGCTCATTTTATTCTGCATCTGTTGATGGCTGTGTGATAGGAGAGCTATGTCATCAGCAAAGTCTAAATCATCAAGTTGTTTGGTCAGTGACCACTGGATTCCATTTCGGTTGTTTTGAGTTATTTTCATAATCCAATCTGATCTAATGAGTTGTTGGTCTGTTGATCCTGTGACTTGTTGGTCTGTTGATCCTATGACTTGTTGGTTTGTCGATCCTACGAGTTGTTGGTCTGTTCATCCTATGAGTTGTTGGTTTGTCGATCATATCAGTTGTGAACAGTATGTCGACCCTATGAGATGTTGGTCTGTCGACCCTATGGGTTGTTGGTCTGTCGATCCTATGGGTTGTTGGTCTGTCGGCCCTATAGGTTGTTGGTCTCTTGATCCTATGCAATGTTGGTGTGTTGGACCTATGAGTTACTTGTTTGTTGATGCTATGGCTTGTTGTATTGTTGATCATATGAGTTGTTGGTATGTCGATCATGTAGGTTTGTGGTCTGTCTATTCAGCGAATTACTGGTCTGCCTTTTCTGCAAGTTGTTGTTCTGTCGATCCTATGAGTCGTTGGTCTAGATATCCTTTAAGTTGGTGGTCTGTCGATGGTATGCAAGTTGTTAAACACTTTCATCCCTGGTGCTGACAAGCGATTGCCATTAGTAAAGTAAAGGCTCCTTCCCCTGCCTTGCTCGCCGTATGTGGATATGTATATGGTGTAAGTAATCATATTTGTTCATGACTACAGCACATTTTTGGAGTGATTTGGAGTGACTGTGCTGACAACACGATGCAATTTTCGATGGGAGTCAAATTTAAGTTATAAGTGAATTTCAATGCCCGTAGTTAAAAAAATTCAAGCGTTCTTGTGTTATTTCTAAAGGATTTATTTGTGGTGTATTCTTACAGTTTGTTTTAATGACCATCCATTGTGCCATTACGAGCACGAACGAAAATGCAAAATGAAAACGCGAAAACTACAACACAAAGAAAACAATCAGAGCGTTTAATAGGCACTTGGAACATCTGCGGTTTAGGTGATAAAAACACAGAAATAGTTCAATTTATGAAGAAAAGGAATATACAAATCTTAGGATTAGCAGGCACAAGAAAGAGAGGCAAAATCATTAAAGAAATACACCAAAGCTACACACTCGTCACGAGCGGAATTAACAACATGGCGGAAGTAAACAAACACGGAGTCGGTTTCATTATTGAAAGTAATACAATGTACTACCAAAAACATACTAGAAATAGATTACACCTCGGAAAGAATAATAAGTATCACATTAGCAGAAAAAGGAAGAAATACCACTTATATTCAAACATATGCTCCATGCAACGACACATATAGCATAGTGAGGGCAGCAAACAAGAATATTTTGATGAACTCTACGCCACAATAAATAAAGTCAAAGACGCAGAGAAATGGTTTGTACTAGAAGATTTCAACGGTAGGACAGGGTAGGGGCCTCGGTAGCCTAGTTGGGAAACCCACCCGACGGGACTATCGACGTTTGGACAACCCGTGTTCGATTCCCGCTGGGAGCAGTGTGAATTGTACTCGTGGTTGGGAAAAAAATACCCCCACGGTCGACCCAGCCGTTGGCAGAAATGGGTACCAGGGTATTACCCTGGGAAGGTGAGGAATGTCGCTTCGCATCTGAGTTTCGATGCTTGAGGTGACTCTATACAGAAATCTCCGAACATTTCTGGATAGGCGGCCGAGCACATATGGGTGTAAACTCGCGTGCTAAGACGCCGGTTCAAGTCTCGTACTTTACCTTTAACGGTAGGACAAAGGAGAACATCATGAGAATTATACCTAGGACCATTTAGTGACATTAGAACAGAGTGTAATAGTAATGGTGAACACCTACTAAATATTTGTGCAGAACATGATCTTTATATAACTAACACGTTTAATCAGCACAATCATAACCAAATACTTCTATCTATCTATCTATTGACCTATCAAGCCGTCGCCGGCCCATAGGGCGTAGACCAAGATACACCTTCTCATATCTGAATTTTTGTTCTAGCAGTTTTCTTTTAAAGATTTTTTTATCAAATCTCGCCATGTGTCTCTGTTCTGTGCAAGCAGCTCTATCTCATTGAGGGAGCCGAATCCTGTTGCTCTTGCCTCTCTCATCAATGTTCTTCTCAGTGTCTCCCTGGGTCTTCCTCTTTTTCTCTTACCTGTTGTTTCCCATATGAGGGCCTGCTTTGCTAATCGGTTATTATCTCTTCTCATCACATGTCCAACAAATGACCATCGTCTTTTCTTTATTACTGAAGATATTAGTGGTTGATTAGCGATTTCTCTAATTTCCTCGTTTGTTTTGAATTCGTTCCACGTTATACCAAGTATTTTCCTTAGACATTTATTTTCGAATGCGTTCAACTTTGTATATCTCTTGTTGTTTTCCAGCTTTCACACCCATACGTAAGGGTTGATACCAAATACTTACTTGGTATAAATGGAATGACACGGACAAGGCCTCCCAAATCGACTTTATTTTAACTAGAAGACATCAAAGGAGGGACATAACAGTCTCAAGATCTATACCAAATGCAATATTAGATACCGACCATAAGCCTGTTTTACTATGGCAAAAAATTGGGTTAAGAAACAACAGATTGCAAGACCTCAAGCACAAAGAATAGATCTAAAAGCAATAAAGGATGTAAACGTACAAAAAGAAATAGAAGAATCCGTAACCAACAAATACCAAACCCGAATACAACCAACAAACATAGAGGAAGCATGGAAACAGTTTAAAGAAGGTCTAATAGAGTCAACACAAGAGAAATGCGGTCTGAAAAATATAGGAAAGAGCAGAAAGACACCTACAAGATGGTGGAATGAAGCAGTAAAATCAGCAGTGAAACACAAGAAAGAAAAGTATAAAACGTGGCAGAAGACAAAAACAACAGAAGACTACAATCACTATAGACAAGCCAGAAATGTTAGCAAAAAGATCCTAGAACAAACAAAAGCAGACTCTTGGAAAGCATTTGGTGAAGAATTAGCAAAAACATGTAGAGAAGAACCAAGAGAATTTTTCAAAAGTGTCAAAGCAATGAGATTAAGAAATAATGATTATAACCCAACCACTATAATTAACGGGAGCCGCGATAGCTCAGTGGTTAGTGAACTGGGCTACAAAGGACAAGGGGTAGGTTTCGATCCCAACCGACGGCTTTCGGGTTCACCCCGCCTTAAATGGGTACCGGATTTTTTTCTGGGAAAGTAAAGCAGCACGGGCGCAATACCGACCACATTACCCCAAAAATCGTGTGCTGAAGGTCTGTAAAATATAGGGTCACTAACACCATATTTCCCTATACGCCACTTGGCGTGACGGGGGTACTTTACTTTTTTACTATAATAAAGACAAGAACGGTAGACCAATCAGCACCAGGAAAAACATAATAATCAGATGGAGAGAATACTTTAAGGAACTATTAAATCAGGGAAATACAAACGGAAATACAGAGTTTAAACACAGGCAGTATGATGAACAGGAACCGAATATACTTAAAGCAGAAGTAGAATGGGCATTGAAACAGAATAAAAAGAACAAAGCAGCTGGTATAGATGGAATAACAACAGAAATGCTACTAGCCTGTAAGGAAACAGCTATAGATTGGCTTACTATCATATTCAATATGGCATGGGATGAAAGAAAAGTCCCAGACGATTGGCAAAAAGATATCATTGTCCCATTTTGTATGAATAAAGGAAGCAAAAGGGAGTGTGAGATGTACAGAGGAATATCCTTATTGAGTCAAGTTGTTAAAATGTTTGCTAAAATATTGGAGAGGAGAGTAAGATACATAATAGAACCTCAAATAAGTAATAATCAATTCGGATTCAGAAAAGGCAAAAGCTGTACTGATGCTATATTTACATTGAGACAACTATGTGTAAAAACAATAGATTATGACAGAAACCTAAATATAGTGTTTATAGATCAGGAAAAAGCGTTTGATCGTGTGGACAGGAACAAACTTTGGCAAACTTTAGAAACCTACGGGGTAGCAGGACAACTACTAGATAATATAATGGCATTATATAAAAACAGTCAAAGTGCTGTTAGAACATCGGAAGGTCTGTCAGAATGGTTTCAGGCTACAACAGGAGTAAGACAAGGATGTGTCCTCCCACCACTCCTCTTCATCATATATATGGACAAAATAAGTCAGGAATCAACCAACAAGAAGAAAAAATTAAATAATAACATAGAGGTAGAAAACTCCAACATCAACGAGCAACTCTTCCGAAAACCTGCTACAACAGCATTTAACATCTCTAGATAAAAGCTGCACAAACTACAGTATGAAAATTAACACAGCAAAAACAGAGGCTATAAGAATAAGCAAATTAAGACACCCATTAAACATTAAGATCAAAGATAAAGAAATAAAACAAGTAGAGGAATTCAAGTATTTAGGCACAATGTTCACAGAAGATAGAAAACTAGACAGAGAAATTGACATGAGAATGCAAAAAGCAAATGCTGTCACATACCAGCTTCCACCATTGCTAAGACATCCAAACATTTCTATGCCAGCTAAACAACAAATAATAAATAGCATTTTCATACCAACTTTGTGCTATGAAAGTCAAACATGGTAAAAAAAAATGAAAGTAAAGTACACCCGTCACGCCAAGTGGCGTATAGGGAATATGGGTGTTAGTGACCATAAATTTTACAGACCTTCAGCACATGATTTTTGGGGTAATGCGGTTGGTATTACGCCCGTGCCGCTTCACTTTCCCAGAAAAAAATCCGGTACCCATTTAAGGCTGGGTGAACCCGGAAGCCGTCGGTTGGGATCGAACCCTACCCAATGTCCTTTGTAGTCCAGTTCACTAACCACTGAGCTAACACGGCTCCCTCATGTGAGATGCAATGCTTGAGAAAAGTAACAAACAACGCAAGAAGAGATAGAATACCAAATGAAACCATAAGAAAAATGGTAGAAACTAAACCCTGCCAAGAATGTATAGAACAACAACAACTTAAATGGTCTGGCCACCTGGGCAGAATGAGCCCTTACCAATCACCTTCAAGGGCGTTCTTCTTGAGAATGCATGGGAAAAGACCAAGAGGAAGACCCAGAAGAAGATGGACAGATGCAGTGACAGAGACATGTAACAACAAAGGAAAGTCACTTATTCAGACAGTTTGAGCAGCTCAAGAACGACAAATGATATAAACCACGACAACTTTTAGGTGTCAGTGAAAAGAGAAAAAAAAAAAGCAGAAGAAGGACCCCGAAGCCTTGTCGTACGAAAAAAAATATCCACTTCCGTGAATTATGTGGCATTAGGACTATCAAGAATACATACTTTTATTCACTCTGCAAATATGGATAAATTGTTAATATTTATTTTTGTAATGCCTATACTTACTTTCTTTTGTCGTAATAGTAGTCAGACAAGGCTGTGTTCAGTCGCCGGATTTGTTTTCACTTTACAGCGAAAATATTATGAGATCATTAGTAGATATAAAAGGAATTTAAGTCAACGGTCACAACATAAACAATTTGCGATATGCCGATGGCACAGTCTTAACAGCAGAGACAGAGAATGAATTATTGGTTATTGGTTATTGGTTATGGAAGGCCTCGGCATCACAGCAAACGAATTAAAATCCATAATTGCTCAACCGCCCGTGCCAGTGGAATCATCCGAATTACCAACTCATCTCCCAAACAAAGAAAGGTAACTGTAGTCCCCATCGTAGCAGTCTCAGCACACGCCAAAAGACATAAGGCGAAACCGCGCAGAAAGTGAACACAGCCAACTGTTCCCTGTCATACGATATCATCATTCATCGTAAACAAGCGGGATATCGAAGCAGGATCAAAACGGATGAGACACACAGCTCACGGTGTGCACAGAGCACTTAATTCAGTAGCTCCTGCAACAAGCCGGACTTGGAATATGAGGAAACTGCAAGAAGGAACACTTTTCAGACATAGCCTTCAATGGTTCCTGCCGCCTATCCACCATATACCATGGGAGTTCACGTCCTCCCGAAATTGATGATCGCCATAGCACTTGATGATGTTAGGCCATCGTTGATGACTCCAATTCCAAACATATAGACACACAGTGGTGGTAATTTGTCATTTCCAATCCAACAGAAGCCACATGACCTGTAGTTAGTAAAACCACAGAGAGAATATGATTTTGTGACCTTCACTGATTCACTCTTAGATGTGAATGTGTAGTTTACACAAGAGGAGAAGTTTTCAACTACAGTGATTCCATTTAAGGCAATTCTGGGATAGCAAGGCAAGTCTCCTTTATAGCAGCAGAACTTGATGTTCTCCGCTCCCTTCTTGTAGCTGCTGCCACACGATTCTGATGTCTCATTAACTTGGACATCATTCAAGAACAATGTCAGATTAACATTCCATAGATATGGCTCTGCTGATGAAGTGCTTGGTGCAACAGTTGTATCAATCATACTGGAGGCTCCTGGTCTGTGGTCATTAATATCACAGACGGCACATGGTGTTGTTATATTCAGTATTTCTTTCTGGGGTGTAAATATGTGGCACACACATGGAGAGTGGTTTGTGGTCACAGTAATCCCATTAAAGTCAATTCTAGGGTAGCATGGCATAGCTGTTTCAGAACAGCACAATCCTGTGATGTTTTCTGTGTTCGCTATAAAGCTGCTGCTGCTACACAATCCTGACCAATTATAGGTGTGGACATTATTCACTTGCAATGACAAAACTGCTTTGTTTACATCATAAACCTCTGGAAGCGAATCATTTATGGGACTAATAGTACAATTTATTCTTCCATCGGGGATATCTGTATTGAGTCCCCAAAAAAAGGTCTTTGGTTAAAAAGCACATATGCGTTTGAGTTAAACACACAATTAGCCCACTTCGTAGATTCAAAATGATCCTTGCCAATGCCATCGGTTTGCACTAGTTAGATCCTTAGCTACCAACGTCAAAAATGTCTGAAACGAAGCCATCCAATTAACGACTTTATCTACAGCGAAGGTTAACGAACTGTGAACAAACATTTATGTTCAAACCCTTGAAAACATTTTCAAAAATCTGCCAACTCGCAGCAATAACATTTATCGTGTTGTTCAATGTAAACATTGCTTGGTCCATAGCTCGAATATAAATAAGCTGCCATTTTGGTGCGTCCCATTCTTTGAGAATGAATGAACTACAAGAAATGATAGACATAATAGTAAAAGAAAGTAACAAGAAATGTCTAAGTCTTACTAGTAAAAAAAAACAAAATAATGTCATATCAAAGAAACAATCACCATCATACAGCAAATAGATAAACAGGACAAATCTGAAACACTCCAACGCGTCAAATACTTGGGCACAATAATAACATCAGATGGAAGATGCAGCACAGAAATAAAAAGCAGAATAAAAGTAAAGTAAAGTACCCCCGTCAAGCCAAGTGGCGTAAAGGGAATATGGTGCTAGTGACCATAAACTTTACAGACCTTCGGCACTTGATTTTTGGGGTAATGTGGTCGGTATTACGCCCGTGCCGCTTTACTTTCCCAGAAAAAAATCCGGTACCCGTTTAAGGCTGTGTGAACCCGGAAGCCATCAGTTGAGATCGAACCCTACATCTTGTCCTTTGTAGTCCAGTTCACTAACCACTGAGCTATCGCGACTCCCTAAACAACAGAATAGCTCAGGCCAAAATCATCAACATCAAGTACCGTGCCTGCTGGCGTAGGCGATTATGTCTCTCCACAACTTTCGATCACGACAGTTATTTATCATTTCTGTTGTTGATCTGTTTAAACTGTTTCCATGCCAAGCCATTCTCTTAAGCTGTCTGGTATTTTTTCTCTTTGCTTTCCTCTATCTCTTCGTTCCTCAATTTTCATAGTTGTTACAATATATTCCAGCTGTTCTCTTCTCATTACAATGCCAAAAAATGATGATTGTTTCTTTCTAATATTGGAAATTAGCTCTCTTTTTGCTTTGACCTCTTTCAGAACGTTTTCATTACTCTTCTTTGCTGCCCTTGGTATTCTCAACATTCTTCTGTAAAATCACATTTCTACAGACTCCAGTGATTTTCTTATCTGATGTCCGAATGTCCATGATTCACATCCATATGTTAAGACTGACTCTACGTAACATTTAAGAACCCTTTTTCTTGTTTCTATTGTCAAAAATGGATTGCACAGTATCTTCCTCAATATTTGTAAAGCTGCTTTTGCCTGAGCAATTCTGCATATCACCTCTGTTGTACATCTAACATCTGAGGTTAAAATTATTTTCAGATATTTAAATTCATTTACCTTGTTTTAATATTGTTCCAATTGTTTTTATTGTGCACTGCGGTGATAACTTTTTATTTGTTTTTACCATCACTTCTGTCTTTTTGCTATTAAGGCTGAGCCCTTTATTTTTGCTTTCTTTCAACTTTTTTTGTAACTCATTTTCACTCTTAGCGATTAAGACTGTATCATCAGCATACCTTGGATTATTTATGTTATGGCCTCTAATTGTTATTCCGGGCATGTCCCTTATGGATCTTAAAAATAATCTCACTATACATATTTAACAAATCTGGTGACAGCAGACAACCCTGTCTAAAATCGCCTTTCTGAAAATGAAAAACTTCTTATGCAACAATTATATGTCTAAAGTGAGAAAGATAGTTCATCGGTGCTATATAGAGCCAATTCTGACCTATGGAAGCGAGTCAAGGACAGTAAACAAACAAATGAAAAGACGATTAGAGGCCACAGTGATGGGTTTTCTCAGAAAAATGTTGAAAGTTCCCCTGGACAGCTAAAATGACCGACAAGAAAATTCTCAAAGAGGCCAACACAAAAAAGGAGCTCCTAAGAAATATCAGAAAGAAACAATCAACATTTTTCGCACACGTCATGAAAAGAGGAAAGTCGGAATACTTGGTTACAATTGACAAAATACAGGGAAAGAGAGATCGCGGACGAGAAAGAGAGAAAATGCTAGATAGCTTTGTGTTATGACATGGAAAATAGCCAACAATAGAATTGATATGATGCACTATGGATAGAAGATTGTGGAAGGACATGATCGCTTACGCCAACCGTTAAGGCACATGATGATGATGATGAATAGTAAGGATAAATAAGGAAAAAGCCGTCTGACCGACATGTTGAATTGAGTGGTGTTATGCTAATTTATACCCTAAATCTGTAACCGTACTTTTATTATTTCTTTCATTTAGTCTTTTTATTCTCCATATATCCATTTGCCTGGAGGCCCGCATTAACTGACGCTAGTTGCTAACAATATGATACTAGCTAAACATTGGTAGTCAGATCAGATCAACGTGATAGATAACTAGCCACTTCGGGAGCTTTCTTGGGCTCAATGGGAAAACCGAGTCTCTTTAGCGAGACATGTGGGATGTTTATTTGAATGTGACTTGTGCATTTAACATTCGACATGGACAGAACAATGAGAACAAACATTCAAGTGGATGGAAATTATGAGATAACGCAGTGTGTTGTCCAGATCTAAAAGTAGAGAATAGAATAGTGGCGTCGTACCCTACCAAGCTGTGTCGAAATATGCGACTAAGTAGAGTTGGGGTCGAGGCTGGCTACCCAAATGTAAAATGTAAAATAATAAGCCGCAAAAACTTCACAAGGATCCGTCAAAGAATGGAAAAATGTACATTTTCTGTCCAGGAAAGAAACAGCAATGAAAGCTGTGAGGAGTCTGGGTCGCTGACTCACTTTATTTCTAGCAGGAATAATTCCAGAATTGGCACCTGAAATGTGCGCGCTCTAAATGAACAAGGAAATGTTGCACAGTCAGCAGCAGAAAGTATATATAATAGACATTCTTATTATAGAATTTTGCGAAACAAGATAGTCAGGGTAGAAAAGATAAAGCTAAACACAGAAAAGGTGGTTTTATTATCTGGAAACCAAGAGCGCAACATAGTGAAAGGTATAGTATAATGTTAATATGACGCAGAGAGGGAAAATAGAATGGAAAGCAGCAGAAAATCAGATTAATCAGAGTAAAATAAAAAACATCAAAAATATTAAAAAATATATATTATCCAGTGCTGCACGTTATATCGTTCATGATGTTCCTCAGTTTCTGATGCTGACTTCGTACTGGGCTTTCCAACACATATAATTCAACTTACCGAATCACTGTATCATGAACAGCACGCAGTTATCAGAATAGCGGGCGAAATATCAAATTGGTTTGAAGTACAAAAAGTGGGGAAGTTTGGATGCATTCTCTTTTCTTATCTGTTCAACATCTAAACTGAGAACATCATGAGAAATATCAGAGACGATAACAGATTTGTGAATTTCGACAATTTCAGATTAAACACAACATAATTCCAGAACTCAGATACACTGACGGCACAGACGTCTTCTCAAAAAGTGCAGAAGGATTAAAAGAGACAAATTAGTGTGTTAAAAAACGCAGTAAAGAGCAAAACCTCTGTCTAAACATACAGAAAACTAAGATAATGTCCACTGACAAAACAAAAAATCAACACAAAATCATCATCAACAGTGAAGAGCTTGAAATGGTAACAAACTATGAATATCTGTGATCTGTAGAAACTAACAATAGAGACTGCCTGAAAGAGATGAAAAGAAGATTAGCAATAGCAAGACAAAAAATAAACGCCATGAAGAACATGTGGCACAATACCAACAAGGCAGTTAAATTAAAATTACTGAGGGCTTGTATCTTCCCGATATTTCTTTCTGCGCGGTTTCGCCTTATGTCTTTTGGCGTGTGCTGAGACTGCTACGATGGGGACTACAGTTACCTTTCTTTGTTTGGGAGATGAGATAGTAATTCGGATGATTCCACTGGCATGGGCGGTTGAGCAATTATGGATTTTAATTCGTTTGCAGTGATACCGAGGCCTTCCATAACCAATAACCAATCTTCCCGATAACAATATATGATTGGACATACAGGAGTACGGGGAAATGAAAGAGCTGACAGGTTGGCTAGCTGCGCTGTCGTTGAGGTCGGGCAACCAATGGATCGGGCGGACATCATCAATGCCCTCCGAGATGTGGGAAGAGCACAGGACTTCGACAAACACATATCCACGTCACTTCTTCGGATGATGGAAATGGGAGTTAAGATGGGCACAGCCAGAAATGAGAAACTTAGTGGACGTGTAAGAAGACTTATCAACCAACATAGAACTGGAGTCGTCAGTCGCTGGACACTGCGGGAATTGCTGAGGAGGGGATCTGAGCACCTATGGACATGTTCGGAGTGCAATGATGATGACCCGTAAATAACTCAATATATGATAGTGAATCAAATAAAATCTCGCAAACAGCAAGGAAGAAAATCGATCCATTCGAAACAAAATGTTACAGAAAAATTCATAAGATACCTTAGATAATGAAAGGGAGCAAAGAAGACATATTAAAAGATTCAAACATTAGAAAGAACTGGCTTATAAACACCATTCTTCAGAGATGAATTATTACTGGCACATCAAAAGACACAGTGGGCTGGAATGAACAATAATGGAAGGCGTGGTCCCTGGCCAACATATCAGGGGCAGACCAAGAAGAATGTGATTTAAAGACATAAAGGTGACCTTGAACATTACAAGAGAAGAAGGGGAGATTTGACTAGAGACAGAGATTCTTTCAGACGAGCCGTTGTGAATGTAACGTTCCGTGGGAGATCTGGCTAGAGACATACATTTCTTTCAGACAGGCTGTGGTGAATGTAACGTTCTTAGGGAGACCCGGCTAGAGACAGAGATTCTTTCAGACTGGCAGTGGTGAATGTAACGTTCTTAGGGAGACCCGGCTAGAGACAGAGATTCTTTCAGACGAGCTGTTGTGAATGTAACGTTCCGTGGGAGATCTGGCTAGAGACATACATTTCTTTCAGACAGGCTGTGGTGAATGTAACGTTCTTAGGGAGACCCGGCTAGAGACAGAGATTCTTTCAGACTGGCAGTGGTGAATGTAACGTCCTGTGGCAGATCCGGCTAGAGACAGAGATTTCATTCAGGGGGGTTGTGGTGAATGTAACATTCGGTGGGAGATCTGACTAGAAACAAAGATTCTTTCAGACGGGCTGTGGTGAGTGCAACATTCTGCAAAGGACATTCAACCTGATGATGATGACCCACCAACTAATGATAAAGAATATTCAGTGAAGAATAAATTGTATAAACAATTTCAATAGGAAATGGATCGACGGCGAATCAACGATCATTTAATCTTGATGGTAGCTTTGAAGAGGTCATGTAAAAACATGGATTTGGAAAAATAAATGGAATGGATATTCGTAAATTTCTGTGACATTAACAAAATGATTATAGTAGGAACTATATTCAATCATAAAATAATATATAAAGTACGTGGGTGTCACCAAAGTATATTTTTAAAAAAATCAGGTTTAGATTTACATGTAGAAAGAAGTATACAGAGGAATTGAAAGTCAAAAGGCGCAGAAAACAAATTTGTGGGAGAATATACTAATAAATTAGTTACTACTCTGAAAACAGAACAGCCATTGTATAAGTAAATGATAAGATTGGCAGAAAAATAACTCTAGAGCAGAACGTTCCCCAAAAAGGAGTTTTGCCATCAACATTAATTCTTTTGCGCATACATGACATTACGGAGCGCCTCTCCAAAACAATCCCAAACTCCATATTCGCCAACAACTTAACTCTCAGGACCTCTGAAGAACACATTGGGACAGCAAGTACCCGAATGCAGCGAAACCTGTCCTCATTAAAAAAGTGAATGACTGGCTAGTTAAAATAAATGAAGGGAAAAAACCAACACAGTTCTCTCCCTAACGAAGATCAGCGCCCCAAACTCAAACTAAATCGTAAAATTATCCATCTGGATGAAAAACCCAAATCTTTAGACATAACATTTGTCCGTCGTATGACGTGTAAATCTCCATGAAATAAGGAACTAGGCATAGAACAAGCCAAAGGATGGCAATCATTAAAACATGATCTGGAAACAAAATTTGGGGAGAAGACTCGGGAGTGTTCCGAAGAAGCTTAAAACAGGGCTAGTGAGGCCAATTCTGCAGTATGGAACTGCAATGTGGGCAACAGCAGCAAAGTCAAACTTTGTGAAGATCAACAGTGTCTGTTAATAAAAGAAAGCAATGAGAATAATACAATATATTATTCAGACTGAGACTTTACTTGTTGCTTTCTTTTACTATTATGTCTATAATTTTGTATACTTCATTCTGATATTAAAACTGTGATATCCGCATATCGCAAATTGTTTATGTAGTGAATGTTGGCTTAATTCCTTTTTTGTTTCAATTAAAGCTATAAATCTATTCAAAATTGGTAAAGCCGCAGGGCCAGAGGAATTAATTTAATAGCCATCAAAATAGATATTGTCCAGGATATGACCTGCTACATACAATATGAGGAAAAGAATATAAACATAAAGACTGGAAGGAAGGTTATATAATTAAACTGTTAGATAAATGTCTTTTACAATATGAGCACACATTACAGAGGAATGATGCCGTTATCAGTGCCAGGAAAAGTATTATGTTGGACAGTCCTGAAGCGACTTAAAGAGGTCATATAGAAACAGGCAAACAAACCACAAATCCAATAGTCTCGGGCGACCCATTGTATCGGTGGGTAGTTGTCCCACGGAACATATATCCGACTATCTGGACAGCATTTTCCAACCTATAGTGACATCTCTTCCCACCTATGCCAAGGACACGAACCATGTCCTTAGTATCTTCTTTTCTCTTTCCTTTGACTCAGACCACTAATACCGATTTTTCGTCCTTGACCTATGTTCTCTTTATATCTCAATCCCTCACGCAGATGACCTAATAGCTCTTCAGTTATTTCTCGACCAAAGACAGCATCAATCGGTGGATACTTCCACTCTCCTCTGCCTACTGAACTTGTTCTCATTACTTTTGAATTCTCTCTCTCTCTCTCTCTCTCTCTCTCTCTCTCTCTCTCTCTCTCTCTCTCTCTCTGTCTGCGATCAGGACTCAATCAGAGTTGGATTCCAGACTCTCTCATGAAGTTAGCGGTCTGTTTAAATGATTCGATTGTTCCCATATAGTTTCTCTTCCAGGGAGGTGGGTGTGGACCACATTACTCTTCTCAGGTCTGTGTACTGGAGGCAATCCTGTAGAACATGTTTTGTAGTCATATTGTCCAGTGTACAGTGACATAGGCTGGTTGTACCTATTTTGAATGAGGTTAACATGTGATTTCTCATTCTATTCAGTGCGTAGGCGAAGTATGATGACTTGATACCTCCTTGATAGTTGATGGTATCCGTCACTCTCGTTATGCTTTGTGTGTTCTCGTTTCCATTTTTCATGGTACTGACCTTCGAGGATGGATTTGGCTTCATCATAACTGAGTGGATGGTTCTCTTGTGGTAATCTCCCTCCCTCTTTAGCTAATTTGTCTGCGCGTTCGTTCCCGTGCATATTACAGTGTGATGGTATCCACTGAATGACTACTCTCTGGAAGGTATCGCATAGTTGGTCCAGGGCTGTTCTCAAGTCATCTAGTTCATTGTTCTTGAGGCTTTATAGAGCTGATAATACTGACAGTGCATCAGTCAGAATCACCAATTTATTGTGCATGTTATTTTTGTGTTGAGTAGCCAGTGTTGCAGCATCTCTGAGGGCCTCAGTTTCTGCTTTAAAGTTGTTTGAGAATTTCCCAGTAGCTATTGACTTGGTGATCTCGTCCTGGTTATTCAGCGTCAAGAACACACCACCCCCTCCATTTCTGGTGGCATTTGTAGCAGAGCCATCTGTGTATATGTGGGACCAAGAGTCCTGTGGGTTGGTATCGTGTATGTGTTTTTCTGCTACGTGTTTTCTTTCTGTGTCTGATTGGGTGCCTTTTTTTCATGATTCCTGTTATATTTCCTTAAGTTCTGGTATTTTATGTTTCTCATGAGGAGACATATCAGATGGGCCCAAGGGTTTCGGTATTGTTTGGGAAAGTACTGAGTCTCCAGTAGTTAGTTCATGGGCTAGCAGCGAAGTTGCTCCTCTTTAGTCGAAAGAATTCCGAAACCAGTTATTCTTTGGTGCATGGGGTGACTAAGGAGCCTTCTATATTTCTCCGCTTGTTGCAATACTTTAGTGACCCGTCTGTCATCTAAGGGTTGTAAACCTGTTACTGTTTCTAGAGTCTTGATAGGTGTAGATTTCATATCACCATACGGGCAGCTTGGTTCTGTGTTCTGCTAATTTTGCTAAGCTGTGATTTGGAAGCCATAGCCCAGGCTGTGACTCCATACTCTAGAACTGGCCTGACTCTTCCTATGTATAGTCTTTTCAAAATATTGCTGCCTGCTCCCCAGTCCGTTCCTGCCAATTTCTTCATAATATTAGTTCGTTTTCTGTTTTTTTTCTTACTATGTCTATCTGATTTTTCCAAGTCATTCTGCAATTGATGGTGACTTTTGAATTAATGGTCAGTTCTCTATGGCCAGGTCAAGGATGTAGCTATGGGAACCAAGGTGGGTCCTATTTACGCTTGGGGGTTCATGGGTTACCTTGAACATCAAATAATGAACTTGTACCGTGGCTCTTTTCCCTTAAATACCTCTGGTATATCGATGACGGTTTTGAGCTGACTGACCTTCCGGAGGATGACATCTCCAGGTTCATCCAATACATTGGCAACTTTCATAAATCCATGAAGATTACATCACAAATCTCTACTTTGTCCGACAACCTTTCTTGATCTGGTCGTCTCCCTGGTACCTCAAGCCTCCACAACTCCGTCTTCTATAAACCCACAGACGCCCATTGTAATCTTCTCTACACCTCGTCTCATCCACCTCACTTTAAAGAGTCAATTACATTTTCTCAGATAATACGACTTTGTCGTATCTGCCAGGATGATCAAGATTTTCAACAGCAGGCCCATCAATGTCCAGTTTCTGTCGTCTCTATCCTGGATCGGTTCTTTATTCTGCCTTACAGCGAGCTCTTGGCATTTCCCGTCCGGTTGCACTCACACCATCCATCCGCCGTCATTCAATAAGACTATATTCACCCTCACTTACCACCTTCACAATTTGGCTGCGGTGAGGATCCTTAACCGGTACCCGCATTCTCCACTCGGATCCCATCTACTTTACCCGTCTACTTTACCCGTCTATGTTCGTTCGTTATGTACCTATCTACTTTACCCGTCTATGTTCGTTCGTTATGTACCTATCTACTTTACCCGTCTATGTTCGTTCGTTATGTACCCATCTACTTTACCCGTCTATGTTCGTTCGTTATGTACCTATCTACTTTACCCGTCTATGTTCGTTCGTTATGTACCCATCTACTTTACCTGTCTATGTTCGTTCGTTATGTACCCATCTACTTTACCCGTCTATGTTCGTTCGTTATGTACCCATCTACTTTACCTGTCTATGTTCGTTCGTTATGTACCCATCTACTTTACCCGTCTATGTTCGTTCGTTATGTACCCATCTACTTTACCCGTCTATGTTCGTTCGTTATGTACCCATCTACTTTACCCGTCTATCGTTCGTTATGTACCCATCTACTTTACCCGTCTATGTTCGTTCGTTATGTACCCATCTACTTTACCCGTCTATCGTTCGTTATGTACCCATCTACTTTACCCGTCTATCGTTCGTTAGGTACCCATCTACTTTACCCGTCTATGTTCGTTCGTTATGTACCCATCTACTTTACCCGTCTATCGTTCGTTATGTACCCATCTACTTTACCCGTCTATGTTCGTTCTTTATGTACCCATCTACTTTACCTGTCTATGTTCGTTCGTTATGTACCCATCTACTTTACCCTTCTATGTTCGTTCGTTATGTACCCATCTACTTTACCCGTCTATGTTCGTTCGTTATGTACCCATCTACTTTACCCGTCTATCGTTCGTTATGTACCCATCTACTTTACCCGTCTATCGTTCGTTATGTACCCATCTACTTTACCCGTCTATGTTCGTTCGTTATGTACCCATCTACTTTACCCGTCTATGTTCGTTCGTTATGTACCCATCTACTTTACCCGTCTATGTTCGTTCGTTATGTACCCATCTACTTTTCAGTGATCCTCCTTTCAAACGCGGCATGGGTCTGAGAGACGTTCTTGTCAAGAGCCGCCATCCCCGCTCAAATCACAGACACCTAAGCACCGTTAGATGTGGACGAAGTGTCTGCAACACTTGCGACTGTGTGCTTTGCACTGATTCCGTCCTGTTCCCCAATGGACGATTTGATGTCAAGGAGGGGTCTATATTCGTATTAAGGAATATCATTTACGCCATAATATGTTAGCATTGCCAGATGACGTATATAGGTGAGTCTGCACAACGTCTAAGTGAAAGATTTTGTGAGCATCTTTGTGATGTTGAGCAGGCGTCTGGCAGCCCGGCATCGTACCACTTCAATTCCCCAGGCCATAGTGCCCATACATCTTGTGGGAAACTGACAGGTTGTAGCAATCTCGACGAGATAATCAGGTCTGTGTGATTGGAGATGTCATCCATGGAATTGTTGTATAGGAAGGAAGACTTATCATCTTTTCACCTCCATTTGAAATAAAATTAGAAGTGGGGCGAGGATGTCATCTGTTTCCATTTTTTTTTCCTTGCTAGCCATAAGTTTAAACAAGAAAATAATGGAGAACAAAAGGAATGATCATGGCAAGGATGAACTGTTCATATAAACTAAGGACAAATCTGAAGTTGCCGAGGGCCGCAAATAGCTCATCTGTATGTGTATGTTACTTAATTTACTGGCCTACATTTAGAACAATCCTCACAATTTACAGTCCCCACCAAAATAAGTCTATAATGAGTTATTGGGTTATTTGCGGGTCATCATTATTGCACTCCGAACATGTCCATAGGTGCTCAGATCCCTTCCTCAGCAAGTCCCGCAGTGGCCAGCGACTGACGACTCCAGTTCTGTGTTAGTTGATAAGTCTTCTTACACGCCCACTAATTTTCTCATTTCTGGCTGTGCCCATCTTAACTCCCATCTCTTTCATCCGAAGGAGTGACGTGGATTTGTGGTTGTCGAAGTCCTGTGCTCTTCCCATATCTCGGAGGGCAATGATGATGTCCTCCCGATCCATTTTTTGACCGTCCTCAACGACAGCGCAGCTGGCCAACCTGTCCGCTCTTTCATTTCCCCGTACACCCGCATGTCCAAAGATTACATTATACAAGATTGCTACTCAGACGGAGTTTGTGACAACCGAAACGGGCAGCTGTGTCCGGTTGAGGCTGGAGTGAAACAAGATTATGTCATGTCAACGATGTTATTCCAGATAGCAGGGATAATCGCAAATAAGCAAGTTTAGACAGTTAAAGCTGGTTATGTTCCACAATGAGGGAGCCGCGATAGCTCAGTGGTTAGTGAACTGGACTACAAAGGACAAGAGGACAAGAGGTAGGGTTCGATCCCAACCGACGGCTTCCAGGTTCGCCCAGCCTTTAATGGGTACCGGATTTTTTCTGGGAAAGTATAGCGGCACGGGCGTAATACCGACCACAGTACCCCAAAACTCATGTGCCGAAGGTCTGTAAAATTTATGGTCACTAACGCCATATTCCCTATACGCCACTTGGTGTGACTGAGATACTTTACTTTTTTATGTTCCACAATGACAATGTATAGTTAGTCTATGGATGATCTTCACTGCACATCGAATAGTCCATAAGTGCTCAGATCTCCTCCGCAGTAGGTCCCTCCATTTGTGGAGACTGGGGACTCTTGTTCTCTGTTGATTTGGTATGCTTCTCTATCTCCTCGTTTAGGGCTCCGTTCTGGCATCTCTAGTTTTGACCTGATGACAGTGCACTAATGACAATTATTGTTAGTTCACAAATAAGACAACTTGGGCAGTTGCCGCTGTAACAATGTACAAATGACAAATATTGTTGGTGCATAAGTAATACTTCTGCAAAAACCTCTAGACTCAAATATTAAGATTTCGAAGAAAGTATTATTCAACTCAAGGCTGTTGAAATCGCCATAAAGTTTGTCACGGTATAGTACTGGTGGTAGCCATAAGAGCCTTCTCTGTTCATTCTATGTTGGACATGATGTCAGCAGATGTTCACCAGTTATTTTTGCCTGTGCCAGTTACATTGATTGTAAGTTCCTGTCCTTAGTGTGTTGAGAAGTGTAAACGTCAATCTTCTGTGGCCTGTTCGGGGTCTAACAATTGTTACTTGTTCTTTTTTTCTGTAGAGCTGGTAGTCATCATCATCAGGTTGCACGTCCTTGCAGAACCTTGCATTCACCACAGCTCGTATGAAGAATCTTTGTCTCTAGCCAGATCTCCCACTTCTTTTGTTATTACATTCAAGGTCTCCTTGATGTCTCGAAGCCATCTTCATCTTTGTCTGCTCTCGATGCGTCGGTCAGAAACCATGCCTTCCATCATTGCTCTTTCCAGCCTGCTGTGTCTTTTGACGCCCGTGTGTTACCGGGGCCTCATTACGTGGGATATAAAGAATAGTGACACTGTGACCTTCCAGGCATGTCGTAAGAGGCGACTAAGGAGGTTGATCGATGGCTTGACAAGCTGTCATTGTAAAAAGTATTGTTATGGAAACAGACCATAGATTTTAGAAGCAGTGATCTCTGCAATATGTGCCATTTTGGCACGCAAGGTTTCTGTTTTTGAGATTGTGGTTCTGCCCTATGTGCCGTCTTCGGCTCGAAAGGACAATAGATAGATAGATAACATTCTTGTAGGAGCTGGCAGTAGGTAATTTTCCTGGTAGCCCTAGTTTTCCGTATTCAATTTGTTCATGTATTTTCACATGATTGTTTGATTCGCTATAAGTTGTACTTGTATCTGACTGGTGTAATTTGCAACCTTCCCTTGTCAACCTCTCTACCTCACCGTTTCCATGAATATTGCAGTGAGATGGACTCCACCGAATCACAGTTCTGCATTCTAGTCATAGTTTGTAGAGTATTTCTCTGAGATCAATCAGGTCTTTATTTCAATTTCTTCTCAGTGATGTAACTACTGATATTGCATATGTGAGGCTGGGGGCCTCGGTAGCCGAGTAAGGAAAACCACCCGACTTAACTACCGACGTTCGGACAACCCGTGTTCGATTCCCGCTGGGAGCAGTGTGAGTTGTACTTGTGGTTGGAAAAAAAAATACCCCCACGGTCGACCCAGCCTTTGGCAAAAATGGGTACCAGGGTATTACCCTGGGAAGGTGAGGAATGTTGCTTCGCATCTGAGTTTAGATGCTTGAGGCGACACTATACAGAAATCCCCGAACATTTCTGGATAGGCGGCCGAGCACATATGGGTGTAAACTCGCGTGCTAAGACGCCGGTTCAAGTCTCGTACTTGACCTTGACCTTGACATATGTGAGGAATACGATATTCTTTTCTTTTTTCTTATCCTCCAAGAGAGTTTCATCATTTTTCAGAGCTTCTGCTCTGCCTTAAAGTTACTTTAATATTTTCCTGTTGCAACAGTCTCTTCTGTGTTCCATTTTT
This sequence comes from Megaustenia siamemsis, assembly GCA_032433765.1. NCBI lineage: Eukaryota > Metazoa > Mollusca > Gastropoda > Stylommatophora > Ariophantidae > Megaustenia > Megaustenia siamemsis. The sequence continues at coordinate 45,612,623 of JAVIAB010000001.1, forward strand.
AAAGCATATGAAAATTCCTGCTTCTCTTTTTGCTGTTGCATTTTTGCTGTTCTATCTATGTAGACTTGTGTCCTCGACGAGTTTGACTAGTGTTTCTCTGTGTATCTTAGCCTTATTCTTCGTCTCTGTCCTCAATTATGGATGTTTTTATACAATATGTCGGGAATCTTCCTTATTATTTCAGGAAGCTGCAGTTTCCTCCAAAGTGGATGTTTGCGCGTACAGTCATCCCTCGCTGCTTCGTGGTTCATTTATCGCGGCCTCAGTACATCGCGGATTGTTCAAAAATTCAAAATGGAGGAATTATTATTTTAAAAAAAACATTATTTTATGTATGTTATTTATACTATTCAGAAGTAAACAAACCAATATATGCCTGCTTCATAGACTACACCAAAGCTTTTGACAGAGTACACCACAAACAACTTATAGAATGCCTAAAAGAGATACATCTAGATGACATGGATATACGACTAATATGCAATCTATACAGGGAGCAAACAGCAATAATAAAATATAACAAGGAGTTCTCTACACCTATTGATATAAAAAGAGGAGTAAGACAAGGATGCATCCCATCACCAAGCTTGTTCAATCTATACACTGAGCAAATCTTTAAAAACATCTCAGAGATACCAGGCCTACAAATTAATGGAAAGATAATCAATAACCTAAGATATGCTGACGATACTGTACTACTAGCAGAAAATCCTAAAGACCTACAACAATTACTTAATGAAATAAACACGACAAGCAAAAAATATGGACTAGATATGAATATCAAAAAGACTAAAACTATGATCATAAACAAAGAAAATACTCATAACCCACAAGTGGATATCAAAATTGAAGAAATAGACCTTGAGACAGTTCAGAACTATAACTACCTTGGACATACTATAACCAGTGATGGAAAATGTACAACTGAAATAAACAAAAGAATAGGAATGGCAAAAAGTAATTTTAATGTCACGAAGGACATACTAACATCAAAACAAATAACACCAGAGATAAAACTAAGAATAGCAAAATGTTACATCTTCTCAATATTCCTATATGGTGCTGAAACATGGACATTAGACAAGAAAACAGAACAGAGAATTGAAGCCTTTGAAATGTGGATATATAGAAGAATAGGTAGAATTGGATGGAAGGAAAAGAAAACAAATGACAAAGTCTTAAAACAACTAAAAATGAAAAGAGAATTTCTGAACACAATTAGAACAAGACAAATGCGATTCTTAGGCCATGTTAAAAGACACAACAGCCTACTGAAAGTGATCCTGGAGGGGAAAATACAAGGTAAAAGAGGCAGAGGCAGACCAAGATTAACATGGACAAGTAACATCAAAAGATGGACAAATCAACCGATGACAACCTGCACCATCAAAGCAAGAGATAGAGCAAAATGGCGCTCCATGGTAGCCAACCTTCGTTGCGGAGACGGCACTCAATGATGATGATGATTTATACTATTAATATTTTATTAACATGCTTGAAACTATTCTTTAATGTTCTAATGATAACATATGCACTTACATGGTTTCATATACACTTATTGATATTATACATACACAAAAAATGTACGTATGTTAAAAATGAGAGGGTGACACTACTACGCGGTTTTTCACTTATCGCGGCCGGTTCTGGTCCCTATTAACCGTGGGCAGCATCTAAGTTGAGAATGAAACTATTTGATGAGTGTTCCTAACATCACTGTACATGTAATTTTCATAGCATCTTCTTTAAATTTTGGATTTACAATTTACACAGCTCAGCCATTATATTTATGGATGGCACTGATTAAAATGTATGAATTTGTTTACTTTTGTTTTCATTTAATTTTTAGTAACATACACAAAAATGTTGACGCGAAACACCAGTCATAGAAATGTCAGTGTAAAACAAAAACTATTTAAGATAGAACAATGGAACTTTGCACCAATACACTATTAATAATGATGAGTAATATAAATCAGAATATAATGTGTGGTACTGTCTGACTTTGAAATACCAAGGTCCAAATATATGAAAAGTTCAGCATGCAGAAAATATCACTTTCCTTCATAATGCTAATAATAAAGTGGTTCATTTAAAAGAAACACATCTAGAAAAGTTATGTACAAAATATGAAGTTAATTTTCTTATTAGTTTTGAAAATAACCTGACAACCGTAATGGCATCCCAAAAAAACATGATTTTGAGAAAATTGACTTTAAAAGAAACAAATGATGAAAAATGTGACTATATGATGAAATTCAGGGCTGTAACTAAATTATTCATAACACCTGGATGTGGACAGTAATTGTAAACTACACCTGGTCATTCATATGCACCAGCTTGATAGAAATCATCTTGAATGGTGTCAGAACCTGCTTGATACAATTTACGTCGTGTTGGTTGTAAACTTTCTTTTTCCGCTGCAACAATTCTTCTTCTATCAAGTTCTTTGAAGCAAAGTTCAGCAAAATATCCACATGAAATTCCTAGGTTTTTAAAATGTCACGCCTTCCTATTTGACCATCATTAAACACAATAGTTGCTTCAACTACTGCCAGCGAAAGACGTTGATGTCCAACAAAACTCATCTTAGGACACTTCTGCCAAATGATGTTGTGACAACTTTCATTGGTGTTTTGTGTTCCACCATGAGCACATTTTCTTAATAATATTTCATTGCTTAGAGTTTCAAATACTGGTTTGATAGCTTCTGCAACATATAGTGGAAATGAATTTTTATCTGCATTGCCAGGTGGGTTTTTCTTGGAAGGACACCAACTGCCACAGTCATCATGAATTTTGTTTCTGTGCTTCCAAATTGCCCATATATCTTTCTTCATTTGTTGCACATCATTGGCATTTTTTCTTATAGCAGCACCATAGTGTCCCTGGATGTTTAAAATTGCCTTCTTTGTTAAGCCTCCCTTGCCTCCTATCCCTTTCATAATTTTTCCCAGCTGCTGGAATGTTTTATTCTTCAGCTCTGTCACTAAGTTCATGAGCTGTCTCCCCATTCTTTTCTGGACATGGCCACAACATTCAGGTTTATCTACTGTCTGGTTTTTATATATGGGAGGATTAGCATTTTTTATTGAGGCATAGGCTTTGCTTTCTCCATCACCTAAAAAAGATGTGTACTGTAAACCATACAGTAGTTCACTTCGCCGAAATATTGTTTCTGCACCAGTCGGCTCTATGCTACCAGCTGAACCTATATGATTCCTGTCACATTCTGCTACATGCTTTGCATGCCACTGCTGAAATTAATCATCACTTTTCATCTTCTTGTGCTTTGCACACATATTGCAATAATTAGACATAATGTGTGTATCTATCACTTTAGACTTGCATCCATCCACTATCAGAACAGTTACCACACCATTTTTACTCTGAAAACCTTTTCTTTGCCATGTGCCATCACAGGACACACTTATTTGCTGGCCTTTTCTTGCAAGGACATCTTCAGCAACATTGAGCATGCTTTGCTTTGCAACAGCTGCTGTTGCCTGCAAAATGTTCTTTTGTGACATGACCAACTGTTGAGATGAAGATGTCCAGGAATGTTCATATTCCCCAAAAATGTGTAACCATGAGTGTAATTCCTGCCAATTGCAAACATTGCAATGGGAATCTTCTGTTGATTTCATGAATTTTACCACATTTCTTTAAAGTTGACATTGTAAGTCTGTTCTGACACTGGCAATGAAAGTGAACTTTCCTGATTACTTGTGTGTTGGTTCCCACAGAATTTTCTTTTTTTCTTTGTGTCAGCTCTAACTAACTTTCTTTTCCCCATGATATCTTAGCGAAAATATATACATAACTTTGAAAACACGCAGTATAAGAATTTATTGTGGCACACACGCCATATTGATTATATGGTTACTATGTAGTTAGGATAGAACGCGTCATCTGATTGGCTGAAAGTGTAGTCTTGTAGGGGTCATGGTGAAATTTCAACCAATTAAAATCTTTGTTTCAAACCTTATATTACTCTTGGGCTATAAGGTACAGAATTTCATTCTGCGATAAATGCTTTTTGAATTACGTTGATATGTCAATTCTAAGCAAAGTTATGGTGAGTTTTTGCATAATTAATTAGGTAACATAACAGAAAAACAACATTACCCCCACTTTAAACAAACACAAAAATAAACATGTAAATAGATCAGAATGACAAAAATGAATATTGTAATGTGTACTATGATAATCAAATATATTGTTTTTTTTTCGTGAAAATCACAAAATGTCAAAATTTGACGAAAATTGTCATTTTTCAACTTAGAGCCTGCCCTTAACCGCGATAACTGAGGGGTTACTGTATTGTTGAATGGTTTAGCTGTCATCATAGAGTTTATTGCTTCTGCTTTCTGCATATCTTTTGTTGGTTCGACAATTTGTTTATATCTTTAGCTTACCTTCTCCAAAACCATTTATTCTCTGGTGCATGGATTGATTAGTCTGGCTTCTGAATTTTTCAACTTCATGTTGAGTTTTTGTTTCTCTTTAATGTTTTAAATTGTTTCTATTTCTGTAATGAGTGTTGATCGCATACCACAAATTATAATTACTATTGCTTTGTTTTGGTGTCTGTTGATCTTCACAAAATTTGACTTTGCTGCTTTTCCCCACATTGCAGTTCCATATTGTAGGACTGATCTCACCAGCCCTGTTTTAGCCTAGCTTCTTCGGAACACTCCCGAGTCTTCTCCCCAAGTTTTTCCAGATCATTTTTTTATGATTGTCATCCTTTGCCTTGCTCTATGCCTAGTTCCTTTTTTTCGTGTTTTCCACGTCATACGACGGTCAGATGTTATGTCTAAAGATTTGGGGGTTCATCCAGATGGATAATTTTACGATTTAGTTTGAGTTTGGGGCGCTGATCTTCGTTAGGGAGAAAACTGTGTTGGTTTTTTCCCTTCATTTATTTTAACTAGCCAGTCGTTCACTTTTTTAATGAGGACAGGTTTCGCTGCATTCGGGTACTTGCTGTCCCAATGTGTTCTTCAGAGGTCCTGAGAGTTAAGTTGTTGGCGAATATGGAGTTTGGGATTGTTTTGGAGAGGCGCTCCGTAATGTCATGTATGCGCAAAAGAATTAATGTTGATGGCAAAACTCCTTTTTGGGGAATCAAACTCTAGAGTTCTTTTATTGAGTTATTGAGTTTTTTGCGGGTCATCATCATTGCACTCCGAACATTACCATAGGTGCTCAGATCCCCTCCTCAGCAATTCCCTCAGTGTCCAGCGACTGACGACTCCAGTTCTATGTTGGTTGATAAGTCTTCCTACACGGCCACCATGTTTCTCATTTCTGGCCGTGCCCATCTTAACTCCCATTTCCATCATCCGAAGAAGTGACGTTGATCTGTGTTTGTCGAAGTCCTGTGCTCTTCCCACAATTGGGAGGGCATTGATGATGTCCGCCCGATCCATCGGTTGCCCGTGCTCAACGACAGCGCAGCTAGCCAACCTGTCCGCTCTCTCATTTCCCCGTACTCCCGCATGTCCAGGGACATAGACAAAGGTGACCTTACGTATTATGGATTTCTGCAACGACTCTACCCATTGCATGCGTACAACGCCCGCCTCCACTTTTTTATCATGCTCATCGAATCACTCAGTATACATGCGTGGATGTAGTCTTGAGACTCTAACCATTTGAATGCCTTAGTCACTGCCATCACCTCCATTGTCATGCTACTCGTGGTCATGGCGTATGCACCACTGTCTTCCTTGGCTATTCTGCCTGCCGAGCGTGCTGTAAATGTCCATGCACTTTTTTCGTGTCGTCTTACAGATCCGTCTGTATAGATGACTGCATCTTTCTCATCGGTATTATCGCAGATGAGACCGTTGACCTCAGCATTAACCACGACCGGGTTCTGTTCCCTACTTTTCCTGTCGAGTGTGACAATACATGAGAAAGTCCCCTTGAATGACGTAGGCACCGGTATCCACTCCTCACCAACGCTGATATTGGTAAGCCCACAGACCTGTTTGATGACATCTTCTGCCCGGCCCACCCATGATTTGCCTCTTTTTAGCCTGGTACCTTTTTCTGTGTTGAGGACGTGGTGCAATGGATGCTCTGTATCTGTACTAATCTTCAGGTATGCTCGTGCTCTCCAGATCTTGATTCTGTCATCCATGGTTGGAAAGTCAAGAAGATACCTCATTGCTTCACAGGGAGTGTCCCTCGTACATCCCAGGATAATGCGCATGGCTTCATTTTGTATTTTCTCCAGCCTATCAATTTGAGTCGTACTGACAGTAAGAATGGCCAGGGCATACTCGATTGGTGCGAGGACTAATCCCTGGAACAGAAGAGTAAGTAGCCTCTGCTCGATGTTGGCAGCTGCCATGACCTTCAAGGCGGCTAATCCTTTGCGGGATTTTGTTATCACATGGTCGACGTGGTCCCGAAAACACATGCTGCGATCAAACTTAACTCCGAGGTATGTCATCAACTTGTCCCTGGTCACCTCATCAGCTCCCATTCGTACTACCGGTGTGGTCGTATTAACGATATGATTGTTAAGGGAGAACCATGAAACTGATTCTTTATTAGGATTAACCAAGGCACCTGAAACCCCACACCAGGAAGAAATGCGATCGAGTTCGTCTTGCATTGTGGAGGCGATTCCCCGTTTGTCTCTTCCCTGTCGATATACGAGAATATCATCAGCAAAAGTCATAGTTCTTCCCCTCCCATCCAGCTGTTGTGCCGTGATGGTGTACACGTTAAATAGAAATGGTGACAATGGTGCCTTGTGGCAGCCCAGGACAAATGGATGTTGGCTCGGAAGACCAACTTCCACATCTGAGTATCACCTTCCTCTGAAACAGTGCCGAGGCGATCCATCTAATGAGGAAGGGGTTCACCGCCAGTTTGAGAAGCATATGCATGAGATATTCAAATGGTACCCTGTTGTATGCATCCTCCAGATCTATAGCAGCAGCACATGTCTCCTCTCGTCTGTGGAAGCCTTCGAAGACGTTATAGGCAAAGACTGCTGCATTGAGCCATGTCTCTTTGTTATATCTATAACCTCCGAGTGTGGATGGGAATACGCGTTTCTGTTCAAGGCGACACGTGAGGACACGGGCAACTATTTTCTCCAGCAGCTTGCCCGCAGTGTTCTGCATTGTGATGATTCTGTAGGCACTATCTGAGAATGGTCCTTGTTTGGCTTCGGTAGCGGTAGTAAGTAGCTGTGTAGCCACTCCTCCTTAATCTGGCCACTCCGAATACTGGCAAACTCATTGGCCAGTGTTGTCAAGTCGTCATCAGCTAAATCGCCTATGTCATCATACCGAACACCATCTGGACCAGGAGCAGTGTTGTGTGACCTTTTAAGTGTCGTGCGAATGGTATCGGTTGTGATTGTGAGATCTTCTTCCAGCCCTACATCCTTACACAAATTTGACAAAGATCCCCGTATCCTCATTCTTACAGCCTCATTTCTTTGGTCCGTCTGCTCAATGTAGCGGGCAAGCAGGGCCTTCCCTTTGCTCTCATCAGATTTGTGCCATATCTGGCCTGTGCTCTGAAAGTCTGGTATACCTCTGTGTCGTGGTGTGACATTCATGCACTGATGAAGGCGCCAGAATGTGGCGAGCGATTTTTCTGAGCACACTTTTTTACAGAAGTCATCCCATTTGGCATCCTTAGCCTGCTTAGCACATAGTTTAAAGTGCATCATTTTTTGGTCGACCTCTACTTTCAGACGCTTCAAGAGCTCAGGTTGTGTTCTACCATACCTTCTGGCTTTCTGCCATGTCTTGACCGTTTGTCTCTTGCTCCGCCAAGCTTCCTCGACATCTACATTCCACCAGGGTGGCTGCGTCCATCTCTCCTGCCTCCTACGAGGGGCGCTCTGTTTCCTATGTCTGATTTTGCTAATGACGTCCTGGTCTGTTTTCTCGTAGTTGAATGTGTGGAGCTTTCTTCTCTAGCTTTTATTTCCGCCTTTCTCAATAAGAGGACACATGGATAGTGATCATTCCGTGGAACCCCAGTGCACTCCACCTGCAAACCGGTGCGAAGGTGGAAGATACCAGGTCTATGACACTATCAGAGTCCCCTGATCCCGAGTGGCCATTCTTGTTACCCTTCCATCATTCAAGCACACTAAATCGGCCGATACCAGTGCGTTCTCTAGGTCTTCTCCCTGCTTGTTGGTTATGACGTTACCCCACTGGTTTCCTCTAGCATTAAAGTCTCCGCAGAAAATGACATTCTCTTCATCGAACTCGAAGAGATTCTGCCATTGTTGTGAGTTCACCTTCCCATTACAGGCATACACATTAACAATCACGAAATGAACTGGGGTCTGCACCCTAACCGCATGTACCTGCAATTCTGCATTGTTCCACACAGACATATCAACATCAGCTGCCACCATATTGTTGTGCACAAGGATGGCCTGTCTAAGGTGTCGTCTATTGTAAAAACAAGGAAAGCCAGGAGTACTTACTGTCCTGTCACCAAGAAGAGTTTCTTGCAAAACCATTATATCGGCGCCGCACAGTAGCTTATCAAGAATGGGTCGTCGTTGATTAATGGACCCACAATTCCAATAAGTAACGCGCACATACTTTAGGCCTAGCCTCTCACACTTTGACAGTTTAATGCCACCCCTCTTGCCCCGTCGTGTTTTCCTTCTTCGATGATGTCGTTTGGGTTGCATCTGAAAACTTACACTTACCGTCGTCTTTGATGAACGTCGCTGAACGTCGATGCTTTGGATGGCCTAGACTCACGTGCACTTGCTCAGTCGCACGGCCCAGAACCCGTTCCACGTTATAAACTGGCCAGCTCCAGTAACTTGCTCAGCAGCACGCGGAAACACTGTGAGCTTTCTACAAATTAAATGACTTACGCGTCCTTGACGACAGACCAGCGTAAACAAACCGCCATTTTGACGCGCTCAATAGTGCAACAACAATGATGAGTGATGAAATAAGGAAATTATAACAAAATGCAATGAATCAAAAGAAGCAAAGTGAATTACATCAAATAGAAAGCGCATACAATCACATGATCTCTTAAAAACTAAATAAAAACAAACAAATAAACAGGAAATTTCACTGGAAAACAGCACTTATCTGTGAGTCTTATGAAGAGGCCAGTTAACAGGGCGCCATCTTGGTGCGTCTCCTAGAGTTCTTTTATTCACCTGGACTGACTATAGTTGTACTGCTGCTGTTATGCTTTCAAGATAGTGACTAAAACATGTTTGCATTCTCCCACAAATATTATTTCTGTGCATCTTGACTTTCAATTCATCTTTCGAAACTTTATCAAATACCCTGTCTACGTCTACCCTCTCTGCTGGAGCGTGTTTTCCTCTAGAAAAGTAAAGTAATACAGGACAGGGTGACGGAGTTTGAATGTGGTAAGAGACATCAAATTAGTGGTTGTTTGATCATGCAGCTATTATCTGCCCACGTAGTTGTTCATTAACATATGAGTTATTGTTTCTATAGTATCCTTTCTCCATACTGTAGCCATTGTCAACTTGGTGTGTCGTTTTGGAGAATATAAAGAGAAAGAAAGAGAGAGAAAAGGGGGGGGGGGGGGGGGGAGAAAGAAAGAGAGATATTAATAGAGAACATTTCCTGATATAATTCGGTGGGTGAGCATAACTGGTATCATACACGCCAACTGCCCGCTTGACTGCATCCTGTGGCAGTAGAACATCAGCAGAAGTATCGTTTTATTCTTTGATCACGATACTGGAAATAAAGTTGGCGGTTTGTGATTTGTTCGACTCGATTCTGCCAACCTGACTGGCTGGCGAGGTAATGCTTGTTTGTTGTGGCTGGTACAAGCATGCATTGCTGTAGTAAATGTGGACCGGAACTGGAAGACTCACAGCTATCCGTTCACACATTTCTCCTCAACTCAACATCAATTTTATCAGAAACTATTTGACATAATGACGTCATTGTTGGCATTCAGTCTCTGATTTTCCAGGACCTTAATAACTGGCAAAAATTAAGTCCAAAAGCAAATTGAATTTGCAAATATGAGTATTTCTTTTATAAATTGTGTACAAAAACCAAGTGTGCAAGAAATATTAGATTTTACATTACTACGCATCATACATTACAATGTCAAGGTAATTGCCTCTACTTTATTTCTAATGTCAACTCTGTCTTATCCCTGTGCACTTTGAGATCACGTGATTTGTTCACATAAGTTTTAGAGTGCCAATTATTGAACGGATGAAGTGACAGTGTAAAATCTTTAATTTTCTGTCCTTAAACCCTTTTGTGTTTTTTACATACGTTATATAAGGAAAAATCTTACCTAGTTCACCTTGTTGATAGCAAAAAATATTCTATTAACGGAGTGGAAAATAGAAGAATGCAACCAAAATTTCACAGCAATCCACAAAATAGTTTCCGAGAAAATTGATTTTGAAATTGGGCAACAATTTCTGAACGGACTATAGATCCTGGTGTCGTAGGACACGACTTGACACGTGATCCAAAATAGGGATATCTCGACTAGGCAGTTTGTGCTGAGTTATGGTAGTGACGTAACTGCTTGTGCTGAGTTATGGTAGTGACGTAACTGCTTGTGCTGAGTTATGGTAATGACGTAACTGCTTATGCTCAGTTATGGTAGTGACGTAACTGCTTATGCTCAGTTATGGTAGTGACGTAACTGCTTATGCTCAGTTATGGTAGTGCCGTAACTGCTTATGCTCAGTTATGGTAATGACGTAAGTGCTTGTGCTGAGTTATTGTAGTGACGTAACTGCTTGTGCTGAGTTATGGTAATGACGTAACTGCTTGTGCTGAGTTATGGTAGTGACGTAACTGCTTGTGCTGAGTTATGGTAATGACGTAACTGCTTGTGCTGAGTTATGGTAGTGACGTAACTGCTTGTGCTGAGTTATGGTAATGACGTAACTGCTTATGCTCAGTTATGGTAGTGACGTAACTGCTTGTGCTGAGTTATGGTAATGACGTAACTGCTTATGCTCAGTTATGGTAGTGACGTAACTGCTTATGCTCAGTTATGGTAGTGACGTAACTGCTTATGCTCAGTTATGGTAGTGCCGTAACTGCTTATGCTCAGTTATGGTAATGACGTAACTGCTTGTGCTGAGTTATTGTAGTGACGTAACTGCTTGTGCTGAGTTATGGTAATGACGTAACTGCTTGTGCTGAGTTATGGTAGTGACGTAACTGCTTGTGCTGAGTTATGGTAATGACGTAACTGCTTGTGCTGAGTTATGGTAGTGACGTAACTGCTTGTGCTGAGTTATGGTAATGCCGTAACTGCTTATGCTCAGTTATGGTAGTGACGTAACTGCTTGTGCTGAGTTATGGTAATGACGTAACTGCTTATGCTCAGTTATGGTAGTGACGTAACTGCTTATGCTCAGTTATGGTAGTGACGTAACTGCTTATGCTCAGTTATGGTAGTGCCGTAACTGCTTATGCTCAGTTATGGTAATGACGTAACTGCTTGTGCTGAGTTATTGTAGTGACGTAACTGCTTGTGCTGAGTTATGGTAATGACGTAACTGCTTGTGCTGAGTTATGGTAGTGACGTAACTGCTTGTGCTGAGTTATGGTAATGACGTAACTGCTTGTGCTGAGTTATGGTAGTGACGTAACTGCTTGTGCTGAGTTATGGTAGTGACGTAACTGCTTGTGCTGAGTTATGGTATTACTGCCGTAATAACGTGATCGCTTGTGCTGAGTTATGGTAGTAACGTGATTGCCTGTGGTGAGTTGCGGTAATAGCGTGACCGCTTGTGCTGAGTTATGGTAGTAATGTGACTGCCTGTGGTGAGTTACGGTATAACGTGACCGCTTGTGCTGAGTTATGGTAGTAACGTGACTGCCTGTGGTGAGTTGCGGCAATAACGTGACCGCTTGTGCTGAGTTATGGTAGTAACGTGACTGCGTGATCATGTTGATTATTCGGATTTGACACGACCTACCTTATGGTTTTAATTCATAAAAAGTGGTGTAGTCAACGAAAGACAACTTCAAGCGACTATCTTTGGTCAATAAACAGTCAACATTTTGGAACGTGAGTCAATGGCCATGTTAATCAGCAACAGTTTATCTCTCTTTCTCAGATGTTTTCCTAGATTGAGCACAGTGTCAGACGTGCCAGAATGAAGCAAGAGCAACAACCCTTGACGAACCCGTCTTCGAGTGAACATTAGAATTGAAACAGGTTCATGGACCATTACCGCTAGTTCTCCAGGACAGGTTACGTCATTTAACTAATCTGTTCTAGTTTAACGATCCACCGCTAGCCCTTTTTCAGTTGTTAAGCCCACAAATGAGGCCGTTATATTAATTGTTCTACTAAAGTTTCTTTTGGTCTTAAGTCTTTACTTGTACCACCCACTGTCCACGTGAATGCCTGACGCTAGAGGTTTCTTACTGCCATCACAATTATGATTACATACACACATTGAAGGCGTCCGTTCTTGGAACGGTTCAACCGTCAACAGTGTGTTTTTGGACAAGTTTCAACAAATAAATAAACAATTACAACTACCATTCTCGACGTCATCTTATTGACCACGTTGCTGCGCCATATTAACAAGTTTAGAAAGATTCAAGTAAAGGTAAGGTACACGTAAAGTACAAGACTTGAACAGGCGTCTTAGAACGCGAGTTTCCATCCATATGTGCTCGGCCGCCTATCCAGAAATGTTCGGAGACTTCTGGATAGTGTCGCTTCAAGCATCGAAACTCACGATGCGAGTCGATATTCCTCACCTTCCCAGGGATTTTTTTTTTTCTAACCACGAGTACAATGTTCACACTGCTCCCTGCGGGAATCGAACACGGGTTGAACGAACGTCCCCCAAAGGAAAAGATTCAAATAACTCTTTTCTACCTTCATCTTTTCACATGTAATTCTAATTCCATCCATAACCCTTAAATCTAAACACGTATTCTAATTATAAAAACCTGAACCCCAACTCAAAGCCCATCTTCCATGGGCCTGTGAAGCGTTCTTGTTAGACGAAGTGAAATGACATGTAGTTTGCTAAAAGTAGTGCTCATATTCAAAGTTGTTTATGCTCAAATCCCCGTTCCCGTCAACCCGAAACTCTTCAAACCTTAAGCCGCAAACCTAAGAAACAACAGATAACATGTTTTGCCCATGTGATAAGGCAGGAAGATCAACACACAACACAACGAGCCTTCAACAAACGTTGCGAGAACACCAGACCCAAGGGTCGACCACGAAAAAGATCGATTGACGAAATATTAGAAACACCGGTAACAACAGCAGTAGAGACGGACAGAAGAGTCAAGGACTGCAAATTATATCTCCCCCTCGACGCTGAAAGGCAAATGAGGAAGGAAAGAGGAAGAAGAAGCCGTAAACCTATTTCTTCCTTTCAACTCCCGCTAGAGAATAGGTCTTCAACAAACAATTTGCAAACCATTCTGTCGCTTGCAATTCTCCAAAGACGATTCTATGTGACGATTCACCATGATGTTCATCTCTGTGTCACCTGTCTTCTCCAAGAATATTTTGGTCTTCCTCTTTCTTTTCATCCACTGGAGATTCAAAAAAGGGCCTGTCGTGTTATTGCGCTCAGTTGGTTTCCGCAGTGCGTCTTATCCAGCACCATGGGCTTCGTTGTATCTCTTTGTCCACTGGTTCTTTTTCATAATTCAACGTTTGTGATTTTGTCCTGCCATTCCCATCCTTATATTTAGCGCAAGCATCCTTATATTTAGCGCATGTTAAAGGAACAGTTTGATGCGACCTATATATTGATAACTGATAAAGGGACAGTTTGATGCGACCTAGCCATTGATAACTGATAAAGGGACAGTTTGATGCGAGCTAGCCATTTATAACTGATAAAGGGACAGTTTGATGCGACCTAGCCATTGATAACTGATAAAGGAACAGTTTGATGCGAGCTAGCCATTGATAACTGATAAAGGGACAGTTTGATGCGAGCTAGAAATTGATAACTGATAAAGGGACAGTTTGATGCGAGCTAGCCATTGATAACTGATAAAGGGACAGTTTAATGCGAGCTGGCCATTGATAACTCATAAAGGGACAGGATGCGATGCGAGCTAGCCATTGATAACTGATAAAGGGACAGTTTGATGCGAGCTAGCCATTGATAACTGATAAAGGGACAGTTTGATGCGAGCTAGCCATTGAAAACTGATAAAGGAACAGTTTAATGCGAACTAGCCATTGATAACTGATAAAGGAACAGTTTAATGCGAGCTAGTCATTGATAACTGATAAAGGAACAGTTTGATGCGAGCTAGCCATTGATAACTGATATAGGGACAGTTTAATGTGAGCTAGCCATTGATAACTGATATAGGGACAGTTTAATGTGAGCTAGCCATTGATAACTGATATAGGGACAGTTTAATGTGAGCTAGCCATTGATAACTGATAAAGGGACAGTTTGATGCGAGCTAGCCATTGATAACTGATATAGGGTCAGTTTAATGTGAGCTAGCCATTGATAACTGATAAAGGGACAGTTTAATGTGAGCTAGCCATTGATAACTGATAAAGAAACAGTTTGATGCGAGCTAGCCATTGATAACTGATAAGGGAACAGCTTGATGCCAGCTAGCCATTGATAACTGATAAAGGGGCATTAAAATAAAATGAACGTAAGCTCGTGTGATATCATTCAATTGTTGAAAATTCTCTCACTAATTGGCAACACATAATTCTTACACTTAAATTGAGTGCGAGTCAGGGATATGCTATTCTAGATAACAAAAATAGCTGATATGGATAATAATATTTATATTCATCATTTAAAAGGGTCTCTTGCGGTATATTATAATACATGCTAAATTTATTATGGATTTTAATCCGTTTGCAGTGATACCGGGGCCTTCCATAACCATAACATGCTAAATTTGATTGTTCTCCACTCTACAGTGTCAGCCAGAGAACCGCGTTTAGTCCCTAACACATTTATCTATGAGAAATAGATATGGACAGAGAGGAGAGAGAGAGAGAGAGAGATAGAGAGATAGAGATAGAGAGAGACAGCACGATAAGAAAACTGTGACGAAAGTAATTCCAAAATATGACACAAACTCAATTGAGGTAGGGGACTTTAAATTAGATTCACTAAAAGAAAAGCTTTTTGTGGATGATCGAAGTAAGTGACAATGAGGATGTCCTTGAACACTACCTACACAACCGCCTACAGAAATCAGTGGGTCATGGGCCACACAATGATACCATATCAATGGTATCATATCAATGGTATCATATCAATGGTATCAAGTTTAAGCGGGCACACAAATTAAACTACATGGACTTTATTTTCACAAAGACTGGAGGCCTTAAAAGAGAAACTAAACGGAATGGTCAGTGTGTCAAACTCAGATTACTTCCATTACCAACTAAAAATTAAACACAATTATTTATTAATTTAATTAAACAAAATTAAACCCATTACTCAAATTCCAAAATATCAACACAGGTCTGACTTTTCCTGCTATCAAAGTCAAACATTGTTCTTATCCAAGACAATAAAAGAAAAATCTCAGCATTCATACGAGAATACTTGTGCTACGACTTCGATATCAGTAGATGTTACTTTCGTGCTATCATGTGAGAGTGGAATCGATGAAATTATATTACGTGACATTGGGGGTTGGGGAGGGTGGCGGAGCCGTTACACAAAGTCATTAGTTTTATCGTGGGGGCCGTTCAGGGATCTATGAATAAATCATCACGTGTGAGCGTGCCAGTCAATAAACCCACCAACTGATTGCATATTGAGAGAGTCCTAGCGCTGTTCACAGAGTCGTGCCGAAGATACCAGTGTGCTCATGTTGTTGAGAGTCACGTGGAGAGCTATGTTGCTGTTATGAGAGATCCGTTGTTTTGTGAGAGGTCTGCCGTGTTGTGAGGAGTCTGTTGTTGTGGAATGTGGTGATACACTGTTCAGAGAGATCATGTTGATATTTTTGTAATATTATTGTACGTGTATAATATTTATTTGTTCTGCGTACGTGTATAATATTTATTCTGCGTACGTTTTATCTCTAACGAATTATGACAATCCCGAGGGAATGAATGTTTTTAAAATATGATTTCACACCGGGAGCCGCAATAACTCAGTCGTTAGTCAACTGGACTACAAAGGAGTAGAGAAACGGGTTCGATCCTGATCGGCGACTTCTGGGTTCACCCAGCCTTAAATGGGTACTGAATTTTTTTCATGGAAAGTAAAGTGGTACGAGCGTTATACCGACCACATTACCCACAAAAACATGTGCCGAAGGTCTATACAAATTATGGTCACTAACACCATATCCCCTATACGCCACTTGGCGTGACGGGGCTCTTTACATTTTTTTTTATGAATTCACCCCACCTCTTTACCTCTTTTTCCACACCGACCGGGGAGGGATACACTGTAGGAGTAGATGTACTTCGGTGTCCCTCGCTGTACAGGCAGATATTCTTTGACTTCACAGATAATTTCATTCTGTTTTTATCGTCCAGAGTTTAAACATTTTGTGTAATTTTCCCTCTTTTAATTGCGGCCAGTCCACAGCCATTTTGGTCGACAGTTTTTGACCTTGTTTACCTGCCACGAATTCTTTAAACTATGCGAAGTGTACAGACGACCTCCTGTTTTTCACGTCTTACTGAGAGGTATTGCCATAGAATGTCACTACCCAGATATCTCGGATTGATCGAGCCACGGACATAGAATCTCACTACCCAGATATCTCGGATTGATCGAGCCACGGACATAGAATCTCACTACCCAGATATCTCAGATTGATAGAACCACGGACATAGAATCTCACTACCCAGATATCTCGGATTGATCGAGCCACGGACATAGAATCTCACTACCCAGATATCTCGGATTGATCGAGCCACGGACATAGAATCTCACTACCCAGATATCTCGGATTGATCGAGCCACGGACATAGAATCTCAATACCCAGATATCTCAGATTGATAGAACCACGGACATAGAATCTCACTACCCAGATATCTCGAAATGATAGAGTCACAGACATAGGATCTCACTATCCAAATATCTCGGAAGGATAGAGCCACAAACATAGGATCTCACTACCCAGATAACAGGGGAGATTAGAGTCACATACATAGGATCTCACTACAAAGATAGCGGGGAAGGATAGAGCCACAAACATGGGATCTCACTACCCAGATAACGGAGGAGGATAGAGCCACAGACATGGGATCTCACTACCCAGATAACAGGGGAGATTAGAGTCACATACATAGGATCTCACTACCCAGATAGCGGGGGAGGATAGAGCCATAGACATGGGATCTCACTACCCAGATAACAGGGGAGATTAGAGTCACATACATAGGATCTCACTACCCAGATAGCGGGGGAGGATAGAGCCACAGACATGGGACCTCACTACCCAGATAACAGGGGAGATTAGAGTCACATACATAGGATCTCACTACCCAGATAGCGGGGGAGGATAGAGCCATAGACATGGGATCTCACTGTCCAGATAACGGGGGAGGGTAGAGCCACGGACATTTGATCTCACTATCCAGATAATGGGGGAGGATAGAGCCATAGACATGTGATCTCACTACCCAGTTAACAGGGGAGGATACAGCCACAGACATAGGATCTCAATACCCAGATAACGGGGGAGGATAGAGCCACAGACATGGGATCTCACTACCCAGATAACGGAGGAGGATAGAGCCATAGACATGGGATCTCACTACCCAGATAACGGAGGAGGATAGAGCCACATACATGGGATCTCACTACCCACATAACGGAGGAGGATAGAGCCACATACATGGGATCTCACTACCCAGATAACGGAGGAGGATAGAGCCATAGACATGGAATCTCACTGTCCAGATAACGGGGGAGGATAGAGCCATAGACATGGGATCTCACTGTCGGTGTAACGGGTGAGGATAGAGCCACAGACATGGGATCTCACTGTCCAGATAACGGAGGAGGACAGAGCCATAGACATGGGATCTCACTGTCCATGTAACGGGTGAGGATAGAGCCACAGACATGGGATCTCACTGTCCAGATAACTGGGGAGGATAGAGCCACAGACATGTGATCTCACTACCCAGATAATGCGGGAGGATAGAGCCATAGACATGTGATCTCACTACCCGGATAACGGGGGAGGATAGAGCCATAGACATGTGATCTCACTACCCAGATAACGGAGGAGGATAGAGCCATAGACATAGGATCTCACTACCCACATAACGGAGGAGGATAGAGCCATAGACATGGGATCTCACTAGCTAGATAACGGAGGAGGATAGAGCCATAGACATGGGATCTCACTACCCAGATAACGGAGGATGATAGAGCCACAGACATGGGATCTCACTGTCCAGATAACGGGTGAGGATAGAGCCACAGACATGTGATCTCACTGTCCAGATAACGGAGGAGGATAGAGCCACATACATGAGATCTCACTGTCCAGATAACGGAGGAGGATAGAGCCACATACATGGGATCTCACTGTCCAGATAACGGAGGAGGATAGAGCCACATACATGAGATCTCACTGTCCAGATAACGGAGGAGGATAGAGCCACATACATGAGATCTCACTGTCCAGATAACGGAGGAGGATAGAGCCACATACATGGGATCTCACTGTCCAGATAATAGTCGAGGATAGAGCCACAGACATTGGCTCTCACTACCCTGATACCGAGGCAGGTTAGAGCCACAGACATTGGCTCTCACTACCCTGATACCGGGGCAGGTTAGAACCACAGACATTGGCTCTCACTACCCTGATACCATGGCAGGTTAGAACCACAGACATTGGCTCTCACTACCCTGATACCATGGCAGGTTAGAACCACAGACATTGGCTCTCACTACCCTGATACCATGGCAGGTTAGAACCACAGACATTGGCTCTCACTACCCTGATACCGGGGCAGGTTAGAGCCACAGACATTGGCTCTCACTACCCTGATACCGAGGCAGGTTAGAGCCACAGACATTGGCTCTCACTACCCTGATACCGGGGCAGGTTAGAACCACAGACATTGGCTCTCACTACCCTGATACCATGGAAGGTTAGAACCACAGACATTGGCTCTCACTACCCTGATACCATGGCAGGTTAGAACCACAGACATTGGCTCTCACTACCCTGATACCATGGAAGGTTAGAGCCACAGACATTGGCTCTCACTACCCTGATACCGGGGCAGGTTAGAGCCACAGACATTGGCTCTCACTACCCTGATACCGGGGCAGGTTAGAGCCACAGACATTGGCTCTCACTACCCTGATACCATGGAAGGTTAGAGCCACAGACATTGGCTCTCACTACCCTGATACCATGGCAGGTTAGAGCCACAGACATTGGCTCTCACTACCCTGATACCGGGGCAGGTTAGAGCCACAGACATTGGCTCTCACTACCCTGATACCATGGAAGGTTAGAGCCACAGACATTGGCTCTCACTACCCTGATACCGGGGCAGGTTAGAGCCACAGACATTGGCTCTCACTACCCTGATACCATGGAAGGTTAGAGCCACAGACATTGGCTCTCACTACCCTGATACCGGGGCAGGTTAGAGCCACAGACATTGGCTCTCACTACCCTGATACCATGGCAGGTTAGAGCCACAGACATTGGCTCTCACTACCCTGATACCTTGGCAGGTTAGAGCCACAGACATTGGCTCTCACTACCCTGATACCATGGAAGGTTAGAGCCACAGACATTGGCTCTCACTACCCTGATACCGGGGCAGGTTAGAGCCACAGACATTGGCTCTCACTACCCTGATACCATGGCAGGTTAGAGCCACAGACATTGGTTCTCACTACCCTGATACCATGGCAAGTTAGAGCCACAGACATTGGCTCTCACTACCCTGATACCGGGGCAGGTTAGAGCCACAGACATTGGCTCTCACTACCCTGATACCATGGAAGGTTAGAGCCACAGACATTGGCTCTCACTACCCTGATACCGGGGCAGGTTAGAGCCACAGAAATTGGCTCTCACTACCCTGATACCATGGCAGGTTAGAGCCACAGACATTGGCTCTCACTACCCTGATACCATGGCAGGTTAGAGCCACAGACATTGGCTCTCACTACCCTGATACCATGGCAGGTTAGAGCCACAGACATTGGCTCTCACTACCCTGATACCATGGCATGTTAGAGCCACAGACATTGGCTCTCACTACCCTGATACCATGGCAGGTTAGAACCACAGACATTGGCTCTCACTACCCTGATACCATGGCAGGTTAGAGCCACAGACATTGGCTCTCACTACCCTGATACCGGGGCAGGTTAGAGCCACAGACATTGGCTCTCACTACCCTGATACCATGGCAGGTTAGAGCCACAGACATTGGCTCTCACTACCCTGATACCATGGCAGGTTAGAGCCACAGACATTGGCTCTCACTACCCTGATACCATGGAAGGTTAGAGCCACAGACATTGGCTCTCACTACCCTGATACCATGGCAGGTTAGAGCCACAGACATTGGCTCTCACTACCCTGATACCATGGCAGGTTAGAGCCACAGACATTGGCTCTCACTACCCTGATAAGGAGGGAAGATAGAGCCTCCAAAATTGAATATATTCTCTAAATGTAGTTCTATTTTCCAGTTTCTGTCGTGGAAGTCGTTCTTTGATTATTTGGGATAAGCAGGTGTGTTCTGTTTCACCTCGCGACGACTGTTCTAGGCTCGCAGCCTTTATTTTTATCCAATAGAAAAGCCACGACACACCCCAAAAAAGGAGATGGATGATAAGTTGTGTTCTTTAATTGTGTGTTTGCTTGTGAGGTCAATGTCCTGTTTTCCCCAAGTTTGAAATTCTTTGACGACAGGCGAGTATAATTTCTTGTTATAATGTCTTGTTATAGTGTCTTGTTATAGTGTCTTGTTATAGTGTCTTGTTATAATGTCTTGTTGTAGTGTCTTGTTATAGTGTCTTGTTATAGTGTCTTATTATAACATCTTGTTATAGTGTCTTGTTATAGAGTCTTGTTATAATGTCTTGTTATAGTGTCTTGTTATAGTGTCTTGTTATAGTGTCTTGTTATAATGTCTTGTTATAGTGTCTTGTTATAGTGTCTTGTTATAGTGTCTTGTTATAGTGTATTGTTATAATGTCTTGTTATAGTGTCTTGTTATAGTGTCTTATTATAACATCTTGTTATAATGTCTTGTTATAATTTCTTGTTATAGTGTCTTGTTATAGTGTCTTGTTATAGTGTCTTGTTATAGTGTCTTGTTATAATTTCTTATAATGTCTTGTTATAATGTCTTGTTATAGTGTCTTGTTATAGTGTCTTCTTCTAAGCGTTCACGCCTTAAGTGGGCGTGAACGCTTTGTGTCGCTATTTGAGGGAAAAGCCCAAATATTTTGCACCTTGGCCTCGACATATTCGTCTTCGACATGGTCAGATTTTTGCTTCACATTTTTGTACCATTTTGTGGCCTGCATCTAATCATAAAAGCAATCTTGTCACCAAAGAGATGCCATGTCTGAGAAAAGTGCTTGGAGTAATCAGAAAAGACAGAATCGGAAATGATATCAGAGAAAGAGTAGGCATTGAACCAATTCTAAGCTACATACAGAAACAACAAATAAATTGGTCTTCTCATCTAGAAATAACCCCGTGTGATTTCTCACTATACAAAACATATATTAAAACAGAAGAGAGAAGAACAAGAGGCAGACCCAGAGTAAGATGGACGATGGACAGACAACATCAATGAAAAGCTACAACAAAATCTATTACTAATGAATGAGGCCGCCAAAACAGTGAGAACCAGGACTTTGTATCCTCCTTGACACCCGTAAGAGTAGAAGGGGAAGCGAAGAAAGAGAGGAAGAAGAAGCAGAAAGAAAGAGATCGGTCATTTTGGGCCCACCTTTATTAACTATTAAGGCTTCTTTAACGTGCAAGAGTTCACAAGGGATCTCCTGTTCTTCGTCTATTTCAGAGAGAGCTAGACTTCGTATCTCACTACCCAGATACCAGGGAAAGATCACGATTCTTCTTCTTCTCCTTCAGTTATGACAAAACTCGCACCACCTTTAGTGGCAGGCGGAACCTTACCTTCCAGAGACATACATATTAGCACTCGACCATCCAGCCCCACGTGGCGTCGCTTTTTTTGCACAGCTTGGCTAGTTTATTCCACAATCTATAGCTTGTTTCATAACTCGTGCCCAACTTTTAAATTCGATAGCTTTTTAACCGCTTGTTTAAGTTGTTCAAAATGTGCATGTAAAGTTATAATTATTAGAACCCAACAGGGAATTAATTTCATTTTAAAAAAACATTTGGTTATTATTGTTGCTTATTTGATTTATATAAATTTATAACGACCAATTGATGTAGTCAAAACTTAATGTTTACAGTATTTTAAGTTAAAAATAGCGAGTAAAAATCCATACACGGTAAAATTGACGTGTTTGCACGCTTTCACCGTGGTTTTTTGACACAATTAGACACTTGTAAAAAACACGAGAAATTGTGTGTTCAATTTCCGTTCATTCAGAGGTAGAGACGTGGAACGATAACATTTATCATGAGTCTTAAAATGAAATTCTGCAGTTTACAAGACATCGCAATAAAAATGTATGACTATTTTCGCAAATAGGCTAAACGAGGTAGATTATTTCATTCTTTAGAAAACCCTGAGAATAGGACAAGACACATTTTGGATTTATCTAAACGGTCATTTAATCGCTGGATTCAAGCACGTGACCGTCAATGTTCAAAATATACAAAATCACAAGGAAGAGCAAAAATGTTGGATAATTTCGACAGTTAACTTATTAGAAGTGAAATTCGCAAAATGTTGGGTATGAATGAAACTGTTACAATAAGAAAATTAAAAGTTTCGCTGAAAAAGAACAACAGTATTGAAATATCAAAGTCTACATTATGGAGGAATGTGAGAGCTGCAGGCTTTACATTCAGAAAGTATTCCAATGGACGAAACATCATCTGTGAGAAGCCACATATAGTAGTCATGAGAAGCAAGTACTTACGTGAAGTAAAAGAGGTGCGCAAGCAAGGTTATGATATTGTGTACTTGGATGAAACATGGATCAATGCTCACCACACTAACCAAAGGGAATGGCAGTCATCAGATGGAAAGATTAAGAGATTAATACCTAGCAGCAAAGGACAGCGCTTGATAATTGCTCATGCAGGTAGTCGACAACATGGACTAATACAGAATGCAGAGCTCATTTTTCTTTCAAAATCCATAGACAATCGGGATTATCACTCTGAGATGAATGGTCACATATTTAGACATTCGATTGAAAATTCTGTTCTCCCATCACTAGATCGACCATCTTGCCTAATAATGGACAATGCAGCGTACCACAACATTGTTGCACTTGAAGATAAAGTCCAGACGTCATCCAGTACAAAAGATGCTATTAAGATATGGCTCACAAAGGAGCACGTACAATTTAATAACATGTACTTAAAACCTGAATTACTATCTCTAGTAAAGCAAAAACAAAGGACAAAGATTTTTCAAATAGATAAGATTATCCAAGAGCATGGTCATATAAGTTTGAGGCTGCCACCTTACCATGCTCATTTAAATCCAATAGAACTAATCTGGGCAAAATTAAAAGGACAAGTGGCAGATGAAAATACAATATTCAAAATATGCGATGTAAAGACTCTTGCTAATCTCGCTTTATTAAATATAGACAAAGATTATTGGGCTAAATGTGAAGACCACGTCTTAAAACAGGAAGAGGAATATTGGAAAAATGATGGTTTGTGGAATGTTCAACCCCAAACAGTTATTAATCTTTTAGACTCGTCTGATTCAGAATGAAAGTATATAGCCCCCACAATGTTGGCCCCTATATTACCTTAAATTAGTTCAACAAACGGTCCTTTTCAGGACCACACAACTATGAAAATTGGACATACAGGTATACCTTGATATTATCGTCCGTCCTCGAACTGAGAAGACAATAATTCTCCTGGTATTTCCCCATTACGGCCACGCCTTTACCTAGTGAAAATTAATCATAGACCAGCAACTACGGTAATTTCTATTATTTAGGGGTTCACAATTTACAATTTTGACAAACATCAAAGAAATTCGCCGCTTTAAGAAAACTGCAGCTGCAAGATATTGTTAAATATACATTTAAAGGGTCTTTTGTATTATAATAACATTTGGAACATTTCAACAGTTTTAATAAACGGTTACTGAGTAATAGCGTTTTGAAGTTGGGCACGTGATTTGAAACGAGCTATAGTGCTGCTCTAACACATTCTGTGTCATGATGTTTCAACATCTTCGTTCCGCGAGTCATTCACGTCAATTACTCAATGATTTCCCCTTATCCTAGAGTCGTGGGTTGTTCTGCCTCTATACACTCTCAATTGTGTCGTCGATGTTTGTGCCACCATGTGTTTCATCTCCATTTTGTCGCAATATATTTGTGTCCACTCCTTCTTCACAGTTTATTTTAAGATTGTGTCCCCTGTTATCTTCTTATTTACGTCCAGTTCATACTCTGAATCATTTGGGTTTTGTCCTGAACTCTACTGTTTGTTCTTCCTATATTTTCCTCTGTGCTCCGCAAGGCTAGGTTATCAGCTTCAATGAACCGTCAGTTTTTTGTTTGTTTTGTTTTTAACTTTACCCAGTAAATCATCGATAGAAAGTAGGAACAGTACTTACTGTTTGTTACAGTCAGTCTGTGAACTGACTACTTGTTACAGTCAATATGTGGACTGACTACTTGTTACAGTCAATATGTGGACTGACTACTTGTTACAGTCAATATGTGGACTGACTATTTGTTACACCACTATTGTCCAGCAAGGAAATAACGCTGGAGGCAAAACGAGCACTATACAATACAATCTTCATCCCAACGTTGTGCTACCAACGACCTGGACCCTAGATGCAAGAACAATAAGAAAATAACCTCTACAGAGATTAAATGTGTGAGACGAATGACAGGAAACAGTCTGAGAGATAAGATCAGAAATGAAGAACTGAGAAAAAAGCTAGGAATAGCCAACGCCATAGAATATATAAGGAAACAACAGATAAAATGGTTTGGCCACGTGACAAGGCAGAAAGAACAAAACACAACACAACGAGCCTTCAACAAATGTTGTGAGAACACCAGACCCAAGGGTCGACCACGTAAAAGATGGGTCTATGGAATATTAGAAGCACTAGGAAACATAACAGCAGCAGAGGCGAACAGAAGAGCAAAAGACCGCAAATTATATCTCCCCTCGACGCTGAAAGGCAGATGAGGAAGGAAAGAAGAAGAAGCAGAAGAATATGTGGACTGACTATTTGTTACAGTCAATATGTGCAGGTGTTGCTATGTCGTTTTGTTGACTGTTTACCAGAAAGAATGTGCCTTGAGGGGAGTGAGTGGGTGTGAGAGAGAAGACCGTTATATAATGAGTTTTCCGGAGTTGCTTACGTTATAGCTGTATATAGTGACTAGCGCCGGTTTTTGCTAATGAAGCAATGAGATATTCTAGCATAGAGACATCAGACACCAAGAGACAGCTGCCTATAAACAGGAGGAGTGTTTATCTCAACTCTACATGAAGGAAAGTAACCGGAAGTATCTTCTTAAAGACTACGACCTTTGTTGCAAACATTCATAAAGACTATGCGTCTGTTGTGTATTTTAATTGTTGTTACAAGTGATTATTATAGCATTTCATGTGAACCATCAGGTGATGAAGTGTGTCACATTGTGATACATATTAGCCATGATATTATATGATGCATTCATGCAACGGATGGGGTGCTCACAGAATTATGACTTCATTAATTAATATTGATCTAATGATGTGATAGAATTGCTTCATTCGTAAATACCGGAGCTAGCTAGCTACGTTACCCGTATCCTGCTTATCTTGCTAGGTTATATAATTTAGCACTACATGACTCCAAAGGAAATTAACAAAAGGGACACCACCTTGTGTACACACAATTAGTAGAACATAACGATTTTACACTGAATGCACTAGATAACAGCAACATCTGATGACGTGGGAAGAAATATTGGCAAAGTGTAAATATTTAAAGTCTGGGGAAAAGTTGCGAGTAAATCTATTAGTTTGTGAATGTGTTGGCATGTTCAGCATAATTGTTGAGTTAAGAATGCAAGAGGCAATTTGGTTCGAGAAGTTGATTGCTGGGTCTGGTCGCATTTGTAATGAGACATTAGGAAGGCAGAATATGACAGCACGAGCTGCTCAACAGAGGTCTGCCACTGCTGGCTGCAGTGACTAGAAATGTATAGGATCAGTGTCGAAGCGTGGATAAGGTGACCAGGTTGGTGTGTTGTTTTGAATTCGTTTGATGGCTCTGTCCTGTCATTTTAGGATCCTAGTCAGTGACATCTCCTTCTCATACTTTCTTCTATAAACATAACTACAATAAGTGCCATGGGATAATCAAATGTTTTACTCTTCTGTATTCGCTTTCCCACTACTCCTTTCCACTGACCGCTCATAAAAGGACGTAAAGCTGGCGTACATATTTTGTGTTGTGATTTGCTGCAAGCTGTAATATCTACACTTTTAGTCTTAACACATCCGACTTCATATTTTTAAGTCTGGCTTGCGTGTCCTATTCGATCCTGGTTAGTTTGCCTAGATTAATTAGTGTGTTACAATAAAGATATGCACACATTGTTCTGTTTCACTATTAGTTTGGCTGCCCAATTCAATTTTACGTCGATTTTTTCATGTCTGTTACTAGACTCACTGCTGGTACGAGGAGTTGAATCTTTATCAGTTCTGGTTCAATGATCCTGAAACAACAGTCAGCTTTGAGTCGTTGGCCGCTGTCAGCTCATGCACTGCTAGACTTTTTACGCTGGATTATATAATTTATCATCTGTTACATATATTCAAAGTGCAACTCTGGCTGTGCGCATTAAACGTGTTGTCATGGAGGTCGTTGTCGTGCTTGTGTTGCCACAGAAACCTATTCAGTCCTAACTAGGACTGGCTTGTGGTGAGTCTATAGCTTGTTTCATAACTCGTGCCCAACTTTTAAAATCGATAGCTTTTTAACCGCTTGTTGTAAGTTGTTCAAAATTTGCATTTAAAGTTATAATGATTAGAACCCAACAGGGAATTAATTTCATAAAAAAAAAACAGTTGGTTATTATTGCTGCTTATTTGATTTATATAAATTTATAACGACCCATTGATGTAGTCAAAACTTAATGTTTACAGTATTTTAAGTTAAAAATAGCGAGTAAAAATCCATACACGGTAAAATTTACGTGTTTGCACGCTTTCGCTGTGGTTTTTTTGACACAATTAGAAACTTGAGAAATTGTGTGTTCCATTTCCGTTCATTCAATTGTGTAGACGTGAAATTCGCAAAATGTTGGGTATGAATGAAACTGTTACAATAAGAAAATTAAAAGTTTCGCTGAAAAAGAACAACAGTATTGAAATATCAAAGTCTACATTATGGAGGAATGTGAGAGCTGCAGGCTTTACATTCAGAAAGTATTCCAATGGACGAAACATCATCTGTGAGAAGCCACATATAGTAGTCATGAGAAGCAAGTACTTACGTTAAGTAAAAGAGGTGCGCAAGCAAGGTTATGATATTGTGTACTTGGATGAAACATGGATCAATGCTCACCACACTAACCAAAGGGAACGGCAGTCATCAGATGGAAAGATTAAGAGATTAATACCTAGCAGCAAAGGACAGCGCTTGATAATTGCTCATGCAGGTAGTCGACAACATGGACTAATACAGAATGCAGAGCTCATTTTTCTTTCAAAATCCATAGACAATCGGGATTATCACTCTGAGATGAACGGTCACATATTTAGACATTGGATTGAAAATTCTGTTCTCCCATCACTAGATCGACCATCTTGCCTAATAATGGACAATGCAGCGTACCACAACATTGTTGCACTTGAAGATAAAGTCCCGACGTCATCCAGTACAAAAGATGCTATTAAGATATGGCTCACAAAGGAGCACATACAATTTAATAACATGTACGTAAAACCTGAATTACTATCTCTAGTAAAGCTTAAATTAGTTCAACAAACGATCCTTTTCAGGACCACACAACTATGAAAATTGGACATACAGG
The DNA here is from genome assembly GCA_032433765.1 of Megaustenia siamemsis. Classification (NCBI taxonomy): domain Eukaryota; kingdom Metazoa; phylum Mollusca; class Gastropoda; order Stylommatophora; family Ariophantidae; genus Megaustenia; species Megaustenia siamemsis. The sequence goes on from JAVIAB010000001.1 coordinate 45,640,804, forward strand.
TCTTGATATTATCGTCCGTCCTCGAACTGAGAAGACAATAATTCTCCTGGTATTTCCCATTACGCCCACGCCTTTACCTATTGAAAATTAATCATAGACCAGCAACTACGGTAATTTCTATTATTTTGGGGTTCACAATTTACAATTTTGACAAACATCAAAGAAATTCGCCGCTTTAAGAAAACTGCAGCTGCAAGATATTTGTTAAATATACATTTAAAGGGTCTTTTGCATTCTAATAACATTTGGAAAATTTCAACAGTTTTTAACAAACGGTTACTGAACAATAGCGTTTTGAAGTTGGGCAAGTGATTTGAAACGAGCTATAGTTTATGAAATCAGTGCTATAAGAAATTGATTTTGTAGTGATTTTATTTATTGTTGGTTTAAGCTCAATAGTTGAAGACTCGAAGCACTTAAAGCGTGAATTGCAGAAAGTAACAGGTTGTACATTTTATGGTAGCGATTATCAACTACTCCGTGATCAGACGAGCAAAATACATCCTCTCTATGCATTCAAAACGATGATACACAGTTGCAGAATGTGCACTCAAAAGGATGAAACGCGGCTGCAGAAATGGAGCATAGACTTCTTATTTACCATAACCGATGTAGGGGTATATTTATACACACAATTGTTTGTACCGCTTTTCATATTATTAAGAATAGAATATATATATATACACACACGAATTATTTGAAAGAACAGGTGGGGGAGAGGGAAGCTACGAGTAAAAAAAAGTTTGAGAAACGCTGCTCTGAAGCACACGCTATTATCTATGTATAAGACAAAGCTCATTCTGTAAAGAGAATAGTCAGATTAATGGAATCATTAATTCTATGCAACAGCACAGATAATATTTGTGGGAAAGTACGATTTTATCTGACAGCAATTATGGAAATTGAGAGACGCCACGATTTACAGTGGGATGGGCCGGGTTTTTTTTTTTCTTCTATCATAGAATGTTGCTGACTTAAGTTGTAGAATATGTCAGCACTGACTAAGGAATGAGGTCGAGTGATTGACAGTAATTACTTGTTCAGTGCTGGAATGAGTCTGTTGTAAACTACCTACACGCATTAGGCAAATGAAGCTAACTGTGCGATCGCCTTTATTATAATTAATATTGTCGCTGGCTTCATCTTGTTCTTTCTACAGTGGGAGTTAGCAATTGACAAATTGATCGTTATTTACTTGTTGGTATTATTGGTTTTTGCTCATGTCTACACATACACGCGCGCGCGAACGCGGGCGAATATTGAGTTATAGTAATCATTGAAAGATCCCCAAGATTAATCAGATAAATAAATTATATTTATCAGTTATTGAAACAGCCGCTAACTGACCGTCGTCTCGTAATCGCCTTCACTAGCAAGTATTGTCACGTAATAGCGGGCACGGACGACAATCGTCGCGTAATTAGTGACACAAGCGTCACGTGACTTGTGAATAAATGTGAGCATCGCGTAAAGTAGCTGATACAGGAAACAATCGGTCGCGTTCTGCATGGTGCATGTGAAAACTGTCGGGTAATGGCGAGAACTATGGAAACTTGACACGTAATAGTGGATGTCTGCGATAATTGTCTCTTCAAGGCCCATACAGGCGATGCTAGCCTCGAAGCAGCAGGCATGAGTTTAGTCAAAGCGTCGGGTTATGTTGTTCCAAGAATCGTCGTGCACGCGCTTGCATCGGAACACATGTTCCCATAATGGACGATCAGGCTGACTCTAATCCCTCAAATACTACATTCGGGTTCAAGATCAGGCTGACTCTAATCCCTCAAATACTACATTCGGGTTCAAGATCAGGCTGACTCTAATACCTCAAATACTACATTCGGGTTCAAGATCAGGCTTACTATAATCCCTCAAATACTACATTCGGGTTCAAGATCAGGCTGACTCTAATCCTCAAATACTACATTCGGGTTTAAGATCAGGCTGACTCTAATCCCTCAAATACTACATTCGGGTTCAAGATCAGGCTGACTCTAATCCTCAAATACTACATTCGGGTTCAAGATCAGGCTGACTCTAATACCTCAAATACTACATTCGGGTTCAAGATCAGGCTTACTATAATCCCTCAAATACTACATTCGGGTTCAAGATCAGGCTTACTATAATCCCTCAAATACTACATTCGGGTTCAAGATCAGGCTGACTATAATCCCTCAAATACTACATTCGGGTTCAAGATCAGGCTGACTATAATCCCTCAAATACTACATTCGGGTTCAAGATCAGGCCGACTCTAATCCCTCAAATACTACATTCGGGTTCAAGATCAGGCTGACTATAATCCCTCAAATACTACATTCGGGTTCAAGATCAGGCTGACTCTAATCCCTCAAATACTACATTCGGGTTCAAGATCAGGCCGACTCTAATCCCTCAAATACTACATTCGGGTTCAAGATCAGGCTGACTCTAATACCTCAAATACTACATTCGGGTTCAAGATCAGGCTTACTATAATCCCTCAAATACTACATTCGGGTTCAAGATCAGGCTTACTATAATCCCTCAAATACTACATTCGGGTTCAAGATCAGGCTGACTATAATCCCTCAAATACTACATTCGGGTTCAAGATCAGGCTGACTATAATCCCTCAAATACTACATTCGGGTTCAAGATCAGGCCGACTCTAATCCCTCAAATACTACATTCGGGTTCAAGATCAGGCTGACTATAATCCCTCAAATACTACATTCGGGTTCAAGATCAGGCTGACTCTAATCCCTCAAATACTACATTCGGGTTCAAGATCAGGCCGACTCTAATCCCTCAAATACTACATTCGGGTTCAAGATCAGGCCGACTCTAATCCCTCAAATACTACATTCGGGTTCAAGATCAGGCTGACTCTAATCCCTCAAATACTACATTCGGGTTCAAGATCAGGCTGACTCTAATCCCTCAAATACTACATTCGGGTTCAAGACCTTTGTTTGTTCCCCCACCCACCCCATAACAATTAATTGGAAGTGTCTTTAATCCATGTGTAAACTACGATCACGTCAGACGCGTCTGGCCTCCTGCCAGGGAAATACCTTCTCTCAAACACCTGCTACCATCACGAGTAGATGTCACTCAGGGATTACACATACAGAGAGGAAGTGTCGAGCGGGAACTCTTATTTTGTTTACGTGCCACTCGCCGAGTAGTCCGCTCACAGGTCGTCTGCTCACATGCGATAATTAGCGTTTCCCAGAAGGGAGCATAAACATGGCGCTAATTAAAAAGTCATTCAACATGTGTAGAGCATCACGTTCCTTCATGACTAAGCCAGTGACCAGTGAAGCTTAAAAAAGAAGTAGCGAGTAGCATTATATAGTATGGTCCATGCTCTATAGAGGTTATCATCATGTGTCTGGACTAGATTTTAAAAAGCGGTTCCAAATCTATTCGCAATGGACTTTGTCGTCAACACGTAGTTGCGAAAATCTAAGTGATCGTTTACATAGCTCATATTATACCATTAAAGCATTCAACAAAATCATTAGCGATTCGATAAACCTGTTCCGCCAATTGTAAACTGAAAACGATGAATTCAATCCTGCTTCATACTGAATTGTATTTGTTATTACAAGGTGCCTGTTTGGATCAGTTTGATAAACTCCTTGATAGTGCTAGATGATAATGATGACAGTGCTAGATGGCAATGATGACAGTGCTAGATGATAATGATGACAGTGCTAGAAGATAATGATGACAGTGCTAGATGATAATGATGATAGTGCTAGATGATAATGATGACAGTGCTAGAAGATAATGATGACAGTGCTAGATGATAATGATGACAGTGTTAAATGATGATGATGATGGCAGTGCTAGATGATAATGATGACAGTGCTAGATGATAATGATGACAGTGCTAGATGGTAATGATGACAGTGCTAGATGATAATGATGACAGTGCTAGAAGATAATGATGACAGTGCAAGATGATAATGATGATAGTGCTAGATGATAATGATGACAGTGCTAGAAGATAATGATGACAGTGCTAGATGATAATGATGACAGTGTTAAATGATGATGATGGCAATGCTAGATGATGATGATGATGATGATGACAGTGCTAGAGTTCTTAAAAAATGAAGATAGTGTTTTTACGGGACAACTTGATTGATTCAAAAATTGGGTTATCGTCAAGTACCATGCCTGCTGGCGTAGGTGATCATGTCTCTCCACAACTTTATATCTCAGTTATTTATTATTTCTGTTGCTGACCTTCTGTCAAGTCTTGAGATGTCTGATATCTTTTCTCTTTGATCCCTCTATCTCTCCGCCTCTCAATCTTCCCAGTTGTCACAATATATTCCAGCTGTTCCACTTCTCATTACATGGCCAAAAACTGATGATTGTTTCTTCCTAATGTTGGAAATTTTAACTCTCTTTGCTATGGCTTCTTTAAAAAAAAAATGGGTTTGTCAGAGAGATTAGTCACTTTGAGAGATTAGTCACTTAGAGAGATTTGTCACCTAGAGAGATTTGTCACTTAGAGAGATTAGTCACTTAAAGAGATTTGTCACTTAGAGTGATTTGTCACTTTGAGAGATTAGTCACTTAGAGAGATTTGTCACTTAGAGAGACTTGTCATTTAGAGAGATTTGTCACTTAGATTTGTCAGAGAGATTTGTCACTTAGAGAGATTTGTCACTTAGAGAGATTTGTCACTTAGAGAGATTTGTCAGAGAGATTTGTCACTTAGAGAGATTTGTCACTTAGAGAGATTTGTCAGAGAGATTTGTCACTTAGAGAGATTTGTCACTTAGAGAGATTTGTCACTTAGAGAGATTTGTCACTTAGAGAGATTTGTCACTTAGAGAGATTTGTCACTTAGAGAGATTTGTCAGAGAGATTTGTCACTTAGAGAGATTTGTCACTTAGAGAGATTTGTCAGAGAGATTTGTCACTTAGAGAGATTTGTCACTTAGAGAGATTTGTCACTTAGAGAGATTTGTCACTTAGAGAGATTGTCACTTAGAGAGATTTGTCAGAGAGATTTGTCACTTAGAGAGATTTGTCACTTAGAGAGATTTGTCACTTAGAGAGATTTGTCACTTAGAGAGATTTGTCACTTAGAGAGATTTGTCACTTAGATTTGTCACTTAGAGAGATTAGTCACTTAGAGAGATTAGTCACTTAGAGAGATTTGTCACTTAGAGAGACTTGTCATTTAGAGAGATTTGTCACTTAGATTTGTCAGAGAGATTTGTCACTTAGAGAGATTTGTCAGAGAGATTTGTCACTTAGAGAGATTTGTCAGAGAGATTTGTCACTTAGAGAGATTTGTCAGAGAGATTTGTCACTTAGAGAGATTTGTCAGAGAGATTTGTCACTTAGAGAGATTGTCAGAGAGATTTGTCACTTAGAGAGATTTGTCAGAGAGATTTGTCACTTAGAGAGATTTGTCAGAGAGATTTGTCACTTAGAGAGATTTGTCACTTAGAGAGATTTGTCACTTAGAGAGATTTGTCACTTAGATTTGTCACTTAGAGAGATTAGTCACTTAGAGAGATTTGTCACTTAGAGAGATTTGTCACTTAGATTTGTCACTTAGAGAGATTAGTCACTTAGAGAGATTAGTCACTTAGAGAGATTTGTCACTTAGAGAGACTTGTCATTTAGAGAGATTTGTCACTTAGATTTGTCAGAGAGATTTGTCACTTAGAGAGATTTGTCAGAGAGATTTGTCACTTAGAGAGATTTGTCAGAGAGATTTGTCACTTAGAGAGATTTGTCAGAGAGATTTGTCACTTAGAGAGACTTGTCATTTAGAGAGATTTGTCACTTAGATTTGTCACTTAGAGAGATTTGTCACTTAGAGAGATTTGTCAGAGAGATTTGTCACTTAGAGAGATTTGTTAGAGAGATTTGTCACTTAGATTTGTCACTTAGAGAGATTTGTCACTTAGATTTGTCAGAGAGATTTGTCACTTAGAGAGATTGTCAGAGAGATTTGTCACTTAGATTTGTCAGAGAGATTTGTCACTTAGATTTGTCAGAGAGATTTGTCACTTAGAGAGATTGTCAGAGAGATTTGTCACTTAGATTTGTCAGAGAGATTTGTCACTTAGATTTGTCAGAGAGATTTGTCACTTAGAGAGATTGTCAGAGAGATTTGTCACTTAGAGAGATTGTCAGAGAGATTTGTCACTTAGATTTGTCAGAGAGATTTGTCACTTAGAGAGATTGTCAGAGAGATTTGTCACTTAGATTTGTCAGAGAGATTTGTCACTTAGAGAGATTGTCAGAGAGATTTGTCACTTAGATTTGTCAGAGAGATTTGTCACTTAGAGAGATTGTCAGAGAGATTTGTCACTTAGATTTGTCAGAGAGATTTGTCACTTAGATTTGTCAGAGAGATTTGTCACTTAGAGAGATTGTCAGAGAGATTTGTCACTTAGATTTGTCAGAGAGATTTGTCACTTAGATTTGTCAGAGAGATTTGTCACTTAGAGAGATTGTCAGAGAGATTTGTCACTTAGAGAGATTGTCAGAGAGATTGTCACTTAGAGAGATTTGTCAGAGAGATTTGTCACTTAGAGAGATTGTCAGAGAGATTTGTCACTTAGAGAGATTGTCAGAGAGATTTGTCACTTAGATTTGTCAGAGAGATTTGTCACTTAGAGAGATTGTCAGAGAGATTTGTCACTTAGAGAGATTTGTCAGAGAGATTTGTCACTTAGAGAGATTGTCAGAGAGATTTGTCACTTAGATTTGTCAGAGAGATTTGTCACTTAGAGAGATTGTCAGAGAGATTTGTCACTTAGAGAGATTGTCAGAGAGATTTGTCACTTAGAGAGATTTGTCAGAGAGATTTGTCACTTAGAGAGATTGTCAGAGAGATTTGTCACTTAGAGAGATTGTCAGAGAGATTTGTCACTTAGATTTGTCAGAGAGATTTGTCACTTAGAGAGATTTGTCACTTAGATTTGTCAGAGAGATTTGTCACTTAGAGAGATTTGTCACTTAGATTTGTCAGAGAGATTTGTCACTTAGAGAGATTTGTCACTTAGATTTGTCAGAGAGATTTGTCACTTAGAGAGATTTGTCACTTAGATTTGTCAGAGAGATTTGTCACTTAGAGAGATTGTCAGAGAGATTTGTCACTTAGAGAGATTTGTCACTTAGATTTGTCAGAGAGATTTGTCACTTAGAGAGATTTGTCACTTAGATTTGTCAGAGAGATTTGTCACTTAGAGAGATTTGTCACTTAGATTTGTCACTTAGATTTGTCACTTAGATTTGTCACTTAGAGAGATGTGTCACTTAGATTTGTCAGAGAGATTTGTCACTTAGAGAGATTTGTCACTTAGATTTGTCAGAGAGATTTGTCACTTAGAGAGATTTGTCACTTAGATTTGTCAGAGAGATTTGTCACTTAGATTTGTCAGAGAGATTTGTCACTTAGAGAGATTTGTCACTTAGAGAGATTTGTCACTTAGATTTGTCAGAGAGATTTGTCACTTAGAGAGATTTGTCACTTAGAGAGATTTGTCACTTAGAGAGATTTGTCACTTAGAGAGATTTGTCACTTAGAGAGATTTGTCACTTAGAGAGATTTGTCACTTAGAGAGATTTGTCACTTAGAGAGATTTGTCACTTAGATTTGTCAGAGAGATTTGTCACTTAGAGAGATTTGTCACTTAGATTTGTCAGAGAGATTTGTCACTTAGATTTGTCAGAGAGATTTGTCACTTAGAGAGATTGTCAGAGAGATTTGTCACTTAGATTTGTCAGAGAGATTTGTCACTTAGAGAGATTTGTCACTTAGATTTGTCAGAGAGATTTGTCACTTAGAGAGATTTGTCACTTAGATTTGTCAGAGAGATTTGTCACTTAGAGAGATTTGTCACTTAGATTTGTCAGAGAGATTTGTCACTTAGAGAGATTTGTCACTTAGATTTGTCAGAGAGATTTGTCACTTAGAGAGATTGTCAGAGAGATTGTCACTTAGAGAGATTTGTCACTTAGATTTGTCAGAGAGATTTGTCACTTAGAGAGATTTGTCACTTAGATTTGTCACTTAGATTTGTCACTTAGATTTGTCACTTAGATTTGTCACTTAGATTTGTCACTTAGATTTGTCAGAGAGATTTGTCACTTAGAGAGATTTGTCACTTAGAGAGACTTGTCATTTAGAGAGATTTGTCACTTAGAGAGATTGTCAGAGAGATTTGTCACTTAGATTTGTCAGAGAGATTTGTCACTTAGAGAGATTGTCAGAGAGATTTGTCACTTAGATTTGTCAGAGAGATTTGTCACTTAGAGAGATTTGTCACTTAGATTTGTCAGAGAGATTTGTCACTTAGAGAGATTTGTCACTTAGATTTGTCAGAGAGATTTGTCACTTAGAGAGATTGTCGGAGAGATTTGTCACTTAGATTTGTCAGAGAGATTTGTCACTTAGAGAGATTGTCAGAGAGATTTGTCACTTAGATTTGTCAGAGAGATTTGTCACTTAGAGAGATTTGTCACTTAGATTTGTCAGAGAGATTTGTCACTTAGAGAGATTTGTCACTTAGAGAGACTTGTCATTTAGAGAGATTTGTCAGAGAGATTTGTCACTTAGATTTGTCACTTAGAGAGATTTGTCACTTTTAAAGACTTGAAACTTAAAACAAATCCACACCTTCAAGGCGATGAGCTGAACTTGAACAAAACAAACATTGTTATTTTTGTAGAAAATATTTCTTCTGCATAAACGTCATTTAGTACCAAGGGAATTCAGACAGTTTTTACACCTCGTAATCTCGAGCATTAGTAAGGAAAAATGGCTAAAACTTCAGGTATCGTAAAAGAAAGTTAAAGCTCCTGTGATCCCGTATCAGTACATAAAAAAGATTTATGGCGCCTGTTGTTTAATTTGTCAACAAAAAAAGAACATGATGACAGCATGCTTGCTATTGTTAGCACTTAGAGGCTCTCCATTATGATTTCAATCAACGAATTGAAGAGATTCTACAATGAACATACCTGGCCCATTTTTCAAGTGCAAACACAGAAGAATCTTTAAGGCGGCAAAGCACCTTACAGTAACAAAGCTGGACGCTGCCAGCCACTTTGTAGCTGGTGTCTTACGCCAGAATCGGTGAAGTAGAACCATCCATATCCTACATACTCCTTCCCGACGTCTCTAACTACAGAATAATCGGTGAAGTAGAACCATCCATATCCTACATACTCCTTCCCGACGTCTCTAACTACAGAATAATCGGTGAAGTAGAACCATCCAGATCCTACATACTCCTTCCCGACGTCTCTAGCTACAGAATAATCGGTGAAGTAGAACCATCCATATCCTACATACTCCTTCCCGACGTCTCTAACTACAGAATAATCGGTGAAGTAGAACCATACATATCCTACATACTCCTTCCCGACGTCTCTAGCTACAGAATAATCGGTGAAGTAGAACCATCCATATCCTATATACTCCTTCTCGACGTCTCTAACTACAGAATAATCGGTGAAGTAGAACCATCCAGATCCTACATACTCCTTCTTGATGTCTCTAACTACAGAATAATCGATGAAGTAGAACCATCTAGATCCTACATACTCCTTCTTGATGTCTCTAACTACAGAATAATCGGTGAAGTAGAACCATCCAGATCCTACATACTCCTTCCTGACGTCTCTAACTACAGAATAATCGATGAAGTAGAACCATCTAGATCCTACATACTCCTTCTCGACGTCTCTAACTACAGAATAATCAGTGAAGTAGAACCATCCAGATCCTACATACTCCTTCTTGATGTCTCTAACTACAGAATAATCGATGAAGTAGAACCATCTAGATCCTACATACTCCTTCTTGATGTCTCTAACTACAGAATAATCGGTGAAGTAGAACCATCCAGATCCTACATACTCCTTCCTGACGTCTCTAACTACAGAATAATCGGTCTAATCTGGCCAGGGATCGAATAGGGATGGCAAGCCGGTATTCAAAAAAGCCATACTAGATTCGGATGTGTTGCGCCAAAAGGCGCAAATAAACCACAACAAAGGCGCATCTATGCCTGAAAAACGTCCTTTTAAGGGCATATGGCGAAGAGCACTATAAAGAAAGAAATAATCTCTAAAATTTCAAAAAGATTTGGCTGAATTAACACCCATGAGAAATTTTAATTTTTAAAAACAAACCAAAAAAAAAAAACTGCTACAGAAGCAGACACCAAAACTTTATCCTGGATTATGGACAAAGGTTGTTGGTTACATTTCCTTCATTATATTTAGTGAGACGTGCATGCAATGTTCTGCTAACTAAAAATAGAAACCGACTGCAAACAACTAATCTCAGTGATTGAAGATGACCGCTGACAAAACGAGAGCCGAGCATGACAAAATTGATAGCAGTGCACCATGTAATGTGAATGTTTCATTTTCGTACTATTTGTTGCTATTTTAAAATAATTTTATAATTTCATGCAATATGTTCTTTTTTAAATAAGATGTTTCTTTACAATGTTGTGTAGGATGTAGGAAAAATTATGGATACACAACATAACAGCAAATAGTCACAACATTTTACTCCTACTAATTTGAGAACCATTGAAAGAAAAGTCTGAGTAACATGATGTGTCTCGACTAGATGATAGTAAGTTCTGAGTGACATCATGACGTGTCGCGAATAGATGATAGTAAAACTTGCAGTTGTGGACACTTTTGAGATACAGGACTAACTAAAGTAAATCCATGAGGATCTTCAAGATTCAAACTTCTCCAGCAAAACCTGAGAAATCAAGAAAACCATTCCAATCCACCTTCCAATTTCTTAGAACTAAACAGTCATGTCTATCTCGCAACATCAATCAATCCCGGATCCCGTTCAAGCGTGCATGCCTTTATGTATTTCTTGGGTGTCTCATATTGTCAGGAGGCTTTCCAGCCCAGAAAGAATCTCACGTTTGCTTTGATAAATGTGCTGGAGATAACGCACCGATCGATCACCTTATAGATGTACCCACGTTTCGTGTTTGTCATAATGTAAATCCTTGACAGAAGAACCCTGTAGATCTCTATTGTATTTTTGCCCAGAAGCAGTGCTCAGACTGGGGTTTTGCTCATTGGAAACACTTTCCCAAAGTGACTGGCGGCGCTACAATTGAGCGAGGCACGAACGACGTGCAGATCCGATAGAAACAAACCTCTGGCTTCAGGAGAACCCATTCAATTAACGGCTCTTAGCGGTCTCTGGCTGAAAAGATAGACACAATTGAGTTTTAAATATTGTCTGCCATCACGAGATGAATGTGGTATTTTACTCTGCTAGCTAGCTAGTTGTTATTTCATATCATTTGGTATTAGGCTGTTGCTACCCATTGTATTGTAACCGGCCAGGAGGTTTGATTTCTAAAGCCAACGCAAATAGACAATATCGACTTTCGAATGCAAAAATAATCAAAAACTTTCGAATGCAAACACAGTCTGGCACGTTCGACATTCGAATGCAAACACAGTCTGACACGTTCGACATTCGAATGCAAACACAGTCTGACACGTTCGACATTCGAATGCAAACACAGTCTGACACATTCGACATTCGAATGCAAACACAGTGTGATACGTTCGACTTTCGAATGCAAACACAGTCTGACACGTTCGACATTCGAATGCAAACACAGTGTGATATGTTCGACATTCGAATGCAAACACAGTGTGATACGTTCGACATTCGAATACAAACACAGTGTGATACGTTCGACTTTCGAATGCAAACACAGTCTGACACGTTCGACATTCGAATGCAAACACAGTGTGATATGTTCGACATTCGAATGCAAACACAGTGTGATACGTTCGACTTTCGAATGCAAACACAGTCTAACACGTTCGACATTCGAATGCAAACACAGTGTGATACGTTCGACTTTCGAATGCAAACACAGTGTGACACGTTCGACTTTCGAATGCAAACACAGTCTGACACGTTCGACTTTCGAATGCAAACACAGTAGGATATTTTCGTATAGAGTAATTGGATAGAGTCATTGGGTAGAGTCATTGAGTAGAGTAATTGGGTAGAGTCATTGAGTAGAGCCATTGGGTAGAGTCATTGAGTAGAGTAATTGGGTAGAGTCATTGAGTAGAGTCATTGGGTAGAGTCATTGAGTAGAGTCATTGGGTAGAGTCATTGAGTAGAGTCATTGAGTAGAGTCATTGAGTAGAGTCATTGCAGAAGTAAAAAATACGTAGCCACATTTGTCTACGTCCCTGGACATGAGGGAGTACGGGAAATGAAAGATCGAACAGGTTGGCTAGCTGTGCTGTCGTTGAAGACAGCCAATAATAGATCGGACGGATATCATCAATGTCCACCGAGATGTGGGAAGGGTACAGGACTTCGACAACCATGAGTTCACGTCACTCCTTGGGATGAAAGAGGTGGGAGTTAAAATGGACACAGCCAGAAACGAGAAAGTTAGTGGGCTTATAAAAAGACTTATCAACCAACACAGAACTGGAGTTGTCAGTCGCTGGACACTGCAGGACTTGGAGGAGATCTGAGCACCTATGGACATGTTCGGAGTGCAATAATGATGACCCGCAAATAACTCAATAACTCGATAATTGTTTTTTTATTAAATGATCAGTTCTCGGCTCTGATTGTAGACAGATATCCTTCATTACTTGGTACATTGTTGCGTGTTAGTATTAGTACTCCTCATTTGTGTCCCTCTCGGTCGAGTCGTAATGTCTGGTGTCCTCTTATTGTGAATATTTGGTTGAAACTCGGGTGTTTTTCTTGTTTACGTCCAACATCCATTTTTTTTCTGCGTACTGACGATGCTTTATGGGGACTTTTTTTTTTTAATTTAGCACTCCTTTTGCATTCCACTGTAATATATTTAGTGTTACAGCTTGTAACAACACAGTGCCCGACGAACTGTGTTCTGTAACATACAACTGTGCCGGACGTGCTATGACCTACATGCACACAACAGTGCCGGATTTGCTGTGACCTATAAACTGCTGTACCGTACGCGATGTGACCTTGTAGCAGACACCAGTGCTGGACGTGCTGTTATCTGTAAGTAACATACAACAGTGCCGGATGTGCTGTGACCTATAAACAAGTAGCATACCGTACGGTTTAAGGTGTGACCCTTTAGCAGGCAACAGTGCTGGACGTGCTACGACCTGTAAGCACACAACAGTCCTGGATGTGCAATGTTAACCTGTGGCCACTTGCAGCACACAACAGTCCTGGATGTGCAATGTTAACCTGTGGCCACTTGCAGCACACAACAGTCCTGGATGTGCAATGTTAACCTGTGGCCACTTGCAGCACACAACAGTCCTGGATGTGCAATGTTAACCTGTGGCCACTTGCAGCAGTAGATGAGGCATAGGTCACCGCCGTTTCGGCTTCAAGCTGCAGTGGGGATGAAACATTGCGATCCGTTTGACCGCAAACTGGGCTGCATGACGGACACAGCGAGTATACGCGTGCTCGTCTGTTTACAGACGCCGAGCTGACTGGCGTCAAGTCGGCTAGAACAACGGTTCTCACATTTTGCTCCCATAGAATCAAGCATTCCTGCAGGTTGTGAAAATGTGTTCAGTTGTCACACTGTGATGTAACAGCGCGCCTCTAACCTCAACGTTACTATATATAAAACATGTGTGTTCTGTTCTCAATGTCAGTGAACTGGCCAGCCTCAGACAGAGAGGTTGTGAGTTCAAATCTCGGCTGCACCAGTTGCGATTTTTATTTCTAATTTCTCTCTGCGGCAACCAGCCCTGGTGTCAGCAGCGAGGCCCGGATTGAAACGTCAATTGCTCATCTACGGAAAAAATATGAGTATCTCCGAAGACGCAGTTATCTGCCTGTGCAGCGATGGACCCCAGTGCACATGGCTGCCAGGGAAACACGGATTAGCACGCAAAATTGAGTTCCAAGTGTGTAGACACTTCGCCAGAGCTGAAAGCTGGCGCAAAACATGTTTACAAAATAGCAGTGAACCTTCATCAAAACATGTTTACAAAATAGCAGTGAACCTTCACCAAAACATGTTTACAAAATAACAGTGAACCTTCATCAAAACATGTTTACAAAATAGCAGTGAACAACCTTCATCAAAACATGTTTACAAAATAGCAGTGAACCTTCATCAAAACATGTTTACAAAATAGCAGTGAACCTTCACCAAAACATGTTTACAAAATAGCAGTGAACCTTCATCAAAACATGTTTACAAAATAGCAGTGAACCTTCATCAAAACATGTTTACAAAATAGCAGTGAACCTTCACCAAAACATGTTTACAAAATAGCAGTGGACCTTCACCAAAACATGTTTACAAAATAGCAGTGAACCTTCACCAAAACATGTTTACAGAATAGCAGTGAATCTTCACCAAAACATGTTTACAGAATAGCAGTGGACCTTCACCAAAACATGCACGCATGCGCGCATAGACTTACACACGCACACACATACCAGAGTCTCATTTTTCGTGCGCTTCTTGAGCCACGTGCTTGGAATTTCAACGTGAATGAAAGGACAAAGATTAAAGGAGGAGGGGTATGCTGGAATGAAAAGGTTGGACATACTAGCAAGGTCGCCAAAGATGGCTAGTTCTTTTGTGTGGAATGAAGGGCAGACAGCTTTCGGTACATCATTGACAGTGAGCTCATTACCGACAGAGGGCGGCACTTTATTCGCTACAAGGGTGAGCATAAAATAGGCAATAAGAAGTTTGACATAAAATAGTTGAATGTGGATGGTGAAGTTCTGAAGCAACAATAAATGCGGGCATGAAAGCAGGTGACCTCCCTCCCTGACACAGGCGGCCGATTCTGGAAGGAGCAGCTAATAAGTTCTTTCAAACGGAGCACTAATTGCGATGTATGTCATGTTTGTCAGCGAAGTCAAGAAGTGGTTGAATCTCTGAACGAGTCTCTTATGGTTATATCTGTAGTAACACTTATATCGGAACTATTGTGCACAATGTGTGATGTTTGTGTAGAGGAATATAACTGAATTTATGTCACGTAGATGCCAGGCATAAACATTATATATTGGAAAGATATCTATAGCATAGGATATGTTAATGGTACTGTACTACTAGCAGAATATCCTAAAGATCCACAACAATTACTTAATGAAATAAACATGACAGGCAAAAAGTATGGAATAGGTATGAATATCATCATCATCATCATCAAGTACCTTGCCTGCTGGCGTAGGTGATCATGTCTCTCCACAACTTTCGATATGGACAGTTATTTATCATTTCTATTGTTGACCTTCTGCCAAACCATTCTCTTAAGCTGTCTGGTATCTTTTCTCTCTGCTTCCCTACTATCTCTTCGTCCCTCAATTTTCCCAGTTGTTACAATATATTCCAGTTGTTCTCTTCTCATTATATAGCCAAAAATGATGAATGTTTCTTCCTAATTTTGGAAATTAGCTCTCTTTTTGGTCTTAAATGTTATGTAGAGCCAGTCTTAACATATGGATGTGAATCATTGACAATAGGACAACAGGCAAGGAGATCACTGGATTCTGTAGAAATGTGGTTTTACAGAAGAATATTGAGAATACCATGGACAGCTAAGGTACGAATATAAAGAAAACTAAAACTGGGATCATAAATAAAGATAATACTCAGAACCCACAAGCGGATATCAAAGTTGAAGAAATAGACCTGGAGACAGATCAGAGCTACAGCTACCTTGGGCACACTATAACCAGTGATGGAAAATGTAAAACTGAAATAAACAAAAGAATAGGACTAGCAAAAAGTAATTTTTATGTCATGAAAAAATTTAGTAAGATCAAAACAAATAACACCCAGGTTAAAACTAAGAATAGCAAAATGTTATATATTCTTAACATTCCTGTATGGTGCAAAAACAGGGACATTATACAAGAAAACAGAACAGAAAATTGAAGAATTGTGGATTTATAGAAGAATAGAAAAATTAGATGGAGAGAAAATAAAATAAATGATAATAATGAAATCTTAAAACAACTAGAAATAATAAAAAGAGAACCACTAACACAATAAGGAGCCGCGATAGCTCAATGGTTAGTGTACTGGACTACAAAGGGCAAAAGTTGGGGTTCGATCCTAACTGACTGCTTCCGGGTTCACCCAGCGTAAATGGGTACCGGAATTTTCTAGGAAAGTAAAGTGGCTTGGGTGTAATACCGACCACATTACCCCACAAATCATGTGCTGAAAGGTCTGTAAAATTTATGGCCACTAACACCATATTTCCCTATACGCCACTTGGCGTGACGGTGGTACTTTACTTTTCTACTAAACACAATTCAAACACGACAAATGAGATTGTTGGGCCATGTAAAAAAAACACAGCAGCATACTAAACGTAATAATGGAAGGGAAAATACAAGGTAAAAGAGGCAGAGGCAGAGGCAGAAGAAGACTAATATGGACAAGTAATGTCAAAAGATGGACAAGTCAGCTTATGATAACCTGCACTGTCAAAGCAAGAAACAAAGCGAAATGGCGCTCCATGGTAGCCAACCTTCGATGCCGAGACGGCACTCAATGACGATTATGATATCACATAGAAAGAAATCTGCAAAAATGGTGTGCTATGTAATAAACAATATGTTTTTGAAAAGATATTGTATATGTATTTGTCGAGTACTTTGACGATCTCAAGGCTTTACATTTAATGCAGCGATGATGAGAAACATTGACATTGATAAAGAACTCTGTCTAATGAACATTCTGATGGCATAAAAAAGTAAAGTACCCCCGTCACGCCAAGTGGCGTATAGGGAAATATGGTGAGTAGTATACAAGGGTCCATTTGGACCGAATTGTGGCGTAAATTAACAAAGATATATAAGAGGCGCCTTTAGCGCCTAATGTACACGAGAGACAAGGGGAGTTAATCGGTCGTGCGACGGCGTGACCCCTCGTGCGGCGGGCGCCGGATCACGCGGGTGCGTGGTGACCTCGAGGCGGATCGCGTGTCGGCGGGTGACCCCTTCAGATTAGCTCGAGTGGTTCGGACAGCGTGCTATCGGATCGGGGATTATCTCGATTCGGTGGGACGCTATCGCGCCAGGTAGCCGTTAGAAAATATTTATAGCTCTGTAGTTGGGTGTCTGCTTAACGTTGTACCATAAATGAAGCATAAGGGTGAAACAGTTAGAGATTACTGGTTAGTCTAAGCTGGTAGTGTAAATATGTTCCTCGGTGTTAGTGGTTCGCTATCTCTCTCTCTCTCTCTCTCGCCCTCTCTCTCTCTCTCTCTACTATTCCAGCCTAGATTTCCCTCCATTGAAACACTTACTCATTCTCTCCATTTATCCCTATCATCGCGCCTTCCTTCTCTCTCTCTCTCTCTCTCTTTCTCTTTCTCCCCTATCCTCTCTTAGACTTCTAACCTATCAGTCCACCCTCCGCCTCTCTCTTTAGCTCCCCCGCCCTCCCTCATATTTTTAGCGTCCCTCCTATTGTAACACTTGATTATTCTCACCCTTTATACCTAGCATCTCGCCTTCTTTCTCATAGGCTTCTCTCTCTCGCTCTCTCTCTCTTCTAACCCCTACTAGACTTCTCTCCTACCATTCCACCTTTCTTCCTCTCTCTCTCTCTCTCTCTCTCTCTCTCTTTCTACCTCGCCTAGCGTTCCACCTTCATTCGTATTTTTACCTTACCGCCAGTGTAACACATTAATAACATTGAATATCAATTACAAAAAGACTTGAAATATCTACTTTTTAAAGAACCAATAAGATAAACATATGAAAAACGAAGGAATAATACACTCGACAAGGCTTAACAGACGTACTTTATACACATCACCATTAATACAACTGAAATTCCTTTAATGATAACCTATCACATCGTTATGAGCTAAGAGAAAAACAGAAAAAAATTCAACTTACACCGTAAAATATTCCACTACAACACAGACCGCTAGACTGAACAGTACTATGAAAATAAACGTCCGCGAATCAAGCGCGCTTATAACACGAAGTCTCACATCCGACTAGTTTAAATATAATCTGGTAAATAAAATTTGGACGACACTATTCCACCCTCGACTAACATCTAGGTTAACCAATCAGAGAAGAAGATTTCTATCGGGCACCCATCAACGAAATGACTGACCTCTGGATTAACTAATCAGAGAAGAGGATTACTGTTATCGTGATAACTGACCTCATTTTCAACTTGAAGTGCTGTCGAGTCTGATGCATGGGTTACTTTAAATCGATTCGGCCCCTGATACAATCCACCTAGCTGGTCAATGGTGGGGGAAATAATACAAGTGGCGGGTTACTTGAACGTGTTTTGACCCCTGATGCAATACCAGGAGTTCCATGACAGTTATAAATAGTTGGATACAACGAGCAGGAAGTTATATTCAAGTCCAAAATGTTAGACCAAATCACTAAGATTTTACCGCCATAACACACAAATTTAGGCTCATATTCAAAAAGTCGATTTTAAAACTCTACAAATCTACTTCCATACTCATACTAGTTAGACACATCAAACAGATAATTACTTCCAAACTCCAAAAAGTTAGACCAAATCACGCCTCGATCGTTCTCTAACATTGCGGAACTTGTGTCCCTCATATGCTATTGCAAAAGTGAGGCAAGGGCAGAAACCTAGGAGGCAAGGTCAGAAACCTAGGAGGCAAGGACAGAAAACTAGGAAGCAAAGGCTGAAAACAAGGAGGCAAGGGCAGAAACCTAGGAGGCCAGGGCAGAAACCTAAGAGGCAAGGACAGAAACCTAGGAGGCAAGGGCAGAAACCTAGGAGGCAAGGGCAGAAACCTAAGAGGCAAGGACAGAAAACTAGGAAGCAAAGGCTGAAAACAAGGAGGGAAGGGCAGAAACCTAGGAGGCAAGGGCAGAAACCTAGGAGGCAAGGTTAGACTCAATAGACTTAACTTACATACTTTATACATATTACCATTAATACAATCGAGTAGGCTTTTATTGATAACCTATCACATCGTTATGAGATGAGAGAAAAACAGAAAAATATTCAACTTACAACATAAAAATAGACCCACAACACAGACCGCTAGACTGAACAGTACTATGAAAATAAACTTCTGTGAATCAATCGCGCTTATAACACGAAGTTTCACATGCGACTAGTTTAAATATAATCTGGTAAATAAAAGTTGGACGACACTATTCCACTCTCGACTAACATCTAGGCTAACCAATCAGAGAAGAGGATTTCTATTGGACACCCATCAACGAAATAACTGACCTTTAGATTAACCAATCAGAGAAGAGGATTTCTATCAGACACCCACCAACGAAATGACTGGCCTCTGGATTAACTAATCAGAGAAGAGGACTACTTTTATCGTGATAACTAACCTCATTTTCCACTTGAAGTACTGTCGAGTCTGACGCATGGGTTACTTTAAAGCGATTCGGTCCTGATACAATCCACCTGTCGGGTCATTGGTGGGGGAAATAATTCATGTGGCGGGTTACTTGAACGCGCTTTGACCCCTGATGTAATACCAGAGGAGTTGCATAAGGCCCAAAAATTACGCCAAATCGCAAACATTTTACTACCAGAACACAAAAAATTTTAACTCATAAGCGAAAAAGTCGACCTCAAAACCCTAAAAATCTACTCACATAGTCATAATAGTTAGACACAACGAGCAGAAAGTTATATTCAAAGTCCAAAAAGAGTGAGTCAAATCACTAACATTTTACCCCCAGAACACAAAAATTTAGGCTCATACTCAAAAGGTCGACCTAAAAATCCCAAAAAGCTACTCACATAGTCGTAATAGTTAGACACAACGAATAGGAAGTTATATTCTAGGTCCAAAATGTTAGACCAAATCACTAACATTTTACCCCCAGAACACAAAAATTTAGGCTCATACTCAAAAGGTCGACCTAAAAATCCCAAAAAGCTACTCACATAGTCGTAATAGTTAGACACAACGAATAGGAAGTTATATTCTAGGTCCAAATGTTAGACCAAATCACTAACATTTTACCTCCAGAACACAAAAATGTAGGCTCATACTCAAAAAAAGCGACCTCAAAACCATAAAAAATCTACTCACATAATCATACTAGTTAGACACATCGAACCGATCGTTATTTCTAAAACCAAAAAAGTTTGGCCAAAAATCGCAAATATTTTACCCACAGAACACAAAAATGTAGGCTCATACTAAAAAAATCGACCTCAACACCATAAAAAGGTACTCACATAGTCATACTAGTTAGACACATCGAACAGATAGTTACAAACAAAGTCCCAAAAAGAGTGGCCAAATCACTAACGTTTTACCTCCAGAACACAAAAATTTAGGCTCATACTAAAAAAGTCGACCTAAAAATCCAAAAAGCTACTCACATAGTCATAATAGTTAGACACAACGAGTAGAAAGTTATATTCAAGGTCCAAAAAACGTTATTTTAGACATCCCCATAGCAAAAAGGTACTTATAACTCACCTTCGAAATTGTTTCCCCCTTACTATTTTTAGGGATACGCCCATAAAATCGGTAAAATCGTAAATTTTCACTCTAGGCATACCCCCAAACTTTATTTTAGACATCCCCATTACAAAAATTTACATTAAAAAACCACTTTTATGATTTTACCCCCTTAGCATTTTTGAGGGTTACGCCCATGAAATCGGTAAAAATCGTAAATTTTCACGCTAGGCATACCCCAAACTTTATTTTAGACATCCCCATTACAAAAATTCACATTAAAAAACCACTTTTATGATTTTACCCCCTTAGCATTTTTGAGGGTTACGCCCATGAAATCGGTAAAAATCGTAAATTTTCACGCTAGGCATATCCCAAACTTTATTTTAGACATCCCCATTGCAAAATTTACATTAAAACCACTTTGGCGGTGTACATACACGAACATACTACTTCTCGTGCGGTTTTGGTGCAGTTTCGGTGCATGTACGTGCACTTTTAGAGTGGGTTCACAGCCACTATCACTACTAGCTTTTTGTTGTTTTTTTTATGGAATTTGATATGTATTGGTGTCAAAAATTATGTGGGAGGTATGCCTTGAGGTTATATTTCAATTTTGTATCGATTTCAGGGGCGTAAACCTCAAAATTTTAAGGGGGGTAACAATTTCAAAAGTGATTTTTAAGTTAATTTTTGGTGTGGGGATGTCTAAAATAAAGTTTGGGGTATGCCTAGAGTGAAAATTTACGATTTTTACCGATTTCATGGGCGTAACCCTCAAAAACGGTAAGGGGGGTAACAATTTCAAAAGTGATTTTTAAGTAAATTTTTGGTATGGGGATGTCTAAAATAAAGTTTTAAGTAAACCAACGTGCTAAATTTACGATTTTTATCGATTTCAGGGCGTAACCCTCAAAAAATGATAAGGGGTAAAATCCTAAAAGTGGTTTTTAATGTAAATTTTTGCAATGGGGATGTCTAAAATAAAGTTTGGGGTATGCCTAGCGTGAAAATTTACGATTTTTACCGATTTCATGGGCGTAACCCTCAAAATTGCTACGGGGGTAAAATCATAAAAGTGGTTTTTTAATGTAAATTTTTGTAATGGGGATGTCTAAAATAAAGTTTGGGGGTATGCCTAGAGTGAAAATTTACGATTTTACCGATTTTATGGGCGTATCCCTAAAAATAGTAAGGGGGAAACAATTTCGAAGGTGAGTTATAAGTACCTTTTTGCTATGGGGATGTCTAAAATAACGTTTTTTGGACCTTGAATATAACTTTCTACTCGTTGTGTCTAACTATTATGACTATGTGAGTAGCTTTTTGGATTTTTAGGTCGACTTTTTTAGTATGAGCCTAAATTTTTGTGTTCTGGAGGTAAAACGTTAGTGATTTGGCCACTCTTTTTGGGACTTTGTTTGTAACTATCTGTTCGATGTGTCTAACTAGTATGACTATGTGAGTACCTTTTTATGGTGTTGAGGTCGATTTTTTGAGTATGAGCCTACATTTTTGTGTTCTGTGGGTAAAATATTTGCGATTTTTGGCCAAACTTTTTTGGTTTTAGAAATAACGATCGGTTCGATGTGTCTAACTAGTATGACTATGTGAGTAGATTTTTATGGTTTTGAGGTCGCTTTTTTTGAGTATCTATCTATTGACCTTTCGAGCCGTAACCGGCCCATAGGGCGTAGACCAAGATACACCTTCTCCTATATGAATTTTTGTTCTAGCAGTTTTCTTTTAAAGATATTTTATCAAATCTCGCCATCTGTCTCTGTTCTGTGCAAGCAGTTCTATCTCATTGAGGGAGCCGATTCCTGCTGCTCTTGCCTCTCTCATCAATGTTCTTCTCAGTGTCTCCCTGGGTCTTCCTCTTTTTCTTTTTCCTGTTGTTTCCCATATGAGGGCTTGCTTTGCTATTCGATTATTATCTCTTCTCATCACATGTCCAACGTATGACCATCGTCTTTTCTTTATTACTGAAGATATTAGTGGTTGATTGGCGATTTCTCTAATTTCCTCGATAAGTTGTTGCAGTTGGTTATAAAAATCGTCCTTAACTTCATCATCAGCTTCGTTAGTAGGCGCATAACATTGAATAATTGAAAGTCTTCCATGTTTTGTTTTGTATCGTGTTCGTATCAGACGGCTGTTTACCGGTTCCCATTCTAATAAACTTCTTGCAGCTTTGTCTGTCATCATTATGCCTACTCCTTCACGGTGTTTTCCATCTTCCCTTCCAGAAAAAACTACTATTTTATTATCAATAGATCTCCTACCTGTTCCAAGCCAGCGCATTTCGCTTAATCCTAAAATATCTAGATCGTATCTGTCCATCTCGCTCGCGACCTGTGCATGTTTCGTCGGAGCGGCCATTGTTCGCACATTCCAGAATCCTATTTTTGTTGTTGTTTTGGGGCCGAAAAAACTATCACTACTATCTACTGCTAATTTACACATTCTGTATCAGGTCTACGTTTCATTAACAACATCGTTTTTACGATAGCGGCTTGTTAAACCTCTGATCAACGGTTCAATACCAAGCCGGAGAAAAATAATTCCTCCATTTTGGAAACAACCGGAACCTTTTTGAGTATGAGCCTACATTTTTGTGTTCTGGAGGTAAAATGTTAGTGATTTGGTCTAACATTTTGGACCTAGAATATAACTTCCTATTCGTTGTGTCTAACTATTACGACTATGTGAGTAGCTTTTTGGGATTTTTAGGTCGACCTTTTGAGTATGAGCCTAAATTTTTGTGTTCTGGGGGTAAAATGTTAGTGATTTGACTCACTCTTTTTGGACTTTGAATATAACTTTCTGCTCGTTGTGTCTAACTATTATGACTATGTGAGTAGATTTTTAGGGTTTTGAGGTCGACTTTTTCGCTTATGAGTTAAAATTTTTTGTGTTCTGGTAGTAAAATGTTTGCGATTTGGCGTAATTTTTGGGCCTTATGCAACTCCTCTGGTATTACATCAGGGGTCAAAGCGCGTTCAAGTAACCCGCCACATGAATTATTTCCCCCACCAATGACCCGACAGGTGGATTGTATCAGGACCGAATCGCTTTAAAGTAACCCATGCGTCAGACTCGACAGTACTTCAAGTGGAAAATGAGGTTAGTTATCACGATAAAAGTAGTCCTCTTCTCTGATTAGTTAATCCAGAGGCCAGTCATTTCGTTGGTGGGTGTCTGATAGAAATCCTCTTCTCTGATTGGTTAATCTAAAGGTCAGTTATTTCGTTGATGGGTGTCCAATAGAAATCCTCTTCTCTGATTGGTTAGCCTAGATGTTAGTCGAGAGTGGAATAGTGTCGTCCAACTTTTATTTACCAGATTATATTTAAACTAGTCGCATGTGAAACTTCGTGTTATAAGCGCGATTGATTCACAGAAGTTTATTTTCATAGTACTGTTCAGTCTAGCGGTCTGTGTTGTGGGTCTATTTTTATGTTGTAAGTTGAATATTTTTTCTGTTTTTCTCTCATCTCATAACGATGTGATAGGTTATCAATAAAAGCCTACTCGATTGTATTAATGGTAATATGTATAAAGTATGTAAGTTAAGTCTATTGAGTCTGACCTTGCCTCCTAGGTTTCTGCCCTTGCCTCCTAGGTTTCTGCCCTTCCCTCCTTGTTTTCAGCCTTTGCTTCCTAGTTTTCTGTCCTTGCCTCTTAGGTTTCTGCCCTTGCCTCCTAGGTTTCTGCCCTTGCCTCCTAGGTTTCTGTCCTTGCCTCTTAGGTTTCTGCCCTGGCCTCCTAGGTTTCTGCCCTTGCCTCCTTGTTTTCAGCCTTTGCTTCCTAGTTTTCTGTCCTTGCCTCCTAGGTTTCTGACCTTGCCTCCTAGGTTTCTGCCCTTGCCTCACTTTTGCAATAGCATATGAGGGACACAAGTTCCGCAATGTTAGAGAACGATCGAGGCGTGATTTGGTCTAACTTTTTGGAGTTTGGAAGTAATTATCTGTTTGATGTGTCTAACTAGTATGAGTATGGAAGTAGATTTGTAGAGTTTTAAAATCGACTTTTTGAATATGAGCCTAAATTTGTGTGTTATGGCGGTAAAATCTTAGTGATTTGGTCTAACATTTTGGACCTTGAATATAACTTCCTGCTCGTTGTATCCAACTATTTATAACTGTCATGGAACTCCTGGTATTGCATCAGGGGTCAAAACACGTTCAAGTAACCCGCCACTTGTATTATTTCCCCCACCATTGACCAGCTAGGTGGATTGTATCAGGGGCCGAATCGATTTAAAGTAACCCATGCATCAGACTCGACAGCACTTCAAGTTGAAAATGAGGTCAGTTATCACGATAACAGTAATCCTCTTCTCTGATTAGTTAATCCAGAGGTCAGTCATTTCGTTGATGGGTGTCCGATAGAAATCTTCTTCTCTGATTGGTTAACCTAGATGTTAGTCGAGGGTGGAATAGTGTCGTCCAAATTTTATTTACCAGATTATATTTAAACTAGTCGGATGTGAGACTTCGTGTTATAAGCGCGCTTGATTCGCGGACGTTTATTTTCATAGTACTGTTCAGTCTAGCGGTCTGTGTTGTAGTGGAATATTTTACGGTGTAAGTTGAATTTTTTTCTGTTTTTCTCTTAGCTCATAACGATGTGATAGGTTATCATTAAAGGAATTTCAGTTGTATTAATGGTGATGTGTATAAAGTACGTCTGTTAAGCCTTGTCGAGTGTATTATTCCTTCGTTTTTCATATGTTTATCTTATTGGTTCTTTAAAAAGTAGATATTTCAAGTCTTTTTGTAATTGATATTCAATGTTATTAATGTGTTACACTGGCGGTAAGGTAAAAATACGAATGAAGGTGGAACGCTAGGCGAGGTAGAAAGAGAGAGAGAGAGAGAGAGAGAGAGAGAGAGGAAGAAAGGTGGAATGGTAGGAGAGAAGTCTAGTAGGGGTTAGAAGAGAGAGAGAGAAGCCTATGAGAAAGAAGGCGAGATGCTAGGTATAAAGGGTGAGAATAATCAAGTGTTACAATAGGAGGGACGCTAAAAATATGAGGGAGGGCGGGGGAGCTAAAGAGAGAGGCGGAGGGTGGACTGATAGGTTAGAAGTCTAAGAGAGGATAGGGGAGAAAGAGAAAGAGAGAGAGAGAGAGAGAGAGAGAGAGAGAGAGAAGGAAGGCGCGATGATAGGGATAAATGGAGAGAATGAGTAAGTGTTTCAATGGAGGGAAATCTTGGCTGGAATAGTAGAGAGAGAGAGAGAGAGGGCGAGAGAGAGAGAGAGAGAGAGATAGCGAACCACTAACACCGAGGAACATATTTACACTACCAGCTTAGACTAACCAGTAATCTCTAACTGTTTCACCCTTATGCTTCATTTATGGTACAACGTTAAGCAGACACCCAACTACAGAGCTATAAATATTTTCTAACGGCTACCTGGCGCGATAGCGTCCCACCGAATCGAGATAATCCCCGATCCGATAGCACGCTGTCCGAACCACTCGAGCTAATCTGAAGGGGTCACCCGCCGACACGCGATCCGCCTCGAGGTCACCACGCACCCGCGTGATCCGGCGCCCGCCGCACGAGGGGTCACGCCGTCGCACGACCGATTAACTCCCCTTGTCTCTCGTGTACATTAGGCGCTAAAGGCGCCTCTTATATATCTTTGTTAATTTACGCCACAATTCGGTCCAAATGGACCCTTGTATACTACTATGGTGTTAGTGACCCTATATTTTACAGACCTTCAGCACATGATTTTTGGGGTAATGTGGTCAGTATTACGCCCGTGCTGCTTTACTTTCCCAGAAAAAAATACGGTACCCATTTAAGGCTGGGTGAACCCGGAAGCCGTCGGTTGGGATCGAACCCTACTCCTTGTCCGTGGTAGTCCAGTTCACTAATCACTGAGCTATCGCGGCTCCATTCGGATGGCATAACAAGATGATAATCTGGAGGAAAAAAACAGAAAGGGGTCAATGAAGAAGTATATACTTATTAATAGAAAATGAGATATAATAAAAAGCTAGAAAAACCTGATGCAAATATATCAAGACAGACGCTATCATGAAGCCCACAGAGAAATAGAAAGTACGAAAGGCAAATGCGTACAGGAAGAAAATAAGCCGTTGAGACCCTCAACAACATTGTCCTAGACTGGAATGAAACAAAGAGTGTCGAAGAATAGAATAGGGATGAATGGAGAAACCTTGTTTGTGGTCCAGAAAAGGAGCCTGAAAGGGCTTTGATTGACTGCAACTTGATGATAATTTTTCTGGGTCTCGCTGGCGGTGACGTTAGGTTACGTAGAATAAAACACTTACTACACGTTTCAGGGAGGTACATTTGAACGCTGTCTGAGAGAAAGTGCATCATGGTCTTTCAACTATAAACTGTCAACTTCGTGACCCTCAAGCGACATAATAAGTTTACTGTTCTCATATAAATCTGTATTTTCAAGAACAAGATTGGAATACAAACGGGTACTGTTGGAATGTTATAATGATGTTCCTATGTACCTCTAGTCTTCTAGGTCTGTCCCACGACTTTTCCAGTTCATCGTCTGCCCTTAAAAGGACGTTAAACTGGTTTAGATATGTTATTTTCTGCTTCACAGCATGTCTCGTTATCTGCACCTCTCGGACCAACATATCCGACATCTTGGGTACAGCGTTTCCTTCCGTGTTTCTCCTTGCATGCTCAGACTGGCTTATCTCTTGGAAAGACTACAACAACCAAGTGCTATCACATCTGAGTCACTTTCTGTTCACTAATTCTGACACAGATCAGTCAGCTATGAGTTGCTAGCTACTTTAAGCCGAGGTTCTGCTAGGCGTGATGGGCCCGTTCTGAATACAGGAAATGGACTTAACAATCTTCTATATCTAGAATAATATTTCTCTCTAAAATATAAACTACTTTTATGGTTTCCGATGGGTGCGATCAAAACACACTTAACATCATATAGATATATTGGTCTCTGCTGATTTGATTACACCATTCAAATTGAGTCTTGATTATTTCTCTCGTGTCTGCATCTATTTGTCTGCCCTTTTTTCCATCACTTCTGCCATGTTATTAATCACATCATTTAATGTTTTCGCCCTCCCTGCTGGACACTTGCCGTTTGTTTTATTGGCTCCTTCTGCCTTTACTCGCGAGCGCTTCTTGTACACAAAGACTTTTTTTTTCTGTTTCTTTCTTAGTAGCTTCTCTGGTGCCTGGTCGTACTAGGTTTTAATGGGCGATTGATTGTAAGTGCTGATCTATGTCAAGTTATTCTTCAGTGCGTAAATGAGGTTTCGTTTCAGAAAATTTCGGGTAAAATACTGCTGCGCAGGGTATTCTTCCTGTAGATGTCTATGCAGTATTAGCTATATATGTCCATGTTGTTATAGCTGCAGATGTCCATGTTTTTATAGCTCCAGATGTCCACGGTGTTACAGCTGCAAATGCCCATGCTGTTGTAGCGGTAGATGTCCTATTGTTATAGCGGTAGATGTCCATGTTGTTATAGTGGTAGATGTCGATGTTTTTATAGTGGTAGATGTCCATGTTGTTATAGTGGTAGATGTCGATGTTTTTATAGTGGTAGATGTCCATGTTGTTATAGTGGTAGATGTCGATGTTTTTATAGTGGTAGGTGTCCATGTTGTTATAGTGGTAGATGTCGATGTTTTTATAGCGGTAGATGTCCTATTGTTATAGCGGTAGATGTCCATGTTGTTATAGTGGTAGATGTCCATGTTGTTATAGCGGTAGATGTCCTATTGTTATAGCGGTAGGTGTCCATGTTGTTATAGTGGTAGATGTCGATGTTTTTATAGTGGTAGATGTCCATGTTGTTATAGTGGTAGACGTCCATGTTGTTATAGCGGTAGATGTCCATGTTGTTAAAGTGGTAGACGTCCATGTTGTTATAGTGGTAGATGTCCATGTTGTTATAGCGGTAGATGTCCATGTTGTTATAGCGGTAGGTGTCCATGTTGTTATAGCGGTAGGTGTCCATGTTGTTATAGCGGTAGATGTCCATGTTGTTATAGCGGTAGATGTCCATGTTGTTATAGCGGTAGATGTCCATGTTGTTATAGCGGTAGATGTCCATGTTGTTATAGCGGTAGGTGTCCATGTTGTTATAGCGGTAGATGTCCATGTTGTTATAGCGGTAGGTGTCCATGTTGTTATAGCGGTAGGTGTCCTATTGTTATAGCGGTAGATGTCCATGTTGTTATAGCGGTAGATGTCCATGTTGTTATAGCGGTAGATGTCCATGTTGTTATAGCGGTAGATGTCCATGTTGTTATAGCGGTAGATGTCCATGTTGTTATAGCGGTAGATGTCCATGTTGTTATAGCGGTAGATGTCCATGTTGTTATAGCGGTAGATGTCCATGTTGTTATAGCGGTAGATGTCCATGTTGTTATAGCGGTAGGTGTCCATGTTGTTATAGCGGTAGGTGTCCTATTGTTATAGTGGTAGATGTCCTTGTTGTTATAGCGGTAGATGTCCATGTTGTTATAGCGGTAGATGTCCATGTTGTTATAGCGGTAGGTGTCCCATTGTTATAGTGGTAGATGTCCATGCTGTTATAGCGGTATATATCCATGCTGTTATAGCGGTTCATGTTCAATAGAGTTTCCATGGCTTCTCCTCTTCAAGTACTTGATTCTATATGAACGGTAAAACGTAGAAGACAATTTCAAGCGGAGCTCACAAATAAATCATTCGAGGTTAATAATCAAGAGAAATTATGCATGCCCAGTCTCAGTTGGTTAGTCAGATTTTCTTAGAAATATAATAGTGCCTTGTACTTCGAAATTAATTCGTTCTAGGAAACCGTTCGAGCCCTGAATTGTTTACGTTCGAATAAATGTTCTTATTAGAAATAATGGGAAGTAAATTAATCCAATCCATGTCCCCAGACATTACCTATTTCAATAAACGTAATCAGCAAATCCTGTGTGTTACCGGGGTCTCATTATGAGTAAAGAATAGTGACACTGTGACCTTCCAAGCATGTCGTAAGAGGCGACTAAGGAGATTGATCGATGGTTTGACAAGCTGTCAATGTAAAAAATATCGTTATGGAAACAGAGCCATAGGTTTTAGAGGCAGTGATCCCTGCAATATGTGCCATTTTGGCATGCAAGTTTTCTGTTTTTGAAATTCTATGTGCCGTCTTTGGCTCGAAAGGACAATAGATAGATAGATAGAATCAGCAAATACGCGTAATTTGATGTAAAATTACACAATTGAATGTCCTAAATAAATAATTAAATATGAAAACAATAAATAAAATGTAATTATTATACAGTGCCATGAAAATTGCAATTACTATAACTAGCGAGGAATGATGATGTCATGTGGAGTTGTAAAGTTTACTGTTTGTAAGGGGAGGTCTGTTCCATAAACACCAAATAGCTGCACTTCCGGTGCTCACTCACTAGTGTTTTGTTTTCTAGTTGTCTCTCTTTTGGACTTTATCTCCACAACAAAACAGACTAACTAGTCCAGCCAAACTGTAGCGCCGAGCTGGTTAAATGGCAGCCCGCGGGCCACATTCGGCCCGCCAGTCTATTTTTCTTGGCCCCTGTAGCGTCCACAGAAAGTACTAGATTAAATATTTATAAATAAAAACCAAAGTTCCAGTGGGTTAAAAAAAAATATATGATGCCAACAGTAATCAAAGGCTTTTGTTGATAGCTGATGTTGCAAAGTTGCTTTTCTGTCAATTGGTGATGATAGCGGTGTGTCTGCGTCAGTGTCATGTGACAGCGTCAGTGTTAGTGTCAGGTGATTTCGTCTGTGTCAGCGTCAGTAGCAGGTGCTAGGATCAATTCCAAGTTATAGTAGCAGCGTCAGTGTAAGTGTCAGGTGATATCGTCAGTGTCAGGTGATAGCATCAGTGTCAGGTGATAGCGTCAGTGTCAGTTGATAGCGTCAGTGTCAGGTGGTAGTGTCAGTATCAGATGCTAGCGTTAATGTCAGTATCGGGTGATAGCGTCAGTGTCAGATGATAGCGTCAGTATCAGATGATAGCATCAGTTTCAGTGACAGTTGATAGCGTCAGTATCAAGTGAAAACGTCAGTGCCAGTGTCAGATGATTGCGTTAGTGTCAGGTTATAGCGTCAGTGTCATTGTCAGGGGATAGCGTCAGCGTCAGATGATAGTGCCTGGTCTTTCGCTGGTCATTTATCGTCTGGAGTTCAGGCTTTTTTTCATTTCGCGGAAAGTTGTTAAGCTAGATTGTGAGGGGACGGTAGGAAATGTGAGGTTTGGGGTGATGGGATCTCACTCCAATTATGCCTTTGAAGTACAATTCTAAAACCATTTACTATTCGCCTTCATTCCTTTGATGAGCATAAAAACTGTCTGTAATTTTACCCAATTGTATGTCCATTAAATGACTCCAACCTGTTTTGTCACAATCATTCGCTTTGATTACAATCGTCAGTTCCGTGTTGATTACTGACAAGTGTGGAACTAATTTATGTGTTTATAACTGACAAGTGTGGACCTAATTTATGTGTTTATAACTGACATTGTGTGCACCAACCTTCTGTTTTTGTAACTGACAAGTGTGGACCTAACTTATGTGTTTATAACTGACAAGTGTGCACCAATCTTCTGTGTTTATAACTGGCAAGTGTGCACCAATCATCTGTGTTTATAACTGGCAAGTGTGGACCTAACTTATGTGTTTATAACTGACCAGTGTGTACCAACATTCTGTGTTTATAACTGGCAAGTGTGCACCAATCTTCTGTGTTTATAACTGACAAGTGTGCACCAACCTTCTGTGTTTATAACTGACAAGTGTGGACCTAACTCCTGTGTTTATAACTGACAAGTGTGCAACCAATCTTCTGCGTTTATAGCTGGCAAGTGTGCACCAATCTTCTGTGTTTATAACTGGCAAATGTGCACCAAACTTATGTGTTTATAACTGACAAGTGTGGACCTAACTCCTGTGTTTATAACTGACAAGTTTGCACCAATCTTCTGTGTTTATAACTGGCAAGTGTGCACCAATCTTCTGTGTTTATAACTGACAAGTTTGCACCAATCTTCTGTGTTTATAACTGACAAGTGTGCAACAATCTTCTGTGTTTATAACTGACAAGTTTGCACCAACCTTCTGTGTTTATAACTGGCAAGTGTGGACCTAACTTATGTGCTTATAACTGGCAAGTGTGCGCCAATCTTTTGTGTTTATAACTGACAAGTTTGCACCAATCTTCTATGTTTATAACTGACAAGTGTGGACCTAACTTATGTGTTTATAACTGACAAGTATGCACCGACCATCTGTGTTTATAACTTACAAGTGTGCACCAATCATCTGTGCTTATAACTAACAAGTATGCACCAACCATGTGTGTTTATAACTGACAAGTGAGCACCAACCATCTGTGTTTAAAACTGACAAGTATGCACCAACCATCTGTATTTATAACTGACAAGTATGCACCAACCATCTGTGTTTATAACCGACATGTATGCACCAACCATCTGTGTTTATAACTGACAAGTGAGCACCAATCATCTGTGTTTAAAACTGACAAGTATGCACCAACCATCTGTATTTATAACTGACAAGTATGCACCAACCATCTGTGTTTATAACCGACATGTATGCACCAACCATCTGTGTTTATAACTGACAAGTGAGCACCAATCATCTGTGTTTAAAACTGACAAGTATGCATCAACCATCTGTGTTTATAACTGACAGTGAGCACCAATCATCTGTGTTTAAAACTGACAAGTATGCACCAACCATCTGTGTTTATAACTTACAAGTGTGCACCAATCATCTGTGTTTAAAACTGACAAGTGAGCACCAACCATCTGTGTTTATAACTGACAAGTATGCACCAACCATCTGTGTTTATAACTGACAAGTATGCATCGACCATATGTGTTTATAACTGACATGTATGCACCAACCATCTGTGTTTATAACTGACAAGTGAGCACCAATTATCTGTGTTTAAAACTGACAAGTATGCACCAACCATCTGTGTTTATAACTGACAAGTGAGCACCAACCTTCTGTATTTATAACTTACAAGTGTGCACCAACCTTCTGTATTTATAACTTACAAGTGAGCACCAATCTTCTGTGTTTATAACTGACAAGTATGCACCAACCATCTGTGTTTATAACTGACAAGTGTGCACCAATCATCTGTGTTTATAACTGACAAGTGAGCACCAACCTTCTGTATTTATAACTTACAAGTGTGCACCAATCTTCTGTGTTTATAACTGCAAGTGTGCACCAACTTTCTGTGTTTATATCTGGCAAGTGTGTACCAACCTTCTGTGTTTATAACTGACAAGTGTGCACCAACCTTCTGTGTTTATAACTGTCAAGTGTGCACCAACATTCTGTGTTTATAACTGACAAGTGTGCACCAACCTTCTGTATTTATAACTGGCAAGTGTGCACCAACCTTCTGTATTTATAGATTGAAAGTGTGCACCAACCTTCTGTATTTATAACTGGCAAATTTGCACCAACCTTCTGTGTTTTCAACTGGAAAGTGTGCACCAACCTTCTGAGTTTTCAACTGGAAAGTGTGCACCAATCTTCTGTGTTTATAACTGGCATATTTGCACCAACCTTCTGTGTTTTCAACTGGAAAGTGTGCACCAACCTTCTGTGTTTTCAACTGGCAAGTGTGCACCAACCTTCTGTATTTATAGCTGTCAAGTGTGCACCAACCTTCTGTATTTATAACTGGCAAGTTTGCACCAATCATCTGTGTTTATAACTGACAAATGTGCACAAATATTCTGTGTTTATAACTGACAAGTGTGCACCAACCTTCTGTGTTTATAACTGACAAGTGTGCACCAAACTTCTGTGTTTATAACTGACAAGTGTGTACCAACCTTCTGTGTTTATATCTAATAAGTGTGCACCAACTTTCTGTGTTTATATATAATAAGTGTACACCAAACGTCTGTCATTATAACTAACAAGTGTGCACCGATTTTCTGCGTTTATAACTTACAAGTGTGCGCCAACCTTCTGTGTTTATAACTGGCAACTTTGCACCAACCTTCTGTGTTTATAACTGGCAACTTTGCACCAACCTTCTGTGTTTATAACTGGCAACTTTGCACCAACCTTCTGTGTTTATAACTGGCAACTTTGCACCAACCTTCTGTGTTTATAACTGGCAACTTTGCACCAACCTTCTGTGCTTATAACTGGCAACTTTGCACCAACCTTCTGTGTTTATAACTGGCAAGTGTGTACCAATCTTCTGTGTTTATAACTGGCAAGTGTGTACCAATCTTCTGTGTTTATAACTGGCAACTTTGCACCAACCTTCTGTGTTTATAACTGGCAACTTTGCACCAACCTTCTGTGCTTATAACTGGCAACTTTGCACCAACCTTCTGTGTTTATAACTGGCAAGTGTGTACCATCTTCTGTGTTTATAACTGGCAAGTGTGTACCAATCTTCTGTGTTTATAACTGGCAAGTGTGTACCAATCTTCTGTGTTTATAACTGGCAAGTGTGTACCAATCTTCTGTGTTTATAACTGGCATGTGTGTACCAGTCTTCTGTGTTTATAACTGGCAAGTGTGTACCAACCTTCTGTGTTTATAACTGGCAAGTGTGTACCAATCTTCTGTGTTTATAACTGGCAAGTGTGTTCCAACCTTCTGTGTTTATAACTGGCAAGTGTGTACCAATCTTCTGTGTTTATAACTGGCAAATGTGTACCAACCTTCTGTGTTTATAACTGGCAAGTGTGTACAAATCTTCTGTTTTTATAACAGACAAGTGTGTACCATTCTTCTGTATTTATAACTGACAAGTTTGTACCAAAATTCTGTGTTTATAACTAACAAGTGAGCACCAATCATCTGTGTTTAAAACTGACAGGTATGCAGCAACCATCTGTGTTTATAACTGACAAGTGTGCACCAATAATCTGTGTTTAAAACTGACAAGTATGCAGCAACCATCTGTGTTTATAACTGACAAGTGTGCACCAATCAGCTGTGTTTACAACTGACAAGTTTGCACCAACCATCTGTGTTTATAACTGACAAGTATGCACCAACCATCTGTGTTTATAACTGACAAGTGAGCACCAACCTTCTGTATTTATAACTGACAAGTGTGCACCAATCTTCTGTGTTTATAACTGGCAAGTGTGTACCAATCTTCTGTGTTTATAACTCGCAAGTGTGTACCAATCTTCTGTGTTTATAACTGGCAAGTGTGTACCAATCTTCTGTGTTTATAACTGGCAAGTGTGTACCAATCTTCTGTATTTATAACTGACAAGTGTGTACCAATCTTCTGTGTTTATAACTGGCAAATGTGTACCAAAATTCTGTGTTTATAACTGACAAGTGAGCACCAATCATCTGTGTTTAAAACTGACAAGTATGCAGCAACCATCTGTGTTTATAACTGGCAAGTGTGCACCAATCATCTGTGTTTAAAACTGACAAGTTTGCACCAACCATCTGTGTTTATAACTGACAAGTATGCAGCAACCATCTGTGTTTATAACTGACAAGTGAGCAGAAACCTTCTGTATTTATAACTGACAAGTGTGCACCAATCTTCTGTGTTTATAACTGGCAAGTGTGCACCAACCTTCTGCGTTTATAACTGGCAAGTGTGCACCAACTTTCTGTGTTTATAACTGAAAAGTGTGCACCACCCTTCTGTATTTATAGCTGGAAAGTGTGCACCAACCTTCTGTATTTATAACTGGCAAGTTTGCACCAACATTCTGTGTTTTCAACTGGAAAGTGTGCACCAACCTTCTGTGTTTTCAACTGGAAAGTGTGCACCAATATTCTGTGTTTATAACTGTGAAGTTTGCACCAACCTTGTGTGTTTTTAACTGGAAAGTGTGCACCAACCTTCTGTGTTTTCAACTGGAAAGTGTGCACCAATCTTCTGTGTTTATAACTGACAAGTGTGCACCAACCTTCTGTGTTTATAACTGACAAGTTTGAAACAATCATCTGTGTTTATAACTGGCAAGTGTGCACCAACCTTCTGTTTTTATAACTGGCAAGTTTGCACCAATCATCTGTGTTTATAACTGACAAATGTGCACAAATATTATGTGTTTATAACTGACAAGTTGCACCAACCTTCTGTGTTTATAACTGACAAGCGTGCACCAAACTTCTGTGTTTATAACTGACAAGTGTGTACCAACCTTCTATGTTTATATCTAATAAGTGTGCACCAACCTTCTGTGTTTATATATAATAAGTGTGCACCAAACGTCTGTCTTTATAACTAACAAGTGTGCACCGATTTTCTGCGTTTATAACTTACAAGTGTGCGCCAACCTTCTGTGTTTATAACTGGCAACTTTGCACCAACTTTCTGTGTTTATAACTGGCAACTTTGCACCAACCTTCTGTGTTTATAACTGGCAATATTGCACCAACCTTCTGTGTTTATAACTGGCAACTTTGCACCAACCTTCTGTGTTTATAACTGTCAACTTTGCACCTATCTTCTGTGTTTATAACTGGCAAGTGTGTACCAATCTTCTGTGTTTATAACTGGCAAGTGTGTACCAACTTCTGTGTTTATAAATGGCAAGTGTGTACCAATCTTATGTGTTTATAACTGGCTTGTGTGTACCAATCTTCTGTTTTAATAACTGGCAAGTGTGTACCAATCTTCTGTGTTTATAACTGGCAAGTGTGTACCAATCTTCTGTGTTTATAACTGGCAAGTGTGTACCAGTCTTCTGTGTTTATAACTGGCAAGTGTGTACCAACCTTCTGTGTCTATAACTGGCAAGTGTGTACCAATCTTCTGTGTTTATAACTGGCAAGTGTGTACCAACCTTCTGTGTTTATAACTGGCAAGTGTGTACCAATCTTCTGTGTTTATAACTGGCAAATGTGTACCAACCTTCTGTGTTTATAACTGGCAAGTGTGTACCAATCTTCTGTTTTTATAACAGACAAGTGTGTACCAATCTTCTGTGTTTATAACTGACAAGTTTGTACCAAAATTCTGCGTTTATAACTAAGAAGTGTGCACCGATTTTCTGCGTTTATATTTGGCAAGTGTGTACCAATCAGCTGTGTTTACAACTGACAAGTTTGCACCAACCATCTGTGTTTATAACTGACAAGTGAGCACCAACCTTCTGTACTTATAACTGACAAATGTGCACCAATCTTCTGTGTTTATAACTGGCAAGTGTGTACCAATCTTCTGTGTTTATAACTCGCAACTTTGCACCTATCTTCTGTGTTTATAACTGGCAAGTGTGTACCAATCGTCTTGTTTATAATTGGCAAGTGTGTACCAATCTTCTGTGTTTATAAATGGCAAGTGTGTACCAATCTTCTGTGTTTATAACTGGCAAGTGTGTACCAATCTTCTGTGTTTATAACTGGCAAGTGTGTACCAATCTTCTGTGTTTATAACTGACAAGTGTGTACCAATCTTCTGTGTTTATAACTGGCAAGTTTGTACCAATCTTCTGTGTTTATAACTGGCATGTGTGTACCAGTCTTCTGTGTTTATAACTGGCAAGTGTGTACCAACCTTCTGTGTTTATAACTGGCAAGTGTGTACCAATCTTCTGTGTTTATAACTGGCAAATGTGTACCAACCTTCTGTGTTTATAACTGGCAAGAGTGTACAAATCTTCTGTTTTTATAACAGACAAGTGTGTACCAATCTTCTGTATTTATAACTGACAAGTTTGTACCAAAATTCTGTGTTTATAACTGACAAGTGAGCACCAATCATCTGTGTTTAAAACTGACAGGTATGCAGCAACCATCTGTGTTTATAACTGACAAGTGTGCACCAATAATCTGTGTTTAAAACTGACAAGTATGCACCAACCATCTGTGTTTATAACTGACAAGTGTGCACCAATCAGCTGTGTTTACAACTGACAAGTTTGCACCAACCATCTGTGTTTATAACTGACAAGTATGCACCAACCATCTGTGTTTATAACTGACAAGTGTGCACCAATCATCTGTGTTTACAACTGACAAGTTTGCACCAACCATCTGTGTTTATAACTGACAAGTGAGCACCAACCTTCTGTATTTATAACTGACAAGTGTGCACCAATCTTCTGTGTTTATAACTGGCAAGTGTGTACCAATCTTCTGTGTTTATAACTCGCAAGTGTGTACCAATCTTCTGTGTTTATAACTGGCAAGTGTGTACCAATCTTCTGTGTTTATAACTGGCAAGTGTGTACCAATCTTCTGTATTTATAACTGACAAGTGTGTACCAATCTTCTGTGTTTATAACTGGCAAATGTGTACCAAAATTCTGTGTTTATAACTGACAAGTGAGCACCAATCATCTGTGTTTAAAACTGACAAGTATGCAGCAACCATCTGTGTTTATAACTGGCAAGTGTGCACCAATCATCTGTGTTTAAAACTGACAAGTATGCACCAACCATCTGTGTTTATAACTGACAAGTGTGCACCAATCATCTGTGTTTAAAACTGACAAGTTTGCACCAACCATCTGTGTTTATAACTGACAAGTATGCAGCAACCATCTGTGTTTATAACTGACAAGTGAGCAGAAACCTTCTGTATTTATAACTGACAAGTGTGCACCAATCTTCTGTGTTTATAACTGGCAAGTGTGCACCAACCTTCTGTGTTTATAACTGGCAAGTGTGCACCAACTTTCTGTGTTTATAACTGACAAGTGTGCACCACCCTTCTGTATTTATAGCTGGAAAGTGTGCACCAACCTTCTGTATTTATAACTGGCAAGTTTGCACCAAAACATTCTGTGTTTTCAACTGGAAAGTGTGCACCAACCTTCTGTGTTTTCAACTGGAAAGTGTGCACCAATATTCTGTGTTTATAACTGTGAAGTTTGCACCAACCTTCTGTGTTTTTAACTGGAAAGTGTGCACCAACCTTCTGTGTTTTCAACTGGAAAGTGTGCACCAATCTTCTGTGTTTATAACTGACAAGTGTGCACCAACCTTCTGTGTTTATAACTGACAAGTTTGAAACAATCATCTGTGTTTATAACTGGCAAGTGTGCACCAACCTTCTGTTTTATAACTGGCAAGTTTGCACCAATCATCTGTGTTTATAACTGACAAATGTGCACAAATATTATGTGTTTATAACTGACAAGTTGCACCAACCTTCTGTGTTTATAACTGACAAGCGTGCACCAAACTTCTGTGTTTATAACTGACAAGTGCGTACCAACCTTCTATGTTTATATCTAATAAGTGTGCACCAACCTTCTGTGTTTATATATAATAAGTGTGCACCAAACGTCTGTCTTTATAACTAACAAGTGTGCACCGATTTTCTGCGTTTATAACTTACAAGTGTGCGCCAACCTTCTGTGTTTATAACTGGCAACTTTGCACCAACTTTCTGTGTTTATAACTGGCAACTTTGCACCAACCTTCTGTGTTTATAACTGGCAACTTTGCACCAACCTTCTGTGTTTATAACTGGCAACTTTGCACCAACCTTCTGTGTTTATAACTGTCAACTTTGCACCTATCTTCTGTGTTTATAACTGGCAAGTGTGTACCAATCTTCTGTGTTTATAACTGGCAAGTGTGTACCAACTTCTGTGTTTATAAATGGCAAGTGTGTACCAATCTTATGTGTTTATAACTGGCTTGTGTGTACCAATCTTCTGTTTTAATAACTGGCAAGTGTGTACCAATCTTCTGTGTTTATAACTGGCAAGTGTGTACCAATCTTCTGTGTTTATAACTGGCAAGTGTGTACCAGTCTTCTGTGTTTATAACTGGCAAGTGTGTACCAACCTTCTGTGTCTATAACTGGCAAGTGTGTACCAATCTTCTGTGTTTATAACTGGCAAGTGTGTACCAACCTTCTGTGTTTATAACTGGCAAGTGTGTACCAATCTTCTGTGTTTATAACTGGC
This sequence comes from Megaustenia siamemsis, assembly GCA_032433765.1. NCBI lineage: Eukaryota > Metazoa > Mollusca > Gastropoda > Stylommatophora > Ariophantidae > Megaustenia > Megaustenia siamemsis. The sequence goes on from JAVIAB010000001.1 coordinate 45,680,185, forward strand.
AAATGTGTACCAACCTTCTGTGTTTATAACTGGCAAGTGTGTACCAATCTTCTGTTTTTATAACAGACAAGTGTGTACCAATCTTCTGTGTTTATAACTGACAAGTTTGTACCAAAATTCTGCGTTTATAACTAAGAAGTGTGCACCGATTTTCTGCGTTTATAACTGGCAAGTGTGTACCAATCAGCTGTGTTTACAACTGACAAGTTTGCACCAACCATCTGTGTTTATAACTGACAAGTATGCACCAACCATCTGTGTTTATAACTGACAAGTGAGCACCAACCTTCTGTATTTATAACTGACTAGTGTGCACCAATCTTCTGTGTTTATAACTGGCAAGTGTGTACCAATCTTCTGTGTTTATAACTCGCAAGTGTGTACCAATCTTCTGTGTTTATAACTGGCAAGTGTGTACCAATCTTCTGTGTTTAAAACTGGCAAGTGTGTACCAATCTTCTGTATTTATAACTGACAAGTGTGTACCAATCTTCTGTGTTTATAACTGGCAAATGTGTACCAAAATTCTGTGTTTATAACTGACAAGTGAGCACCAATCATCTGTGTTTAAAACTGACAAGTATGCAGCAACCATCTGTGTTTATAACTGGCAAGTGTGCACCAATCATCTGTGTTTAAAACTGACAAGTATGCACCAACCATCTGTGTTTATAACTGACAAGTGTGCACCAATCATCTGTGTTTAAAACTGACAAGTTTGCACCAACCATCTGTGTTTATAACTGACAAGTATGCAGCAACCATCTGTGTTTATAACTGACAAGTGAGCAGAAACCTTCTGTATTTATAACTGACAAGTGTGCACCAATCTTCTGTGTTTATAACTGGCAAGTGTGCACCAACCTTCTGTGTTTATAACTGGCAAGTGTGCACTAACCTTCTGTGTTTATAACTGACAAGTGTGCACCAACCTTCTGTGTTTATAACTGGCAAGTGTGCACCAACTTTCTGTGTTTATAACTGACAAGTGTGCACCACCCTTCTGTATTTATAGCTGGAAAGTGTGCACCAACCTTCTGTATTTATAACTGGCAAGTTTGCACCAACATTCTGTGTTTTCAACTGGAAAGTGTGCACCAACCTTCTGTGTTTTCAACTGGAAAGTGTGCACCAATATTCTGTGTTTATAACTGTGAAGTTTGCACCAACCTTCTGTGTTTTTAACTGGAAAGTGTGCACCAACCTTCTGTGTTTTCAACTGGAAAGTGTGAACCAATCTTCTGTGTTTATAACTGACAAGTGTGCACCAACCTTCTGTGTTTATAACTGACAAGTTTGAAACAATCATCTGTGTTTATAACTGGCAAGTGTGCACCAACCTTCTGTTTTTATAACTGGCATGTTTGCACCAATCATCTGTGTTTATAACTGACAAATGTGCACAAATATTATGTGTTTATAACTGACAAGTTGCACCAACCTTCTGTGTTTATAACTGACAAGCGTGCACCAAACTTCTGTGTTTATAACTGACAAGTGTGTACCAACCTTCTATGTTTATATCTAATAAGTGTGCACCAACCTTCTGTGTTTATATATAATAAGTGTGCACCAAACGTCTGTCTTTATAACTAACAAGTGTGCACCGATTTTCTGCGTTTATAACTTACAAATGTGCGCCAACCTTCTGTGTTTATAACTGGCAACTTTGCACCAACTTTCTGTGTTTATAACTGGCAACTTTGCACCAACCTTCTGTGTTTATAACTGGCAACTATGCACCAACCTTCTGTGTTTATAACTGTCAACTTTGCACCAATCTTATGTGTTTATAACTGGCTTGTGTGTACCAATCTTCTGTTTTAATAACTGGCAAGTGTGTACCAATCTTCTGTGTTTATAACTGGCAAGTGTGTACCAATCTTCTGTGTTTATAACTGGCAAGTGTGTACCAGTCTTCTGTGTTTATAACTGGCAAGTGTGTACCAACCTTCTGTGTCTATAACTGGCAAGTGTGTACCAATCTTCTGTGTTTATAACTGGCAAGTGTGTACCAATCTTCTGTGTTTATAACTGGCAAGTGTGTACCAATCTTCTGTGTTTATAACTGGCAAATGTGTACCAACCTTCTGTGTTTATAACTGGCAAGTGTGTACCAATCTTCTGTTTTTATAACAGATAAGTGTGTACCAATCTTCTGTGTTTATAACTGACAAGTTTGTACCAAAATTCTGCGTTTATAACTAAGAAGTGTGAACCGATTTTCTGCGTTTATAACTGGCAAGTGTGTACCAATCAGCTGTGTTTACAACTGACAAGTTTGCACCAACCATCTGTGTTTATAACTGACAAGTATGCACCAACCATCTGTGTTTATAACTGACAAGTGAGCACCAACCTTCTGTATTTATAACTGACAAGTGTGCACCAATCTTCTGTGTTTATAACTGGCAAGTGTGTACCAATCTTCTGTGTTTATAACTCGCAAGTGTGTACCAATCTTCTGTGTTTATAACTGGCAAGTGTGTACCAATCTTCTGTGTTTATAACTGGCAAGTGTGTACCAATCTTCTGTATTTATAACTGACAAGTGTGTACCAATCTTCTGTGTTTATAACTGGCAAATGTGTACCAAAATTCTGTGTTTATAACTGACAAGTGAGCACCAATCATCTGTGTTTAAAACTGACAAGTATGCAGCAACCATCTGTGTTTATAACTGACAAGTGTGCACCAACCTTCTGTGTTTATAACTGACAAGTTTGAAACAATCATCTGTGTTTATAACTGGCAAGTGTGCACCAACCTTCTGTTTTTATAACTGGCATGTTTGCACCAATCATCTGTGTTTATAACTGACAAATGTGCACAAATATTATGTGTTTATAACTGACAAGTTGCACCAACCTTCTGTGTTTATAACTGACAAGCGTGCACCAAACTTCTGTGTTTATAACTGACAAGTGTGTACCAACCTTCTATGTTTATATCTAATAAGTGTGCACCAACCTTCTGTGTTTATATATAATAAGTGTGCACCAAACGTCTGTCTTTATAACTAACAAGTGTGCACCGATTTTCTGCGTTTATAACTTACAAATGTGCGCCAACCTTCTGTGTTTATAACTGGCAACTTTGCACCAACTTTCTGTGTTTATAACTGGCAACTTTGCACCAACCTTCTGTGTTTATAACTGGCAACTATGCACCAACCTTCTGTGTTTATAACTGGCTTGTGTGTACCAATCTTCTGTTTTAATAACTGGCAAGTGTGTACCAATCTTCTGTGTTTATAACTGGCAAGTGTGTACCAATCTTCTGTGTTTATAACTGGCAAGTGTGTACCAGTCTTCTGTGTTTATAACTGGCAAGTGTGTACCAACCTTCTGTGTCTATAACTGGCAAGTGTGTACCAATCTTCTGTGTTTATAACTGGCAAGTGTGTACCAATCTTCTGTGTTTATAACTGGCAAGTGTGTACCAATCTTCTGTGTTTATAACTGGCAAATGTGTACCAACCTTCTGTGTTTATAACTGGCAAGTGTGTACCAATCTTCTGTTTTTATAACAGATAAGTGTGTACCAATCTTCTGTGTTTATAACTGACAAGTTTGTACCAAAATTCTGCGTTTATAACTAAGAAGTGTGAACCGATTTTCTGCGTTTATAACTGGCAAGTGTGTACCAATCAGCTGTGTTTACAACTGACAAGTTTGCACCAACCATCTGTGTTTATAACTGACAAGTATGCACCAACCATCTGTGTTTATAACTGACAAGTGAGCACCAACCTTCTGTATTTATAACTGACAAGTGTGCACCAATCTTCTGTGTTTATAACTGGCAAGTGTGTACCAATCTTCTGTGTTTATAACTCGCAAGTGTGTACCAATCTTCTGTGTTTATAACTGGCAAGTGTGTACCAATCTTCTGTGTTATAACTGGCAAGTGTGTACCAATCTTCTGTATTTATAACTGACAAGTGTGTACCAATCTTCTGTGTTTATAACTGGCAAATGTGTACCAAAATTCTGTGTTTATAACTGACAAGTGAGCACCAATCATCTGTGTTTAAAACTGACAAGTATGCAGCAACCATCTGTGTTTATAACTGGCAAGTGTGCACCAATCATCTGTGTTTAAAACTGACAAGTTTGCACCAACCATCTGTGTTTATAACTGACAAGTATGCAGCAACCATCTGTGTTTATAACTGACAAGTGAGCAGAAACCTTCTGTATTTATAACTGACAAGTGTGCACCAATCTTCTGTGTTTATAACTGGCAAGTGTGCACCAATCTTCTGTGTTTATAACTGGCAAGTGTGCACTAACCTTCTGTGTTTATAACTGACAAGTGTGCACCAACCTTCTGTGTTTATAACTGGCAAGTGTGCACCAACTTTCTGTGTTTATAACTGACAAGTGTGCACCACCCTTCTGTATTTATAGCTGGAAAGTGTGCACCAACCTTCTGTATTTATAACTGGCAAGTTTGCACCAACCTTCTGTGTTTTCAACTGGAAAGTGTGCACCAATATTCTGTGTTTATAACTGTGAAGTTTGCACCAACCTTCTGTGTTTTTAACTGGAAAGTGTGCACCAACCTTCTGTGTTTTCAACTGGAAAGTGTGCACCAATCTTCTGTGTTTATAACTGACAAGTGTGCACCAACCTTCTGTGTTTATAACTGACAAGTTTGAAACAATCATCTGTGTTTATAACTGGCAAGTGTGCACCAACCTTCTGTTTTTATAACTGGCAAGTTTGCACCAATCATCTGTGTTTATAACTGACAAATGTGCACAAATATTATGTGTTTATAACTGACAAGTTGCACCAACCTTCTGTGTTTATAACTGACAAGCGTGCACCAAACTTCTGTGTTTATAACTGACAAGTGTGTACCAACCTTCTATGTTTATATCTAATAAGTGTGCACCAACCTTCTGTGTTTATATATAATAAGTGTGCACCAAACGTCTGTCTTTATAACTAACAAGTGTGCACCGATTTTCTGCGTTTATAACTTACAAGTGTGCGCCAACCTTCTGTGTTTATAACTGGCAACTTTGCACCAACTTTCTGTGTTTATAACTGGCAACTTTGCACCAACCTTCTGTGTTTATAACTGGCAACTTTGCACCAACCTTCTGTGTTTATAACTGTCAACTTTGCACCTATCTTCTGTGTTTATAACTGGCAAGTGTGTACCAATCTTCTGTGTTTATAACTGGCAAGTGTGTACCAACTTCTGTGTTTATAAATGGCAAGTGTGTACCAATCTTATGTGTTTATAACTGGCTTGTGTGTACCAATCTTCTGTTTTAATAACTGGCAAGTGTGTACCAATCTTCTATGTTTATAACTGGCAAGTGTGTACCAATCTTCTGTGTTTATAACTGGCAAGTGTGTACCAGTCTTCTGTGTTTATAACTGGCAAGTGTGTACCAACCTTCTGTGTCTATAACTGGCAAGTGTGTACCAATCTTCTGTGTTTATAACTGGCAAGTGTGTACCAATCTTCTGTGTTTATAACTGGCAAATGTGTACCAACCTTCTGTGTTTATAACTGGCAAGTGTGTACCAATCTTCTGTTTTTATAACAGATAAGTGTGTACCAATCTTCTGTGTTTATAACTGACAAGTTTGTACCAAAATTCTGCGTTTATAACTAAGAAGTGTGCACCGATTTTCTGCGTTTATAACTGGCAAGTGTGTACCAATCAGCTGTGTTTACAACTGACAAGTTTGCACCAACCATCTGTGTTTATAACTGACAAGTATGCACAACCATCTGTGTTTATAACTGACAAGTGAGCACCAACCTTCTGTATTTATAACTGACAAGTGTGCACCAATCTTCTGTGTTTATAACTGGCAAGTGTGTACCAATCTTCTGTGTTTATAACTCGCAAGTGTGTACCAATCTTCTGTGTTTATAACTGGCAAGTGTGTACCAATCTTCTGTGTTTATAACTGGCAAGTGTGTACCAATCTTCTGTATTTATAACTGACAAGTGTGTACCAATCTTCTGTGTTTATAACTGGCAAATGTGTACCAAAATTCTGTGTTTATAACTGACAAGTGAGCACCAATCATCTGTGTTTAAAACTGACAAGTATGCAGCAACCATCTGTGTTTATAACTGGCAAGTGTGCACCAATCATCTGTGTTTAAAACTGACAAGTATGCACCAACCATCTGTGTTTATAACTGACAAGTGTGCACCAATCATCTGTGTTTAAAACTGACAAGTTTGCACCAACCATCTGTGTTTATAACTGACAAGTATGCAGCAACCATCTGTGTTTATAACTGACAAGTGAGCAGAAACCTTCTGTATTTATAACTGACAAGTGTGCACCAATCTTCTGTGTTTATAACTGGCAAGTGTGCACCAACCTTCTGTGTTTATAACTGGCAAGTGTGCACTAACCTTCTGTGTTTATAACTGGCAAGTGTGCACCAACCTTCTGTGTTTATAACTGGCAAGTGTGCACCAACTTTCTGTGTTTATAACTGACAAGTGTGCACCACCCTTCTGTATTTATAGCTGGAAAGTGTGCACCAACCTTCTGTATTTATAACTGGCAAGTTTGCACCAACATTCTGTGTTTTCAACTGGAAAGTGTGCACCAACCTTCTGTGTTTTCAACTGGAAAGTGTGCACCAATATTCTGTGTTTATAACTGTGAAGTTTGCACCAACCTTCTGTGTTTTTAACTGGAAAGTGTGCACCAACCTTCTGTGTTTTCAACTGGAAAGTGTGCACCAATCTTCTGTGTTTATAACTGACAAGTGTGCACCAACCTTCTGTGTTTATAACTGACAAGTTTGAAACAATCATCTGTGTTTATAACTGGCAAGTGTGCACCAACCTTCTGTTTTTATAACTGGCAAGTTTGCACCAATCATCTGTGTTTATAACTGACAAATGTGCACAAATATTATGTGTTTATAACTGACAAGTTGCACCAACCTTCTGTGTTTATAACTGACAAGCGTGCACCAAACTTCTGTGTTTATAACTGACAAGTGTGTACCAACCGTCTATGTTTATATCTAATAAGTGTGCACCAACCTTCTGTGTTTATATATAATAAGTGTGCACCAAACGTCTGTCTTTATAACTAACAAGTGTGCACCGATTTTCTGCGTTTATAACTTACAAGTGTGCGCCAACCTTCTGTGTTTATAACTGGCAACTTTGCACCAACTTTCTGTGTTTATAACTGGCAACTTTGCACCAACCTTCTGTGTTTATAACTGGCAACTTTGCACCAACCTTCTGTGTTTATAACTGTCAACTTTGCACCTATCTTCTGTGTTTATAACTGGCAAGTGTGTACCAATCTTCTGTGTTTATAACTGGCAAGTGTGTACCAACTTCTGTGTTTATAAATGGCAAGTGTGTACCAATCTTATGTGTTTATAACTGGCTTGTGTGTACCAATCTTCTGTTTTAATAACTGGCAAGTGTGTACCAATCTTCTGTGTTTATAACTGGCAAGTGTGTACCAATCTTCTGTGTTTATAACTGGCAAGTGTGTACCAGTCTTCTGTGTTTATAACTGGCAAGTGTGTACCAACCTTCTGTGTCTATAACTGGCAAGTGTGTACCAATCTTCTGTGTTTATAACTGGCAAGTGTGTACCAACCTTCTGTATTTATAACTGACAAGTGTGCACCAATCTTCTGTGTTTATAACTGGCAAGTGTGTACCAATCTTCTGTGTTTATAACTCGCAAGTGTGTACCAATCTTCTGTGTTTATAACTGGCAAGTGTGTACCAATCTTCTGTGTTTATAACTGGCAAGTGTGTACCAATCTTCTGTATTTATAACTGACAAGTGTGTACCAATCTTCTGTGTTTATAACTGGCAAATGTGTACCAAAATTCTGTGTTTATAACTGACAAGTGAGCACCAATCATCTGTGTTTAAAACTGACAAGTATGCAGCAACCATCTGTGTTTATAACTGGCAAGTGTGCACCAATCATCTGTGTTTAAAACTGACAAGTATGCACCAACCATCTGTGTTTATAACTGACAAGTGTGCACCAATCATCTGTGTTTAAAACTGACAAGTTTGCACCAACCATCTGTGTTTATAACTGACAAGTATGCAGCAACCATCTGTGTTTATAACTGACAAGTGAGCAGAAACCTTCTGTATTTATAACTGACAAGTGTGCACCAATCTTCTGTGTTTATAACTGGCAAGTGTGCACCAACCTTCTGTGTTTATAACTGGCAAGTGTGCACTAACCTTCTGTGTTTATAACTGGCAAGTGTGCACCAACCTTCTGTGTTTATAACTGGCAAGTGTGCACCAACTTTCTGTGTTTATAACTGACAAGTGTGCACCACCCTTCTGTATTTATAGCTGGAAAGTGTGCACCAACCTTCTGTATTTATAACTGGCAAGTTTGCACCAACATTCTGTGTTTTCAACTGGAAAGTGTGCACCAACCTTCTGTGTTTTCAACTGGAAAGTGTGCACCAATATTCTGTGTTTATAACTGTGAAGTTTGCACCAACCTTCTGTGTTTTTAACTGGAAAGTGTGCACCAACCTTCTGTGTTTTCAACTGGAAAGTGTGCACCAATCTTCTGTGTTTATAACTGACAAGTGTGCACCAACCTTCTGTGTTTATAACTGACAAGTTTGAAACAATCATCTGTGTTTATAACTGGCAAGTGTGCACCAACCTTCTGTTTTTATAACTGGCAAGTTTGCACCAATCATCTGTGTTTATAACTGACAAATGTGCACAAATATTATGTGTTTATAACTGACAAGTTGCACCAACCTTCTGTGTTTATAACTGACAAGCGTGCACCAAACTTCTGTGTTTATAACTGACAAGTGTGTACCAACCGTCTATGTTTATATCTAATAAGTGTGCACCAACCTTCTGTGTTTATATATAATAAGTGTGCACCAAACGTCTGTCTTTATAACTAACAAGTGTGCACCGATTTTCTGCGTTTATAACTTACAAGTGTGCGCCAACCTTCTGTGTTTATAACTGGCAACTTTGCACCAACTTTCTGTGTTTATAACTGGCAACTTTGCACCAACCTTCTGTGTTTATAACTGGCAACTTTGCACCAACCTTCTGTGTTTATAACTGTCAACTTTGCACCTATCTTCTGTGTTTATAACTGGCAAGTGTGTACCAATCTTCTGTGTTTATAACTGGCAAGTGTGTACCAACTTCTGTGTTTATAAATGGCAAGTGTGTACCAATCTTATGTGTTTATAACTGGCTTGTGTGTACCAATCTTCTGTTTTAATAACTGGCAAGTGTGTACCAATCTTCTGTGTTTATAACTGGCAAGTGTGTACCAATCTTCTGTGTTTATAACTGGCAAGTGTGTACCAGTCTTCTGTGTTTATAACTGGCAAGTGTGTACCAACCTTCTGTGTCTATAACTGGCAAGTGTGTACCAATCTTCTGTGTTTATAACTGGCAAGTGTGTACCAACCTTCTGTGTTTATAACTAGCAAGTGTGTACCAATCTTCTGTGTTTATAACTGGCAAATGTGTACCAACCTTCTGTGTTTATAACTGGCAAGTGTGTACCAATCTTCTGTTTTTATAACAGATAAGTGTGTACCAATCTTCTGTGTTTATAACTGACAAGTTTGTACCAAAATTCTGCGTTTATAACTAAGAAGTGTGCACCGATTTTCTGCGTTTATAACTGGCAAGTGTGTACCAATCAGCTGTGTTTACAATTGACAAGTTTGCACCAACCATCTGTGTTTATAACTGACAAGTATGCACCAACCATCTGTGTTTATAACTGACAAGTGAGCACCAACCTTCTGTATTTATAACTGACAAGTGTGCACCAATCTTCTGTGTTTATAACTGGCAAGTGTGTACCAATCTTCTGTGTTTATAACTCGCAAGTGTGTACCAATCTTCTGTGTTTATAACTGGCAAGTGTGTACCAATCTTCTGTGTTTATAACTGGCAAGTGTGTACCAACTTCTGTGTTTATAAATGGCAAGTGTGTACCAATCTTATGTGTTTATAACTGCCTTGTGTACCAATCTTCTGTTTAATAACTGGCAAGTGTGTACCAATCATCTGTGTTTAAAACTGACAAGTATGCAGCAACCATCTGTGTTTATAACTGGCAAGTGTGCACCAGCACGTCCTCTCTCTCCGTCTGCCCATCTCCAAGTCTTCTAACCAAGTCTTCTAATGTTCTCCGGTCTTCCAACAGCACGTCCTCTCTCTCCGTCTGCCCATCTCCAAGTCTTCCAACAGCACGTCCTCTCTCTCCGTCTGCCCATCTCCAAGTCTTCTAACCAAGTCTTCTAATATTCTCCGGTCTTCCAACAGCACGTCCTCTCTCTCCGTCTGCCCATCTCCAAGTCTTCCAACAGCACGTCCTCTCTCTCCGTCTGCCCATCTCCAAGTCTTCCAACAGCACGTCCTCTCTCTCCGTCTGCCCATCTCCAAGTCTTCCAACAGCACGTCCTCTCTCTCCGTCTGCCCATCTCCAAGTCTTCCAACAGCACGTCCTCTCTCTCCGTCTGCCCATCTCCAAGTCTTCCAACAGCACGTCCTCTCTCTCCGTCTGCCCATCTCCAAGTCTTCCAACAGCACGTAATCTCTCTCCGTCTGCCCATCTCCAAGTCTTCCAACAGCACGTCCTCTCTCTCCGTCCGCCCATCTCCAAATCTTCCAACAGCACGTCCTCTCTCTCCGTCTGCCCATCTCCAAGTCTTCCAACAGCACGTCCTCTCTCTCCGTCTGCCCATCTCCAAGTCTTCCAACAGCACGTCCTCTCTCTCCGTCTGCCCATCTCCAAGTCTTCTAACAGCACGTCCTCTCTCTCCGTCTGCCCATCTCCAAGTCTTCCAACAGCACGTCCTCTCTCTCCGTCTGCCCATCTCCAAGTCTTCCAACAGCACGTCCTCTCTCTCCGTCTGCCCATCTCCAAGTCTTCCAACAGCACGTCCTCTCTCTCCGTCTGCCCATCTCCAAGTCTTCCAACAGCACGTCCTCTCTCTCCGTCTGCCCATCTCCAAGTCTTCTAACAGCACGTCCTCTCCGTCTGCCCATCTCCAAGTCTTCCAACAGCACGTCCTCTCTCTCCGTCTGCCCATCTCCAAGTCTTCCAACAGCACGTCCTCTCTCTCCGTCCGCCCATCTCCAAGTCTTTCAACAGCACGTCCTCTCTCTCCGTCTGCCCATCTCCAAGTCTTCTAACAGCACGTCCTCTCTCTCCGTCTGCCCATCTCCAAGTCTTCCAACAGCACGTCCTCTCTCTCCGTCTGCCCATCTCCAAGTCTTCCAACAGCACGTCCTCTCTCTCCGTCTGCCCATCTCCAAGTCTTCCAACAGCACGTCCTCTCTCTCCGTCTGCCCATCTCCAAGTCTTCCAACAGCACGTCCTCTCTCTCCGTCCGCCCATCTCCAAGTCTTCCAACAGCACGTCCTCTCTCTCCGTCTGCCCATCTCCAAGTCTTCCAACAGCACGTCCTCTCTCTCCGTCCGCCCATCTCCAAGTCTTCCAACAGCACGTCCTCTCTCTCCGTCTGCCCATCTCCAAGTCTTCCAACAGCACGTCCTCTCTCTCCGTCCGCCCATCTCCAAGTCTTCCAACAGCACGTCCTCTCTCTCCGTCTGCCCATCTCCAAGTCTTCCAACAGCACGTCCTCTCTCTCCGTCTGCCCATCTCCAATTCTTCCAACAGCACGTCCTCTCTCTCCGTCCGCCCATCTCCAAGTCTTCCAACAGCACGTCCTCTCTCTCCGTCCGCCCATCTCCAAGTCTTCCAACAGCACGTCCTCTCTCTCCGTCTGCCCATCTCCAAGTCTTCCAACAGCACGTCCTCTCTCTCCGTCCGCCCATCTCCAAGTCTTCCAACAGCACGTCCTCTCTCTCCGTCCGCCCATCTCCAAGTCTTCCAACAGCACGTCCTCTCTCTCCGTCCGCCCATCTCCAAGTCTTCCAACAGCACGTCCTCTCTCTCCGTCCGCCCATCTCCAAGTCTTCCAACAGCACGTCCTCTCTCTCCGTCTGCCCATCTCCAAGTCTTCCAACAGCACGTCCTCTCTCTCCGTCCGCCCATCTCCAAGTCTTCCAACAGCACGTCCTCTCTCTCCGTCTGCCCATCTCCAAGTCTTCCAACAGCACGTCCTCTCTCTCCGTCTGCCCATCTCCAAGTCTTCCAACAGCACGTCCTCTCTCTCCGTCTGCCCATCTCCAAGTCTTCCAACAGCACGTCCTCTCTCTCCGTCCGCCCATCTCCAAGTCTTCCAACAGCACGTCCTCTCTCTCCGTCCGCCCATCTCCAAGTCTTCCAACAGCACGTCCTCTCTCTCCGTCCGCCCATCTCCAAGTCTTCCAACAGCACGTCCTCTCTCTCCGTCTGCCCATCTCCAAGTCTTCCAACAGCACGTCCTCTCTCTCCGTCTGCCCATCTCCAAGTCTTCCAACAGCACGTCCTCTCTCTCCGTCCGCCCATCTCCAAGTCTTCCAACAGCACGTCCTCTCTCTCCGTCTGCCCATCTCCAAGTCTTCCAACAGCACGTCCTCTCTCTCCGTCTGCCCATCTCCAAGTCTTCCAACAGCACGTCCTCTCTCTCCGTCCGCCCATCTCCAAGTCTTCCAACAGCACGTCCTCTCTCTCCGTCCGCCCATCTCCAAGTCTTCCAACAGCACGTCCTCTCTCTCCGTCTGCCCATCTCCAAGTCTTCTAACCAAGTGATTTATCATCGTGGTCCCTTCCCAACCGTTTCCATCTCCACGTCATACAGATTCCGTCATAGATTCCTATTTCGTCATTTCTTCTTCAGTATACTTCTGTCCTTAATCTTTTCTTCCTCATCCTTCATCTCTTAGTGTGCAATTCTCGGTCATACTATTTCCCCTGCTATACAACTCGCTCCTAACATGTGCTGGTCGTTGCCACAACTAACGACCATTCACTTCTATCTATACATTCCCTGTTATAATATAACGTTCTAATGTTAGCCATGTATTGAAGGAATATAACGTTCTAATGTTAACCATGTATTGAAGGAATATAACGTTCTAATGTTAGCCATTTATTGAAGGAATATAACGTTCTAATGTTAGCTATGTATTGAAGGAATATAACATTCTTGTGTTAGCCATGAAATGAAGGAATATAACGTTCTAATGTTAGCCATGTATTGAAGGAATATAACGTTCTTGTATTAGCCATGTATTGAAGGAATATAACGTTCAGGTGTTAGTCATGTATTGAAGGAATATAACGTTCTTGTGTTAGCCATGTACTGAAGGAATATAACGTTTTAATGTTAGCCATGTACACTGGGAATATAACGTTCTTGTGTTAGCCATGTACTGAAGGAATATAACGTTCAGGTGTTAGCCATGTATTGAATGAATATAACGTTCGGGTGTTAGCCGTGTATTAATGGGATATAACGTTACACCGGCTGCACTAGGCCACGAATCATCAATAAAATGTATGCGAAACATAGTGGTGAAGATTGTTATTGAATAACTGAAGTTAAAGTTCAATAAATAACAATAGCAATGTAGATATAAAACTGTAAATATAATTAAAGCATCGTCGCGTCATATATGATTAGATGTGGCAGAAAATGTCACAAACAGGTATGTGATCTTACCAATATCAACGCTGGCGAGGAGTGAACACCGGTGCCTGCGTCATTCAGAGGGACATTCACGTGTATTGTCATTATCATCATCATCATCATCATCGAGTGCCATTTCCGCAACGAAGGTTGGCTACCATGGAACGCCATTCTGCTCTGTCTCTTGCTTTGATGGTGCAGGTTGTCATAGGCTGGTTTGTCCATCTTTTGGTGTTACTCGTCCATGTTAGTCTTGGTCTGCTTCTACCTCTTTTACCTTGTATTTTCCCCTCCAAGATTACTTTTATTAGGCTGTTGTGTCTTTTAACATGGCCCAATAATTGCATTTGTCTTGCTTGAATTGTGTTTAGTAGTTCTCTTTTCATTTTTAGTTGTTTAAAGACTTCATCGTTTGTTTTCTTTTCTTTCCATCCAATTCTACCTATTCTTCTATATATCCACATTTCAAAGGCTTCCATTCTCTGTTCTGTTTTCTTGTCTAGAGTCCATGTTTCTGCAGTATATCGGAATGTTGAGAAGATATAACGTTTTACTATTCTTTGTTTTAATTGCTGTTATTTATTTTGATATTACTATATTTTTCATGGCATTAAAATTACTTTTTGCCATTCCTATTCATTTGTTTATTTCAGTTGTACATTTTACATCACTGGTTATAGTATGTCCAAGGTAGTTGTAGTTCTAAACTGTCTCCATGTCTATTCCTTCAATTTTGATATCTACTTGTGGGTTTTGAGTATTTTCTTTGTTTATGATCATAGTTTTAGTCTTTTTGATATTCATATCTTGTCTAGTTGGAAAGATAAGAATAAAACTGCGGAAGGCACAGAAATCCCCAAGAAATATAAAATTAGAACTAGATATACTTAGAGTAGATAAAAGGATGAGCTATAAGTATGGCACGATAGTACAAAATAGATATAATGCTATTGAGAAAATACAGGACATCGAAGAGCAGTGGGAAATGCTCAAACAATCGACTCAACAAACATCAAAAGAACGTTATACCAGTGACCAAAAGAATCAACAAAAAGAAATGGATGACAGAAGAAATATTACAACTAATGGATGAAAGAAGAAAACAAAGAACAACGGACATACATAATATTGCACAAAGAGATCCAGAACAAATGCAGAGAAGCAAATGAAGGATGGTTAAAACAGAAATGTGAATAAATGGAAAAACAACAAAAGACTCAAAATTTATGCACAATCAGTTAAATGAATTAACAGGAAGAAAAGAAGTCAAAGTTTCAGGATGTGTAAAGTCAAAGGAAGGAAATATAATAATGGGACTGGAGAAGACAATAGAAGGATGGACAGAATATATCAGTCATCTCTATGATGATGAAAGACCAAAGTTAAACAATTCAAACAAAGGCACAGGACCACCAATTATGCAGAGTGAAGTGGAAGACACAATTCAACACATGAAAAGAGGCAAAGCTCCAGGTCCCGACAATATAACAATCGAAGAGATAAATGCATTAGGAGAGCTGGGAGTACAAGTCATAACAAAATTACTCAATGACATATATAACACTGGACACATTCCCGAAGATCTACTAAAATCTATCTTTGTAGCCATACCGAAGAAGTCAGCCGCCGCTGATTGTGAAGACCATTGCACTATTAGTCTCATGAGCCATATGACTAAAATATTACTAAGAATCATCATGAGACGTGTAAGAAACACAATAAAACCAGAAATATGTGAGGAACAATGTGGATTTGTGGAGGGAAAGGGCACCAATAATGCAATGTACATCTTATATACATTGATAGAAAGATCTATAGAGGTAAAGAAAGATCTATATATGTGCTTTATAGACTACACAAAAGCATTTGACAAAGTAAAGCATGTGGAAATAATCAATATGCTGGAGAAATTAAACATTGATGGCAAGGATCTGCGAATCATAAAAAACATATACTGGCAACAAACAGCAGCAATACGAATTAATAACCAAACTGGACAATTTCAACTTATAAAACAAGGAGTCAGACAAGGCTGTGTTCTGTCGCCGGATTTGTTTTCACTTTACAGCGAATATATTATGAGATCAATAGTAGACAAAAAGGAATTGAAGTGAACGGTCACAACATAAATAATTTGCGATATGCGGATGACACAGTCTTAATAGCAGAGACAGAGAATGAACTACAAGAAATGATAGACATAATAGTAAAAGAAAGCAACAAGAAAGGTCTCAGTCTGAATAGTAAGAAAACAAAAGTAATGATCATATCGAAGTAACAATCATCACTAGCATGCAGCATAAAACTAAACATGACAAATCTGAAACAAGTGCAACGCGTCAAATACTTGGACACAATAATAAAATCGGATGGAAGATGCACCACGGAAATAAAAAGTAGAATAGCTCAGACCAAAATAGCATTTCAGAAAATGAAAAATATCTTATGCAACAAATCTATGTCAATAGAAATGAGAAAGAGAGTTCATCGGCGCTATATAGAACCAATTCTGACCTATGGAAGCGAATCATGGACAGTAGACAAACAAATGAAAAGACGATTAGAAGCCACAGAGATGGGATATCTCAGAAGAATGCTGAAAGTTCTCTGGGCAGCTAAAAAGACCAATGAGAAAGTTCTCAAAGAGGCCAACACAAAAGGCAGCTCTTAAAAAACATCAGAAAGAAACAATCAACATTTTTCGAGCACATCATGAGAAGAGGAAAGTTGGAATACTTGGTTACAACTGGAAAAATAAAAGGAAAGAGAGATCGCGGACGACAAAGAGAAAAAATACTAAATAGCTTGGTGTCATGGCATGGAAAGCAGTCAACAACAGAACTTATACGATGCACTGTAGATAGAAGATTGTGGAAGGACATGATCGCCTACGCCAACCGGTATGGTACATGATGATGATCTAGTCCATATTTTTTGCTTGGCATGTTCATTACAATAAGTAATTGTTGTAGATCTTTAGGATTTTCTGCTAGTAGTAGTATCTTCTATGTATTTCTCTGAGCATAACAATAGCCTCTACTGTAATGAAATGTGTTAGACGATTGATAAGAAACAGTCTGAGAGATAAGATCAGAAAAGAAGAACTGAGAAAAAATCTAGGAATGGCTCCCGCCATAGAATATATAAAGAAACAACAGATAAAATGGTTTGGCCGCGTGACAAGGCAGAGTGATAAAAACACAACATAAAGAGCCTTCAGCAAACGTTGTGAGAACACCAGACCCAATGGAAAAAGATGGATGGATGGAATATTAGAAGCACTATGAAGCATAACAGCAGCAGAGGCGAACAGAAGAGCAAAAGACCGCAAATTATATCTCCCCTCGGCGCTGAAAGGCAAATGAAGAAGGAAAGAAGAAGAAGATAACAGTATCATCAGCATATCTTAGGTTATTGTTTCTCTTTCCATTAATGTTTAGGTCTGGCATCTCTATGAAGTTTTTAAAGATTTGCTCAGTGTTTGGATTGAACAAGCTTGGTGATAGGATGCATCCCTGTCTTACTCCTCTTTTTATATCAATGGGTGTAGAGTTCTCTTTGTTATATTTTATTATTGCTGTTTGCTCCCAGTATAAATTATATATTAGTCGTATGTCTGTGTCATCTAGGTGTATATATTTTTAGGCAGTCTATATATTTATTGTCACACTCGACAGGAAATGTAGAGAACAGAACTCAGTCGTGGTTAATACGGAGGTCAACGGTCTCAGCTGCGATAACACCTATGAGAAAGATGCAGTCATCTATGCATACGGATCTGTAATACGACACCAAATGAGTGCAAGGGCATTTACAGCACACTCGGCAGCGAAATAGTCAAGGAAGACAGTGGTGCATACGTTATGACCATGAGTAGCATGACGATGGAGTGATAACAGTGACCAGAGCATTCATCTGGTTAGAGTCACAAGACTTACACCCACGCCTGCATATTGAGTGATTCGATGAGTATGATAAAAAAAAAAAGTGGAAGCGGGCTTGGTACGCAGGAAATGGTTAGAGTCATTGCAGAAGTCAAAAACACGAAAAGTTACCTTTATCTACGTCCCAGGTAATGCGGGAGTACGGGGAAATGAAAGAACGGACAATGGATCTGGAGGACATCATCAATGCCCTCCGAGATGTGGGAAGGGCACATGCCTTCGACAACCATAAGTCTACGTCACTACTTCGGATGGAAGAGATGGGACTTAAGATGGGCACAGCTGAAAACAATAAACTTAATTTGGCGTGTAAGAAGACTTATCAACCAACACAGAACTGGAGTCGTCTGTCGCTGGACACTGCGGGACTTGCTGAGGAGAGGATCTGAGCACATATGGATAGGTTCGGAGTGCAATTTTGATGACCCGCAAATAACTCATTTTTATCATGACCATAATATTTATCTTCGGCTTTTGATTTTTGGCGTAATGTAGTCAGCATTACGCCCGTGCCGCTTTACTTTCCAAGAAAATATCCGGTACCCATTTTAAGCTGGGTGAACCTGGAAGCCGTCAATTAGGATCAAACCCGATCTTTTATCCTGACACATGTAAATGGGCAGACATATATTCTGCAATTTAAGGTGCCATAGAAGAATGTGGTGTTTCTGCCAAATTGTCTGCTGTGTGTGCCGATGATTGCAAGGCTTTTATTGGTACAAATATTGGTTTTGTTGAACTTCTAGGGCACAATATTGACGCACCTACATTGCAATATGTGTCAAGAGGCCTTTGTGCAAAGCCCTTAAAGCTAAAAGACACAATGGCTGCTGTAGTGAACATACCACATTTGATTAGAGAAGGACACCTCTCTAACTCACACGAAGTTTCTATCATTTTGAAATTAAATTCTAGCTACAGTGATCTCCTGCTCCGTACAGAAGTAAGAGATGGTTAAGTAGAGGGAAATGGTTCATAATATTGTTATACCCTGAAGGATGACGTTTTTGACTTCATTCTAAACAACTTACCATGTTCCGCCGATCTGCAACATAAACTCAAAGATATTAATTTCGTTCATAACTTGGCACATATATAATATAATATCTCACACATATAACTTTATATTTGTATGTATTGAATTTGCAGCTACATGGGGAAAAGGAAATGATTTTTTTTAAATGATGGGTTATGGTGATGGTTTTAAAAAGAAAATGAATGAAGATGTTGTGAAAAGAGAAGAAAATGTTGATGTCAGAGATTGAAAGTTGTCAGAGATTGAAAGTTGTAAGCTGTTGTTGTTGTCAGAGATAGAAAGTTGTCAGAGATAGAAAGTTGTAAGCTGTTGTTGTCAGAGATAGAAAGTTGTCAGAGATAGGAAGTTGTAAGCTGTTGTTGTTGTCAGAGATAGAAAGTTGTCAGAGATTGAAAGTTGTAAGCTGTTGTTGTTGTCAGAGATAGAAAGTTGTCAGAGATAAAAAGTTGTAAGCTGTTGTTGTCAGAGATAGAAAGTTGTCAGAGATAGGAAGTTGTAAGCTGTTGTTGTTGTCAGAGATAGAAAGTTGTCAGAGATTGAAAGTTGTAAGCTGTTGTTGTTGTCAGAGATAGAAAGTTGTCAGAAATAGAAAGTTGTAAGCTGTTGTTGTTGTTGTTAGAGATAGAAAGTTGTCAGAGATAGAAAGCTGTAAGCTGTTGTTGTTGTTAGAGATAGAAAGTTGTCAGAGATAGAAAGTTGTCAGAGATAGAAAGTTGTCAGAGATAGAAAGCTGTAAGCTGTTGTTGTTGTTGTTAGAGATAGAAAGTTGTCAGAGATAGAAAATTGTAAGATGTTGTTGTTGTTGTTAGATATAGAAAGTTGTCAGAGATAGAAAGCTGTAAGCTGTTGTTGTTGTTGTTAGAGATAGAAAGTTGTCAGAGATAGAAAGTTGTCAGAGATAGAAAGTTGTCAGAGATAGAAAGTTGTCAGAGATAGAAAGCTGTAAGCTGTTGTTGTTGTTGTTGTTAGAGATAGAAAATTGTCAGAGATAGAAGGTTGTCAGAGATAGAAAGTTGTCAGAGATAGAAAGCTGTAAGCTGTTGTTGTTGTTGTTAGAGATAGAAAGTTGTCAGAGATAGAAATTTGTAAGCTGTTGTTGTTGTTGTTAGAGATAGAAAGTTGTCAGAGATAGAAAGTTGTCAGAGATAGAAAGTTGTCAGAGATAGGAAGTTGTAAGCTGTTGTTGTTGTCAGAGATAGAATGTTATCAGAGATAGTAAGTTGTAAGCTGTTGTTGTTGTCAGAAATAGAAAGTTGTCAGAGATAGAAAGTTGTAAGCTGTTGTTGTTGTCAGAGATAGAAAGTTGTCAGAGATAGGAAGTTGTAAGCTGTTGTTGTTGTCAGAAATAGAAAGTTGTCAGAGATATGAAGTTGTAAGCTGTTGTTGTTGTCAGAGATAGAAAGTTGTCAGAGATAGAAAGTTGTCAGAGATAGAAAGTTGTCAGAGATAGAAAGTTGTAAGCTGTTGTTGTTGTCAGAGATAGAAAGTTGTCAGAGATAGAAAGTTGTCAGAGATAGAAAGTTGTCAGAGATAGAAAGTTGTCAGAGATAGAAAGTTGTAAGCTGTTGTTGTTGTTGTCAAAGATAGAAAGTTGTCAGAGATAGAAAGCTGTAAGCTGTTGTTGTTGTCAGAGATAGAAAGTTGTCAGAGATAGGAAGTTGTAAGCTGTTGTTGTTGTCAGAGATAGAAAGTTGTCAGAGATATAAAGTTGTCAGAGATAGGAAGTTGTAAGCTGTTGTTGTTGTCAGAGATAGAAAGTTGTCAGAGATTGAAAGTTGTAAGCTGTTGTTGTTGTCAGAGATAGAAAGTTGTCAGAGATAGAAAGTTGTAAGCTGTTGTTGTTGTCAGAGATAGAAAGTTGTCAGAGATAGAAAGTTGTAAGCTATTGTTGTTGTCAGAGATAGAAAGTTGTCAGAGATAGAAAGTTGTAAGCTGTTGTTGTTGTCAGAGATAAAAAGTTGTCAGAGGTAGAAGGTTGTCAGAGATAGAAAGTTGTCAGAGATAGAAAGCTGTAAGCTGTTGTTGTTGTTGTTGTTAGAGATAGAAAGTTGTCAGAGATAGAAAGTTGTAAGCTGTTGTTGTTGTCAGAGATAGAAAGTTGTCAGAGATAGGAAGTTGTAAGCTGTTGTTGTTGTCAGAGATAGAAAGTTGTCAGAGATAGAAAGTTGTCAGAGATAGAAAGTTGTCAGAGATAGAAAGTTGTCAGAGATAGGAAGTTGTAAGCTGTTGTTGTTGTCAGAGATAGAATGTTATCAGAGATAGTAAGTTGTAAGCTGTTGTTGTTGTCAGAAATAGAAAGTTGTCAGAGATAGAAAGTTGTAAGCTGTTGTTGTTGTCAGAGATAGAAAGTTGTCAGAGATAGGAAGTTGTAAGCTGTTGTTGTTGTCAGAGATAGAAAGTTGTCAGAGATAGAAAGTTGTCAGAGATAGAAAGTTGTCAGAGATAGAAAGTTGTAAGCTGTTGTTGTTGTCAGAGATAGAAAGTTGTCAGAGATAGAAAGTTGTCAGAGATAGAAAGTTGTCAGAGATAGAAAGTTGTCAGAGATAGAAAGTTGTAAGCTGTTGTTGTTGTTGTCAAAGATAGAAAGTTGTCAGAGATAGAAAGCTGTAAGCTGTTGTTGTTGTCAGAGATAGAAAGTTGTCAGAGATAGGAAGTTGTAAGCTGTTGTTGTTGTCAGAGATAGAAAGTTGTCAGAGATATAAAGTTGTCAGAGATAGGAAGTTGTAAGTTGTTGTTGTTGTCAGAGATAGAAAGTTGTCAGAGATTGAAAGTTGTAAGCTGTTGTTGTTGTTGTCAGAGATAGAAAGTTGTCAGAGATAGAAAGTTGTAAGCTGTTGTTGTTGTCAGAGATAGAAAGTTGTCAGAGATAGAAAGTTGTAAGCTATTGTTGTTGTCAGAGATAGAAAGTTGTCAGAGATAGAAAGTTGTAAGCTGTTGTTGTTGTCAGAGATAGAAAGGTCTCAGAGATAGAAAGTTTTAAGCTGTTGTTGTTGTCAGAGATAAAAAGTTGTCAGAGGTAGAAGGTTGTCAGAGATAGGAAGTTGTCAGAGATAGAAAGCTGTAAGCTGTTGTTGTTGTTGTTGTTAGAGATAGAAAGTTGTCAGAGATAGAAAGTTGTAAGCTGTTGTTGTTGTCAGAGATAGAAAGTTGTCAGAGATAGGAAGTTGTAAGCTGTTGTTGTTGTCAGAGATAGAAAGTTGTCAGAGATAGGAAGTTGTAAGCTGTTGTTGTTGTCAGAGATAGAAAGTTGTCAGAGATAGGAAGTTGTAAGCTGTTGTTGTTGTCAGAGATAGAAAGTTGTCAGAGATAGGAAGTTGTAAGCTGTTGTTGTTGTCAGAAATAGAAAGTTGTCAGAGATAGAAAGTTGTCAGAGATAGAAAGTTGTCAGAGATAGAAAGTTGTCAGAGATAGAAAGTTGTAAACTGTTGTTGTTGTCAGAGATAGAAAGTTGCCAGAGATAGAAAGTTGTCAGAGATAGAATGTTGTCAGAGATAGAAAGTTGTCAGAGATAGAAAGTTGTAAGCTGTTGTTGTTGTCAGAGATAGAAAGTTGTCAGAGATAGAAAGCTGTAAGCTGTTGTTGTTGTCAGAGATAGAAAGTTGTCAGAGATCGAAAGTTGTAAGCTGTTGTTTTTGTCAGAGATAGAAAGTTGTAAGCTGTTGTTGTTGTCAGAGATAGAAAGTTGTAAGCTGTTGTTGTTGTCAGAGATAGAAAGTTGTAAGCTGTTGTTGTTGTCGTCAGAGATAGAAAGTTGTAAGCTGTTGTTGTTGTCAGAGATAGAAAGTTGTAAGCTGTTGTTGTTGTCAGAGATAGAAAGTTGTAAGCTGTTGTTGTTGTCGTCAGAGATAGAAAGTTGTAAGCTGTTGTTGTTGTCAGAGATAGAAAGTTGTAAGCTGTTGTTGTTGTCAGAGATAGAAAGTTGTAAGCTATTGTTGTTGTCAGAGATAGAAAGTTGTAAGCTGTTGTTATTGTCAGAGATAGAAAGTTGTAAGATGTTGTTGTTGTCGGAGATAGGAAGTTGTAAGCAGTTGTTGTTGTCAGAGATAGAAAGTTGTCAGATATAGAAAGCTGTAAGCTGTTGTTGTTGTCAGAGATAGAGAGTTGTAAGCTGTTGTTGTTGTCAGAGATAGAAAGTTGTAAGCTGTTGTTGTTGTCAGAGATAGAAAGTTGTCAGAGACAGAAAGTTGTAAGCTTTTGTTGTTGTTGTCAGAGATAGAAAGTTGTCAGAGACAAAAAGTTGTAAGCTTTGTTGTTGTTGTCAGAGATAGAAAGTTGTCAGAGATAGAAAGTTGTAAGCTGTTGTTGTTGTCAGAGATAGAAAGTTGTCAGAGACAGAAAGTTGTAAGCTGTTGTTGTTTTCAGTGATAGAAAGTTGTTAGAGATAGAAAGTTGTAAGCTGTTGTGGTTGTCATAGACAGAAAGCTGTAAGCTGTTGTTGTTGTCAGAGATAGAAAGTTGTCAGTGATAGAAAGTTGTCAGAGATAGAAAGTTGTCAGAGATATAAAGTTGTAAGCTGTTGCTGTTGTCAGAGATAGAAAGTTACAAGCAGTTGTTGTTGTCAGAGAAAGAAAGTTGCAAGCTGTTGTTGTTGTCAGAGATAGAAAGTTGTCAGAGATAGAAAGTTCTCATAGATAGAAAGTTGTCAGAGATAGAAAGTTGTCAGAGATAGAAAGTTGCAAGCTGTTGTTGTTATCAGAGATAGAAATTTGTCAGAGATAGAAAGTTGTCAGAGACAAAAAGCTGTAAGCTGTTGTTGTTATCAGAGATAGAAAGTTGTCAGAGATAGAAAGTTGTCAGAGACAGAAATCTGTAAGCTGTTGTTGTCACAGATAGATAGTTGTCAGAGATAGAAAGTTGTAAGAGATAGAAAGTTGTCAGAGATAGAAAGCTGTAAGAATTTGTTGTTGTTGTCAGAGATAGAAAGTTGTCAGAGATAGAAAGGTGTCAGAGACAGAAAGTTGTCATATATAGAAAGTTGTCAGAGATAGAAAGTTGTCAGAGATAGAAAGTTGTCAGAGATAGAAAGTTGTCAGAGAAAGAAAGCTGTAAGCTGTTGGTGTTGTCAGAGATAGAAAGTTGTCAGAGATAGAAAGTTGTCAGAGATAGAAAGTTGTCAGAGATAGAAAGGTGTCAGAGACAGAAAGTTGTCAGAGACAGAAAGTTGTCAGAGACAGAAAGTTTTCAGAGATAGAAAGGTGTCAGAGATAGAAAGTTGTCAGAGATAGAAAGGTGTCAGAGACAGAAAGTTCTCAGAGATAGAAAGTTGTCAGAGATAGAAAGGTGTCAGAGACAGAAAGCTGTAAGCTATTGTTGTTGTTGTCAGAGATAGAAAGTTGTCAGAGATAGAAAGGTGTCAGAGATAGAAAGTTGTCAGAGATAGAAAGTTGTCAGAGTTAGAAAGGTGTTAGAGATAGAAAGTTGTCAGAGATAGAAAGTTGTCAGAGATAGAAATGTGTCAGAGATAGAAAGGTGTCAGAGATAGAAAGGTGTCAGAGATAGAAATGTGTCAGAGACAGAAAGCTGTAAGCTGTTGTTGTTGTTGTCAGAGATAGAAAATTGTCAGAGATAGAAAGTTGTAAGCTTATGTTGTTGTCAGAGATAGAAAGTTGTCAGAGATAGAAAGCTGTAAGCTGTTGTTGTTGTCAGAGATAGAGAGTTTTAAGCTGTTGTTGTTGTCAAAGATAGAGAGTTGTAAGCTGTTGTTGTTGTCAGAGATATAAAGTTGTAAGCTGTTGTTGTCAGAGACAGAAAGTTGTAAGCTGTTGTTGTCAGAGATAGAAAGTTGTCAGAGATAGAAATTTATAACCTGTTGTTGTCAGAGATAGAAAGTTGTAAGCTGTTGCTGTTGTAATTCTTTCTTGTGGTTCTTGCTGTTGTTGGTGTGCTTTATATTTGGTAGCACATATCACTGGTGTACTCTATA
Source organism: Megaustenia siamemsis (assembly GCA_032433765.1). Taxonomy (NCBI): domain Eukaryota; kingdom Metazoa; phylum Mollusca; class Gastropoda; order Stylommatophora; family Ariophantidae; genus Megaustenia; species Megaustenia siamemsis. The sequence continues at coordinate 45,704,670 of JAVIAB010000001.1, forward strand.
TTTGGTAGCACATACCTTTGGTGTGATTTATATTTGGTAGCACATATCTCTGGTGTACTCTATATTTGGTAGCACATATCTCTGGTGTACTCTATATTTGGTAGCACATATCTCTGGTGTACTCTATATTTGGTAGCACATATCTCTGGTGTGCTCTATGTTTGGTAGCACATACCTTTGGTGTGCTTTATATTTGGTAGCACATATCTCTGGTGTACTCTATATTTGGTAGCACATATCTCTGGTGTGCTCTATATTTGGTAGCACATATCTCTGGTATGCTTTATTTTTGGTAGCACATATCTCTGGTGTACTCTATATTTGGTAGCAAATATCTCTGGTGTGCTCTATATTTGGTAGCACATATCTCTGGTGTGCTCTATATTTGGTAGCACATACCTTTGGTGTGCTTTATATTTGGTAGCACATACCTTTGGTGTACTTTATATTTGGTAGCACATATCTCTGGTGTGCTCTATATTTGGCAGCACATACCTTGGTGTGCTTTATATTTGGCAGCACATACCTTTGGTGTGCTTTATATTTGGTAGCACATATCTCTGCGAAACAACATTTTCTGCTATGAAACTAATTAAATCCAAGACCAGGAACAAAATAACTGATTCTGCATTATCCCATACTTTTCGAATCGCTAATTCACAAATGGAAGTGGACTTCAGATCACTGGTGAAAAGTTGTGACAAGTAACTAACGTTCATCATTATCATCATGTGCCATACCGACGCTATTCGGTCTATTATACGCCCATCGAGGTTCGAACATTGAAGGGTTGTATCCATCTGTCGAACGTATCCATCTGTCGAACGTATCCATCTGGCGAACGTATCCATCTGGCGAACGTGTCCATCTGTCGAACGTATCCATCTGTCGAACGTATCCATCTGGCGAACGTGTCCATCTGTCGAACGTGTCCATCTGTCGAACGTATCCATCTGGCGAACGTGTCCATCTGTCCAACGTATCCATCTGTCGAACGTATCCATCTGTCGAACGTGTCCATCTGTCGAACGTGTCCATCTGTCGAACGTGTCCATCTGTCGAACGTGTCCATCTGGCGAACGTGTCCATCTGGCGAACGTGTCCATCTGTCGAACGTGTCCATCTGTCGAACGTGTCCATCTGGCGAACGTATCCATCTGGCGAACGTATCCATCTGTCGAACGTATCCATCTGTCGAACGTATCCATCTGGCGAACGTGTCAATCTGGCGAACGTATCCATCTGTCGAACGTATCCATCTGTCGAACGTATCCATCTGTCGAACGTATCCATCTGTCGAACGTGTCCATCTGGCGAACGTATCCATCTGTCGAACGTGTCCATCTGTCGAACGTGTCCATCTGTCGAACGTATCCATCTGGCGAACGTATCCATCTGTCGAACGTGTCCATCTGGCGAACGTGTCCATCTGTCGAACGTGTCCATCTGGCGAACGTGTCCATCTGTCGAACGTATCCATCTGGCGAACGTATCCATCTGTCGAACGTGTCCATCTGGCGAACGTGTCCATCTGTCGAACGTGTCCATCTGGCGAACGTGTCCATCTGTCGAACGTATCTATCTGTCGAACGTGTCCATCTGGCGAACGTGTCCATCTGTCGAACGTGTCCATCTGGCGAACGTGAGTAGTATAGCAGGAAGGATCTGATTATTATTTGGACCGTAAATTAACAAAGATATATAGTGTGGTGCGCAGCGCACCACATGTACATGAGAGACAGGGGGAGTTAACCATGCCATTTCGTGTCGGTGACCCCGGAAGTGACCTGTTTATGTCTGGTGTATGCTGACTTTGGAGTTCTTTATGTACTTGATCGTTAGTGATAGGTTAGTAGATTATACAACATCAATGAAAAACAATCAATATAAAACAGAAGACAAAGATATATTTTATTCTTTTATTATCTCAATAGGTGTATAACATACATTGATATTATATAACATTACAAAAATATTCAGTACACGAAGTAAATATATAGTACAAGGATAACATTTATTTATAGATAGGTAGTTGGGTGTCTGCTTAGCTAGGGTGAAACTGTTAGAGATTGCTGGGTAGTCTAAGCTGGTAGTGTAAAGAGTTAAATATCTAGAGGTGTAGTCGAGACATTATCATCAGCTACCTTTCTTTTTATATAGAAATAGGAAAGAGCATTTCTTGTTTGACTATAGAAAAATATGGAATTATTTAAGACTTTGAAACCTACATTTTTCCCACCCTTAGCCTTTTGCGTAGCGAGAACCTCTAAAAACATATCTTTATCTAATTTGTTGTGTTGCTTGCTTAGCCCTTTACAACTGATTTTATCGTAATCCCCACTACAATGGTACGTCTTACTACATAAACTAACAAGAGCTGTCCCTTCGTACTCTAGTTTAAAAAGCCCGGGCGTTCGTTTGGTGTATGCTTTAACACCCTTACAGTTTATACAGTCTGTTTTACTAGTATGTTCATCGCAGCAATGGGTGTATGGAGGTCGCCTAGTGTGTAATAAGGGCTGTATAGGGGTCGGCTAGTATGTCGTGATGGGTGTACGGAGGTCGTCTAGTGTGTCATATTGGGTGTATAGAGGGCGTTTAGTGTGTCATGATGGTTGTATAGGGTCGTCTAGTGTGTCATGATGGTTGTATAGGGGTCGTCTTGCGTGTCATGATGGTTGTATAGGGGTCGTCTAGTGTGCCGTGATGGGTGTACGGAGGTCGTCTAGTGTGTCATATTGGGTGTATAGAGGGCGTTTAGTGTGTCATGATGGTTGTATAGGGATCGTCTAGTGTGTCATGATGGTTGTATAGGGGTCGTCTAGTGTGCCGTGATGGGTCAATGGAGGTCGGCTAGTATGTCGTGATGGGTGTACGGAGGTCGTCTAGTGTGTCATATTGGGTGTATAGAGGGCGTTTAGTGTGTCATGATGGTTGTATAGGGATCGTCTAGTGTGTCATGATGGTTGTATAGGGGTCGTCTAGTGTGCCGTGATGGGTCAATGGAGGTCGGCTAGTATGTCGTGATGGGTGTACGGAGGTCGTCTAGTGTGTCATATTGGGTGTATAGAGGGCGTTTAGTGTGTCGTGTTGGTTGTATAGGGGTCGTCTAGTGTGTCATGATGGTTGTATAGGGGTCGTCTAGTGTGCCATGATGGGTACATGGAGGTCGGCTAGTATGTCGTGATGGGTCAATGGAGGTCGTCTAGTGGGGTATGATGGTTGTATGGAGGTCGTCTAGTGTGTCATATTGGGTGTATAGAGGGCGTTTAGTGTGTCATGATGGTTGTATAGGGGTCGTTTAGTGTATCGTGAGGGGTGTATGGAGGTCGTCTACTGTGTCGTGAGGGGTGTATGGAGGTCATCTGGTGTGGTATGTAGGGTGTATGGAGGTCATCTAGTGTGATATAAGGCTGTATGCCGGGCGTCTAGTGTGACATGAGGGCTGTATACCGGGCGCCTAGTGTGGTATGTGTGGTGTATGGCGGTTGTCTGGTATATCATACTTTAATCAACCAATAAGAAAAATGAAGGAACATTACATTCAACATTACTTATCTTAACTACTTTACATCAATACAGTTGAATAACGTGTTATCGTTAAGTCTTACCATACTTTAAGAGAAAACATTCAAACTTACAGCGTAAAATATAGTCTCAATCATCTACACCGAATATAACCTGTTATCGATAAGCCTTAACATACTTTAAGAGAAAACAAGCCAACTTACGGTGCAAAACTCCGCTAGTGTGAACAGTAACTTTCCTTGAATCAATCAAACTTATAACGCCGTCTAGTTTAAATATAACCTGGTAAGAAATGAATAAATTAGCCAATCAGCGAGTGAGTACGTCAACATCGCTTGATAGCGGGATTAACCAATCAGAAAAGAGTATTAACATAGGAGGCGGGGCGAAGAAATGGCTGACAGGTGGATTAACCAATCAGAAAAGCGCGTTAGCCCAAGCGTAGGTAGTGGCTGTCGGGTCAGCAGTGGGGAAAAATGCGGGGTGGTGGGTTACTTGAACTCGTTTTGACCCCTGAGGCAATTCCAGAAGAGTTCTATGATCTCATTTTGACTGCTGAAGGCTTTAATACCAATGTTTCCCACTTCAACGAACGACATACATCATTAAAGGTGATTACTTCAGCTCTTAGACTTTGGAGTTCCATATCTTTATCACTTCAACGAATGACAGACAACAGTAAAGATGATCATTTCAGGTAAGAAAACTTAGTTCCAAACCCTAAAATTTTGGTTCATACTCACAAAGTTGAACACAAACTCTACAAATTTAGGCCCAAAGTTGTAATTGTTAGACACGAAAGTCGTAAATGTTATATGCAAAGTCCAAAAGTTTGTCAAAAAGATAACCTAAACTCAAAATAGTTAGACACAAAGCCCAACAATTTATATGCAAAGTCTAAAAAAGTTACTCTAAAAGACAACTAATGTAATACTTAACCCCAAAATTTCGTCACATAACCAAACAGTTGAACACGAACTCTACAAATTTAGTCCCAAAGTCGTAATTGTTAGACACGAAAGTCGTAAATGTTATATGCAAAGTCCAAAAGTTTGTCAAAAAGACAACCCAAACTCAAAATAGTTAGACACAAAACCCAACAATTTATAGGCAAAGTCCAAAAAGTTACGCCAAAAGACAACTAATGTAACACTTAACCCCAAAATTTCGGCTCATATGCACAAAGTTGAACTCGAAAGCCTAAAAATTTAGTCCCAAAGTCGTAATTGTTAGACACGAAAGTCGTAAATGTTATATTCAAATCCAAAAGTTTGTTAAAAAGGCAACCCAAACTCAAAATAGTTAGACACAAAACCCAACAATTTATAGGCAAAGTCCAAAAAGTTACTCCAAAAGACAACTAATGTAACACTTAACCCCAAAATTTCGTCTCATAACCAAACAGTTGAACTCAAAACCATAAAAATTTAGTCCCAAAGTGATACTAGTTCGACACAAAAGTCGTAAATATTATATACAAAGTCTAAAAGTTTGTCAAAAAGACAACCCAAACTCAGAATAGTTAGACACAAAACCCAACAATATATAGGCAAAGTCCAAAAAGTTACTCCAAAAGACAACTAATGTAACACTTAACCCCAAAATTTCGTCTCATAACCAAACAGTTGAACTCAAAACCCTAAAAATTTAGTCCCAAAGTGATACTAGTTCGACACAAAAGTCGTAAATGTTATATACAAAGGCCAAAACTTTGTCAAAAAGACAACCCAAACTCAGAATAGTTAGACACGAAAGTCATAAATGTTATATGCAAAGTCCAAAATTTTATCAAAAAGACAACCCAAACTCAGAATATTTAGACACAAAAGACCAAATAGTTACATTCAAAGTCCAAAAGTTTGTCAAAAAGACAACCCAAACTCAAAAGTTTGTCAAAAAGACAACCCAAACTCAAAATAGTTAGACATGAAAGGTCAAAAAGGTATACTCAAAGTCCAAAATGTTACTTCAAAAGACAACTAATATAACAACAAGCCCCAAAACTTCGTCTCATAACCAAAAAGTTGAACTCAAAACCCTAAAAAGTGTCCACTTATCAACCAAAGTCTTTAATACAGCTGAGAAAACCCTAATAAATTATTACAATTTACTAAAAAGGTTGCCCTTGATGATAGTTGCGACTGTGTCTAAATCATTATTGAAAATATTCATAGAACTCTAGTAAAAACCAAACACACTAAAACACCACATTGAAAGAATGAACTTAAAGTTCACGCCCCTGTCACAACTCTGCTAAGAAAAGTACTGCAAAGCATGAAAGTTATGTCCCCTGCTATAACTCTACTAAACGAAAGTATTACCAAACACGTAGGTTACACTCCTACCATAACCCACTAAGAAAAACAAGATTTTGCTTAAAATACCACATTTATGATTGTTACGCCCCTTGTCCCTTTATGAGGGGACGCCCATGAAACTGTTAGAAATAGTAAATTTAACCTAGTGGCATACCCCAGATGTTATATTAGACACCCCCATAGCAAAAATTTACTTAAAACTCACTTTTATGGTGGTTACCCCCATACCCATTTTTGGCGGTTACGCCCATGAAACTGTTAAAAATAGTCAATTTAACATCTAGACATACCCCAAACTTTATATTAAACATCCCCATATCAAGAATTTACATAAAAACAACTTTTGAAATTACTACCCCTGTACCCATTTTTGGCGGTTACGCCCATGAAACTGTTAAAAATTGTCAATTTAACATCTAGACATACTCCAAACTTTACATTAGACATCCCCATAGCAAAAATTTGCTTAAAAACAACTTTTGAAATTACTACCCCTGTACCCATTTTTGGCGGTTACGCCCATGAAACTGTTAAAAATAGTAAATTTAACATATAGACATACCCCAAACTTCATTTTAGTCATCCCCGTATCAAGAATTTACATAAAAACAACTTTTGAAATTACTACCCCTGTACCCATTTTTGGCGGTAACGCCCATGAAACTGTTAAAAATAGTCAATTTAACATCTAGACATATCCCAAACTTCATTTTAGTCATCCACATAGCAAGAATTTCCATAAAAACAACTTTTGAAATTACTACCCCTGTACCCATTTTTGGCGGTTACGCCCATGAAACTGTTAAAAATAGTCAATTTAACATCTAGACATACCCCAAACTTTATATTAAGCATCCCTATATCAAGAATTTGCATAAAAACAACTTTTGAATTTACTACCCCTGTACCCATTTTTGGCGGTTACGCCCATGAAATCGATAAGAAATTGAAATTTAACCTATTGGCATACCTCAAACATAATATTTGACACGCCCATGCATCAAATTTACCTGAAAAATCAATCAAAAATTAGTAGTATATATCTAGTGATTGGACCGTGGAAAGAGCGGCCAGCCGCTCATAAATCCTTATATAATTAGTCTACCCGTACATGGCCACACATTTTTTGGTGCGGTTTTTCCTTATATGAGAGTCTACCGTTTTTCCTTATATGAGAGTCTACCGTTTTTTCCTTATATGAGAGTCTACCCGGCCAATCACTAGATATATACTACTAATTTTTGATTGATTTTTCAGGTAAATTTGATGCATGGGCGTGTCAAATATTATGTTTGAGGTATGCCAATAGGTTAAATTTCAATTTCTTATCGATTTCATGGGCGTAACCGCCAAAAATGGGTACAGGGGTAGTAAATTCAAAAGTTGTTTTTATGCAAATTCTTGATATAGGGATGCTTAATATAAAGTTTGGGGTATGTCTAGATGTTAAATTGACTATTTTTAACAGTTTCATGGGCGTAACCGCCAAAAATGGGTACAGGGGTAGTAATTTCAAAAGTTGTTTTTATGGAAATTCTTGCTATGTGGATGACTAAAATGAAGTTTGGGATATGTCTAGATGTTAAATTGACTATTTTTAACAGTTTCATGGGCGTTACCGCCAAAAATGGGTACAGGGGTAGTAATTTCAAAAGTTGTTTTTATGTAAATTCTTGATACGGGGATGACTAAAATGAAGTTTGGGGTATGTCTATATGTTAAATTTACTATTTTTAACAGTTTCATGGGCGTAACCGCCAAAAATGGGTACAGGGGTAGTAATTTCAAAAGTTGTTTTTAAGCAAATTTTTGCTATGGGGATGTCTAATGTAAAGTTTGGAGTATGTCTAGATGTTAAATTGACAATTTTTAACAGTTTCATGGGCGTAACCGCCAAAAATGGGTACAGGGGTAGTAATTTCAAAAGTTGTTTTTATGTAAATTCTTGATATGGGGATGTTTAATATAAAGTTTGGGGTATGTCTAGATGTTAAATTGACTATTTTTAACAGTTTCATGGGCGTAACCGCCAAAAATGGGTATGGGGGTAACCACCATAAAAGTGAGTTTTAAGTAAATTTTTGCTATGGGGGTGTCTAATATAACATCTGGGGTATGCCACTAGGTTAAATTTACTATTTCTAACAGTTTCATGGGCGTCCCCTCATAAAGGGACAAGGGGCGTAACAATCATAAATGTGGTATTTTAAGCAAAATCTTGTTTTTCTTAGTGGGTTATGGTAGGAGTGTAACCTACGTGTTTGGTAATACTTTCGTTTAGTAGAGTTATAGCAGGGGACATAACTTTCATGCTTTGCAGTACTTTTCTTAGCAGAGTTGTGACAGGGGCGTGAACTTTAAGTTCATTCTTTCAATGTGGTGTTTTAGTGTGTTTGGTTTTTACTAGAGTTCTATGAATATTTTCAATAATGATTTAGACACAGTCGCAACTATCATCAAGGGCAACCTTTTTAGTAAATTGTAATAATTTATTAGGGTTTTCTCAGCTGTATTAAAGACTTTGGTTGATAAGTGGACACTTTTTAGGGTTTTGAGTTCAACTTTTTGGTTATGAGACGAAGTTTTGGGGCTTGTTGTTATATTAGTTGTCTTTTGAAGTAACATTTTGGACTTTGAGTATACCTTTTTGACCTTTCATGTCTAACTATTTTGAGTTTGGGTTGTCTTTTTGACAAACTTTTGAGTTTGGGTTGTCTTTTTGACAAACTTTTGGACTTTGAATGTAACTATTTGGTCTTTTGTGTCTAAATATTCTGAGTTTGGGTTGTCTTTTTGATAAAATTTTGGACTTTGCATATAACATTTATGACTTTCGTGTCTAACTATTCTGAGTTTGGGTTGTCTTTTTGACAAAGTTTTGGCCTTTGTATATAACATTTACGACTTTTGTGTCGAACTAGTATCACTTTGGGACTAAATTTTTAGGGTTTTGAGTTCAACTGTTTGGTTATGAGACGAAATTTTGGGGTTAAGTGTTACATTAGTTGTCTTTTGGAGTAACTTTTTGGACTTTGCCTATAAATTGTTGGGTTTTGTGTCTAACTATTCTGAGTTTGGGTTGTCTTTTTGACAAACTTTTAGACTTTGTATATAATATTTACGACTTTTGTGTCGAACTAGTATCACTTTGGGACTAAATTTTTATGGTTTTGAGTTCAACTGTTTGGTTATGAGACGAAATTTTGGGGTTAAGTGTTACATTAGTTGTCTTTTGGAGTAACTTTTTGGACTTTGCCTATAAATTGTTGGGTTTTGTGTCTAACTATTTTGAGTTTGGGTTGCCTTTTTAACAAACTTTTGGATTTGAATATAACATTTACGACTTTCGTGTCTAACAATTACGACTTTGGGACTAAATTTTTAGGCTTTCGAGTTCAACTTTGTGCATATGAGCCGAAATTTTGGGGTTAAGTGTTACATTAGTTGTCTTTTGGCGTAACTTTTTGGACTTTGCCTATAAATTGTTGGGTTTTGTGTCTAACTATTTTGAGTTTGGGTTGTCTTTTTGACAAACTTTTGGACTTTGCATATAACATTTACGACTTTCGTGTCTAACAATTACGACTTTGGGACTAAATTTGTAGAGTTCGTGTTCAACTGTTTGGTTATGTGACGAAATTTTGGGGTTAAGTATTACATTAGTTGTCTTTTAGAGTAACTTTTTTAGACTTTGCATATAAATTGTTGGGCTTTGTGTCTAACTATTTTGAGTTTAGGTTATCTTTTTGACAAACTTTTGGACTTTGCATATAACATTTACGACTTTCGTGTCTAACAATTACAACTTTGGGCCTAAATTTGTAGAGTTTGTGTTCAACTTTGTGAGTATGAACCAAAATTTTAGGGTTTGGAACTAAGTTTTCTTACCTGAAATGATCATCTTTACTGTTGTCTGTCATTCGTTGAAGTGATAAAGATATGGAACTCCAAAGTCTAAGAGCTGAAGTAATCACCTTTAATGATGTATGTCGTTCGTTGAAGTGGGAAACATTGGTATTAAAGCCTTCAGCAGTCAAAATGAGATCATAGAACTCTTCTGGAATTGCCTCAGGGGTCAAAACGAGTTCAAGTAACCCACCACCCGCATTTTTCCCCCACTGCTGACCCGACAGCCACTACCTACGCTTGGGCTAACGCGCTTTTCTGATTGGTTAATCCACCTGTCAGCCATTTCTTCGCCCCGCCTCCTATGTTAATACTCTTTTCTGATTGGTTAATCCCGCTATCAAGCGATGTTGACGTACTCACTCGCTGATTGGCTAATTTATTCATTTCTTACCAGGTTATATTTAAACTAGACGGCGTTATAAGTTTGATTGATTCAAGGAAAGTTACTGTTCACACTAGCGGAGTTTTGCACCGTAAGTTGGCTTGTTTTCTCTTAAAGTATGTTAAGGCTTATCGATAACAGGTTATATTCGGTGTAGATGATTGAGACTATATTTTACGCTGTAAGTTTGAATGTTTTCTCTTAAAGTATGGTAAGACTTAACGATAACACGTTATTCAACTGTATTGATGTAAAGTAGTTAAGATAAGTAATGTTGAATGTAATGTTCCTTCATTTTTCTTATTGGTTGATTAAAGTATGATATACCAGACAACCGCCATACACCACACATACCACACTAGGCGCCCGGTATACAGCCCTCATGTCACACTAGACGCCCGGCATACAGCCTTATATCACACTAGATGACCTCCATACACCCTACATACCACACCAGATGACCTCCATACACCCCTCACGACACAGTAGACGACCTCCATACACCCCTCACGATACACTAAACGACCCCTATACAACCATCATGACACACTAAACGCCCTCTATACACCCAATATGACACACTAGACGACCTCCATACAACCATCATATCCCACTAGACGACCTCCATTGACCCATCACGACATACTAGCCGACCTCCATGTACCCATCATGGCACACTAGACGACCCCTATACAACCATCATGACACACTAGACGACCCCTATACAACCAACACGACACACTAAACGCCCTCTATACACCCAATATGACACACTAGACGACCTCCGTACACCCATCACGACATACTAGCCGACCTCCATTGACCCATCACGGCACACTAGACGACCCCTATACAACCATCATGACACACTAGACGATCCCTATACAACCATCATGACACACTAAACGCCCTCTATACACCCAATATGACACACTAGACGACCTCCGTACACCCATCACGACATACTAGCCGACCTCCATTGACCCATCACGGCACACTAGACGACCCCTATACAACCATCATGACACACTAGACGATCCCTATACAACCATCATGACACACTAAACGCCCTCTATACACCCAATATGACACACTAGACGACCTCCGTACACCCATCACGGCACACTAGACGACCCCTATACAACCATCATGACACGCAAGACGACCCCTATACAACCATCATGACACACTAGACGACCCCTATACAACCATCATGACACACTAAACGCCCTCTATACACCCAATATGACACACTAGACGACCTCCGTACACCCATCACGACATACTAGCCGACCCCTATACAGCCCTTATTACACACTAGGCGACCTCCATACACCCATTGCTGCGATGAACATACTAGTAAAACAGACTGTATAAACTGTAAGGGTGTTAAAGCATACACCAAACGAACGCCCGGGCTTTTTAAACTAGAGTACGAAGGGACAGCTCTTGTTAGTTTATGTAGTAAGACGTACCATTGTAGTGGGGATTACGATAAAATCAGTTGTAAAGGGCTAAGCAAGCAACACAACAAATTAGATAAAGATATGTTTTTAGAGGTTCTCGCTACGCAAAAGGCTAAGGGTGGGAAAAATGTAGGTTTCAAAGTCTTAAATAATTCCATATTTTCCTATAGTCAAACAAGAAATGCTCTTTCCTATTTCTATATAAAAAGAAAGGTAGCTGATGATAATGTCTCGACTACACCTCTAGATATTTAACTCTTTACACTACCAGCTTAGACTACCCAGCAATCTCTAACAGTTTCACCCTAGCTAAGCAGACACCCAACTACCTATCTATAAATAAATGTTATCCTTGTACTATATATTTACTTCGTGTACTGAATATTTTTGTAATGTTATATAATATCAATGTATGTTATACACCTATTGAGATAATAAAAGAATAAAATATATCTTTGTCTTCTGTTTTATATTGATTGTTTTTCATTGATGTTGTATAATCTACTAACCTATCACTAACGATCAAGTACATAAAGAACTCCAAAGTCAGCATACACCAGACATAAACAGGTCACTTCCGGGGTCACCGACACGAAATGGCATGGTTAACTCCCCCTGTCTCTCATGTACATGTGGTGCGCTGCGCACCACACTATATATCTTTGTTAATTTACGGTCCAAATAATAATCAGATCCTTCCTGCTATACTACTAACGTGTCCATCTGTCGAACGTGTCCATCTGTCGAACGTGTCCATCTGTCGAACGTGTCCATCTGTCGAACGTGTCCATCTGTCGAACGTGTCCATCTGTCGAACGTGTCAGAAAGATCCTTTTTTTTTTTGAATCGCGTTGGCCAGCTTTTGACCTTTGACGAAGTCCCTAAAAACTAGGAACTGAGTTTTGCATGTTAATCCGATTTTCCCTGGCACCCGTGTTCACAGGTGTTCCTCTCCGCACAGGCAGATAACTCTGTCTTCGGGGTACTCATATTTTTTCCGTCTACGAGTAATTGACGTTTCATGTCGGGTTTTGCTGCTGAGACCTCGGGTGGTTGCCGCAGAGAGAAATCACAAATAAAAATCCCAACTAGTGCAGCCGGGATTTCAATCCACAGTATCTCTGTCTCGAGGTCAGTGTCTTGCCTCGAGACCAATCACCCACAAGAAGGATCTGAAAAGACATGGAAGTCAACACAAAGCAATATAGATACTCAGCAGGAGGATGAGAGAGAGTAAAAAATAGATCATACTTAAAGTGATATAAACAATGAGAAGGAAAAGGAAGGAGATAAAGAGGGTGATATAGATACATAGAAAGAGGCGTCTAAACTGAAGAGAAAAGTGAGCAAAAGTTATTTAGAGATAATGAATGAGAAACGCACCAAAGAGAAAGAGTGCAAGAGAGACATACCAGAGATAAATGGGGGTAAATGAAGAAAAGATATACCAAAGTTAAAGAAGGGTAAGTGGAGAAGAGACCTACCGGAGATAACGATGGGTGAGTGGAGGAGAGACATACCGGAAATAAAGATGAGAGTGGAGGAGAGACATATCGAGATAAAGGGGAGTAAGTGGAGGAGAGACATACCGGAGATAAAAAGTAGTAAGTAGAGGGGAGACATACGGGGAGATAATGAGGAGTAACTAGAGGAGAGACATATGGGGAGATAAGGAGGAATAAATGGAAGTCAGACATAGCAGATATAACAAAGGTTAAATGAAAAAATAAACATTCCGAAGATTAAGAAAGATATTTCAGAGATAAAGAGTGATACAAGGAAGAAAAACATACCAGAGACAAAGAGAGGTAAGTGGAATGTAGATATACCAGAGACAAAGAGAGGTAAATGGAATGTAGATATACCAGAGACAAAGAGAGGTAAGTGGAATGTAGATATACCAGAGACAAAGAGAGGTAAGTGGAATGTAGATATACCAGAGACAAAGAGAGGTAAGTGGAATGTAGATATACCAGAGACAAAGAGAGGTAAGTGGAATGTAGATATACCAGAGACAAAGAGATGTAAGTGGAATGTAGATATACCAGAGACAAAGAGATGTAAGTGGAATGTAGATATACCAGAGACAAAGAGAGGTAAGTGGAATGTAGATGTACCAGAGACAAAGAGAGGTAAGTGGAATGTAGATATACCAGAGACAAAGAGAGGTAAGTGGAATGTAGATATACCAGAGACAAAGAGAGGTAAGTGGAATGTAGATATACCAGAGACAAAGAGAGGTAAGTGGAATGTAGATATACCAGAGACAAAGAGAGGTAAGTGGAATGTAGATGTACCAGAGACAAAGAGAGGTAAGTGGAATGTAGATATACCAGAGACAAAGAGAGGTAAGTGGAATGTAGATATACCAGAGAGAAAGAGAGGTAAGTGGAATGTAGATATACCAGAGACAAAGAGAGGTAAGTGGAATGTAGATGTACCAGAGACAAAGAGAGGTAAGTGGAATGTAGATATACCAGAGACAAAGAGAGGTAAGTGGAATGTAGATATACCAGAGACAAAGAGAGGTAAGTGGAATGTAGATATACCAGAGACAAAGAGAGGTAAGTGGAATGTAGATATACCAGAGACAAAGAGAGGTAAGTGGAATGTAGATATACCAGAGACAAAGAGACGTAAGTGGAATGTAGATATACCAGAGAGAAAGAGAGGTAAGTGGAATGTAGATATACCAGAGAGAAAGAGAGGTAAGTGGAATGTAGATATACCAGAGATAAAGTGAAGTTTGTAGAAGAGAGACAAGCGGGAAAATGTGAGGAGGGTTCGATTATTGAGATAAAGATAGAATGCCTGCGATTTGAAATGAGAGACAGTCAGGATCCAGATCACAAACTCTGAGATGGGACAAATTGACATTCGGATTTGGAGTGCTCATTTTTTTTATTTTAAAAATATTTTGTTCCTGAAACCCCGAGAACGCTTTTGACGATTTCAACAGAGAAAAAAAAAGAAACAAAGTGGTATAGTAAGAGCATTACGTGGTACTTAACAAAACAAAAGTCGACGTTTCGGCCAAGTAGGCCTTCAGCTGGAACAACAACACAAAAATATATAAGGATATGTACACAAATATAACTACATGGCGATAATATGCTAGATACACAAGGAAGGAAATAAAAAAAAAGGTCACTTCGGGATGAACTAAAATTAGGCGTGACGGCAAGCTATATATCTGACTGACTAGAACGCTTGTCATCCGGTAATAAAATAACCGCTTGAATTGATTGGGGGGGGGGGGGGATGGAGCCATGTCCTGGTCTAGTAACTACCATATAGAAGTAACGATACTTGATATAACTATTCTCAAGTAGCGATACTATTACGATACTGGTGAATGATCGGGAGCAAATGTGGAGGGAAATGGTGGAGTAAGACAGAGAATGTGTGAGTCAAGTGCCATCATTAGGTATGTACAAATATTCATCACGTCACTAAACTACATAAACCAATTTATTGACATTACCTCCAGAAAAGCCCTAGCCTGTGTGCTCACCGCGTACTGTAGAGTTCTTCGTTATTTTAACCGTTTATTTCCACAAATGAGGTGTCAGTTTTCTTTAGAATCCACGCGTTTGAATACTTCAGGGAACAAAGAACAAGCGCTTTATTCTGAAGCTGACGCACGAACGATGCTAGGAAATTGTTAGACCTTGAATCTGCAGCCCTTAGCTTCCCCCGCCCTTCCTCCAAACGCAGCAACATTTTAAATGCACGTTAGGCTCCAGTTGATGTTGTGTGTTCGGTCCTTTCTCAGTGTTACTTCATAATTAATCTCAAACCAAACCACCATTTAAAACCACATCTTGTCAATTGATTTAAATGTTTAAGTTTTATTTTCCTCTTTTGGTTATAAATGAATTGTCCGTCGGATGGCAGTGTGACATTCCTGTACTGTGCCATGATGGCAGTTTGACATTCATGTACTGTGCCATGATGGCAGTTTGACATTCCTGTACTGTGCCATCATGGCAGTGTGACATTCCTGTACTGTGACATGATGGCAGTTTGACATTCCTGTACTGTGTCATGATGGCAGTTTGACATTCCCGTACTGTGCCATGGTGGCAGTTTGACATTCACGTACTGTGACATAATGGCAATTTGACATTCATGTACTGTGCCGTGGTGGCAGTTTGACATTCCTGTACTGCGACATGATGGAAATTTGACATTCCTGTACTGCGACATGATGGCAATTTGACATTTCTGTACTGCGATATGATGGAAATTTGACATTTCTGTACTGCGACATGATGGCAATTTGACATTTCTGTACTGCGATATGATGGCAATTTGACATTTCTGTACTGCGACATGATGGAAATTTGACATTTCTGTACTGCGACATGATGGCAATTTGACATTCCTGTACTGCGATATGATGGAAATTTGACATTTCTGTACTGTGCCGTTGTGGCAGTTTGACATTCCTGTACTGCAACATGATGGAAATTTGACATTCCTGTACTGCGACATGATGGCAATTTGACATTCCTGTAATGTGCCATGGTGGCAGTTTGACATTCCTGTACTGCAACATGATGGCAATTTGACATTGCCGTACTGTGCCATGATGGTAGTTTGACATTCCTGTAATGTGCCATGGTGGCAGTTTGACATTCCTGTACTGTGACATGATGGCAGTTTGACATTCCTGTACTGTGTCATGATGGCAGTTTGACATTCCCGTACTGTGCCATGGTGGCAGTTTGACATTCATGTACTGTGACATAATGGCAATTTGACATTCATGTACTGTGCCGTGGTGGTAGTTTGACATTCCTGTACTGTGCCGTGGTGGCAGTTTGACATTCCTGTACTGCGACATGATGGAAATTTGACATTCCTGTACTGCGACATGATGGCAATTTGACATTCCTGTAATGTGCCATGATGGTAGTTTGACATTCCTGTAATGTGCCATGGTGGCAGTTTGACATTCCTGTAATGTGCCATGGTGGCAGTTTGACATTCCTGTACTGCGACCTGATGACAATTTGACATTCATGTAATGTGCCATGGTGGTAGTTTGACATTCCTGTACTGTCACCTGATGTCAGTTTGACATTCCTGTACTTCACCTGATGTCATGTAATAAACGGTAAGACTGTGGTGATGACAATGTTTGGAACAATCAAACCTCAAACTGAATCATAATTGACCGCTGACAAGCTGAAGACAGCATGAACGGTCACCGTATGTTATGGGGCTTTTATTTCATTGTTCGACCCACGACTACTCATCGTCCTCGTGCGCCATTAAAAGAACGTTACATTGGTAGACTTTGCGAGGCTAGTTTATATTAACCAACGATATCTGCGCTTTTCGGTCAGACACATCCGTCTTCGTGATGGTATTTTTGTGCGCGGGGTTGTCCTCCTTCGTAGACCCTTCCTCGCTTAGCTAAACAGGTTATCTTTCCAATGACATCACTGGTAGGTGGAGTAGGGTTAGGATCAGTTGTTTTTGGACTTCGCTGTCAGCTATGAGTCATTGAGCGTCTTCCACCCAGGAAGTGTGTGTGGTGTAGGCCCTCCTGTTGTACTAAATTCAATGTGGAAAGGATCGTTTTAAAACTAACCTTGGCCCTTCACTTCACCCAAGAATTGACCCTTGGAATGTTTACCTGTCCTGCTTAAGGCTTTCCAGCAGGTGACAGGTAATTACCAAGCACAATAAAGGCTATACGGAGGCGCCCAGCGAATTCTTTGTTATCTCCGTCCAGGTAAAGAGGACGATTTGCCGATATGATCGGCTCCAACCAAATGTGTTCTATGTACGTGGCTTGAAATGGGTTGCCAGTAGTCAAAAGGAAAACGAACAGTTGCAATTCTCGCCCCAAATCTGGATATTGATGTTTGTTGGACATGTTTTCTTAACTAGTCTTCTTGACATACATTTGGAGAATTATGATTTTCTTAGTTCAATCATAGATGTGAGAGATTTCGCGAAGTCAGACCTGAAAACAGAACTGATTATTGCCATTCATTTGTTCACAACATAGTAACCATAGTTCAAGTTATCTCAGCCTCAAACTTGTAACAACGACCATATTAAAGTGCTGGCAGTGTCTATTCCTTGTTTCAGCGCTTCCTTGTTTGCCTTCTATTTTCTTCTTTCGTGTACCTTAGTTGTTGTGTAGACTGCGAAACGGTAATGCAGAAAAGAATAAAAACAACAGAAAACATTTTTTTTAATAGCATGAAAGATATACTGACTTTTATGCAAATAGTACCGGAACTAAAACTGAAAGTTATATAGTGCTATATGTACTCAATATTCTGTATGATGAAAACAAAACATGAGCACTAAATAAGAAAACAAAAATAAATTTAGGTGTTTGAAATGTGGATTTATAATTTTAAAAAAACATGGGAAGAATTGGGGGATCCAAGGAGAAATCAAATAATGAAATTCTGAAACATCGAAAATGAAGAAAGTACTACTTAACGCAGTCAACACAAAAGACAGTTTTAGGACTCGTAGCGAGACACAATAGCCCCGTTAGAAAAGGGTCAGAAGGATGATTACAAGGTAGACGATATGCGATAGACTAGTGGTGATGAAGGAAACTTATGACATCATCAAGGCAACAGATAAATGATATGACGATACAGGTAGCCACATTTCGAGTGCACAGGTTGGAGTTATATAGATTATACTATTTATAATTCTGTTTACAAACTATTAGACGGTGGCATTCACAGCATGGTGGGTTAGTTATCCATAAGTGTTGTGTCGAATTGTGAGGGCTTTTGGCCTTGGTGAGATTTAATTCTGAGTGGTGAGCTCCTGTTACCTGTTCGGTATAGTTGTAGCCAGTGCCGTGTGGTGAATACTTGTTGTCTGTACGGAATGGTTATAATGCCAAGTGGTACGTTTTTAATGGCCATTAAGATATGCACAGTGCAAAGTGTTCTTTTAGTCGTGATGCACTGTTTTGCATGCCAATTATAGGGTTGTCAAGTACTGTTTTGCTCACAGAGTATCATATTGTGAAGTACTGCATTGCTTACAGTGTGTTGGGTTGTGAAGTATTGTTCCGCTTATCTTATGTCGAGTTGTGAGGTACAGTACCGCTTGCTAAGTGGTGACTTGTGAGGTACAGTACCGCTTGCTGAGTGGTGACTCGTGAGGTACAGTACCGCTTGCTGAGTAGTGCCTTGTGAGGTACAGTACCACTTGATAAGTGGTGACTTGTGAGGTACAGTACCGCTTGCTGAGTGGTGACTCGTGAGGTACAGTACCGCTTGCTGAGTGGTGACTCGTGAGGTACAGTACCGCTTGCTGAGTGGTGACTTGTGAAGTACAGTACCGCTTGCTGAGTGGTGACTCGTGAGGTACAGTACCGCTTGCTGAGTGGTGACTCGTGAGGTACAGTACCGCTTGCTGAGTGGTGACTCGTGAGGTACAGTACCGCTTGCTGAGTGGTGACTCGTGAGGTACAGTACCGCTTGCTGAGTGGTGACTCGTGAGGTACAGTACCACTTGATAAGTGGTGACTCGTGAGGTACAGTACCACTTGATAAGTGGTGACTCGTGAGGTACAGTACCGCTTGCTAAGTGGTTACTTGTGAGGTACAGTACCGCTTGCAAAGTGGTGACTTGTGAGGTACAGTACCGCTTGCTGAGTGGTGACTCGTGAGGTACAGTACCGCTTGCCGAGTGGTGGCTCGTGAGGTACAGTACCGCTTGCTGAGTGGTGACTCGTGAGGTACAGTACCACTTGATAAGTGGTGACTCGTGAGGTACAGTACCACTTGATAAGTGGTGACTCGTGAGGTACAGTACCACTTGCTGAGTGGTGACTTGTGAGATACTGTGCCACTTGCTGAGTGGTGACATGTGAGGTACTGTACCACTTGCTGAGTGGTGACTTGTGAGGTACTGTGCCACTAGCTGAGTGGTGACTTGTGAGGTACTGTGCCACTTATCGATTGTCCGTGTTGCGTGATAAAAGTGCCGCCTCATGCTCCATTTTATTCTATAGGTTTGTGTTTAAATTTCCGAATGTTTATTTTCTATAAAAAAATCTTGCGATAATAATTAATACAATTATCGACATTTTAGTACCCACGTGTCTTATATCAACAACTTTTGTTTCTTTCAAAATTCAAAATGTACTTTAATGTCACATTAGAAATGGTGATCGAGGGTCAATGGTGCGTTCGTCTTCAAAATAGTTCACGACCTAACATAGCCATTTATTACATGCCGACCATCGGTTTATGGATATACAATCATCCATCATGGTGGTAATACACACAATGGAAATGCTCACAACACCTGATTCATTCTAAATAATGCAGCCCAAACGAACTAAGCCCCGTAGCGATGGTGGGGAATACCTAAAGTGGAACTTTTGATTGACTTGGCAGTACAATCCATATAAAGGAGTTGTGAGTCACTGGCAACGTACGAATCCATCGACGTTTACTGTTATTGAACAGCTCTCAATGTCATGACATATCCGCATATAGACTATGCGAGGGAAAGTCGCTTCACAACTCTTGACTTGCCAAAGAATTCCACTGTCAGGCGCACGGTCTCAACAGCACCGTACGAATCTGTTAAGTGGAACATCCGGCTGACTCTAACGCAGCGAACGACATTGGAGAACCGAAATATATCAGTCTCCAAGGGCTGATCCTGCAGCGCTCGAAATTCTATTCCACCATCTTGGATTTGGAAGTCTCAAAGTTCGCTCGTGAGTCCATGCACTTGAAAGAGGTAGATCATAGGTCCTTACACTTGCAAGAAGTCGGTCATATATCCATACACTTGCAAGAAGTCGGTCATATATCCATACACTTGCAAGAAGTCGGTCATATATCCATACACTTGCAAGAAGTCGGTCATATATCCATACACTTGCAAGAAGTCGGTCATATATCCATACACTTGCAAGAAGTCGGTCATATATCCATACACTTGCAAGAAGTCGGTCATATATCCATACACTTGCAAGAAGTCGGTTATATATCCATACACTTGCAAGAAGTCGGTCATATATCCATACACTTGCAAGAAGTCGGTCATATATCCTTACACTTGCAAGAAGTCGGTCATATATCCATACACTTGCAAGAAGTCGGTCATATATCCATACACTTGCAAGAAGTCGGTCATATGTCCATACACTTGCAAGAAGTCGGTCATATGTCCATACACTTGCAAGAAGTCGGTCCTAAGTCCATACATTAGCAAAAAGCCGGTCATAAGTTCATAAACTAGCAAGAAGTCGGTCATAAGTCCATACATTAGCAAGAATTCGGTTCATAACTAGCAAGAAGTCGGTCATAAGTTCATACATTAGCAAGAATTCGGTTCATAAACTAGCAAGAAGTCGGTCATAAGTCCATACATTATTAAGAATTCGGTTCATAAACTAGCAAGAAGTTGATCATAAGAAGTCGGTCATAAGTTCATAAACTAGCAAGAAGCCGGTGATAAGTTCATAAACTAGCAAGAAGTCGGTCATAAGTTCATAAACTAGCAAGAAGCCGGTCATAAGTTCATAAACTAGCAAGAAGTCGGTCATAAGTTCATAAACTAGCAAGAAGTCGGTCATAAGTTCATAAACTAGCAAGAAGTCGGTCATAAGTTCATATACTTGCAAGAAGCCGGTCATAAGTTCATAAACTAGTAAGAAGCCGGTCGTAAGTTCATAAACTAGCAAGAAGTCGGTCATAAGTTCATAAACTAGCAAGAAGCCGGTCATAAGTTCATAAACTAGCAAGAAGTCGGTCATAAGTTCATAAACTAGCAAGAAGCCGGTCATAAGTTCATAAATTAGCAAGAAGCCGGTCATAAGTTCATAAACTAACAAGAAGCCGGTCATAAGTTCATAAACTAGCAAGAAGCCGGTCATAAGTTCATAAACTAGCAAGAAGTCGGTCATAAGTTCATAAACTAGCAAGAAGCCGTTCATAAGTTCATAAACTAGCAAGAAGCCGGTCATAAGTTCATAAACTAGCAAGAAGCCGGTCATAAGTTCATAAACTAGCAAGAAGTCGGTCATAAGTTCATAAACTAGCAAGAAGCCGGTCATAAGTTCATAAATTAGCAAGAAGCCGGTCATAAGTTCATAAACTAACAAGAAGCCGGTCATAAGTTCATAAACTAGCAAGAAGCCGGTCATAAGTTCATAAACTAGCAAGAAGTCGGTCATAAGTTCATAAACTAGCAAGAAGCCGGTCATAAGTTCATAAACTAGCAAGAAGTCGGTCATAAGTTCATAAACTAGCAAGAAGCTGTTCATAAACTAGTAAGAAGTCGGTCATAAGTTCATAAACCAGCAAGAAGCCGGTCATAAGTTCATAAACTAGCAAGAAGTCGGTCATAAGTTCATAAACTAGCAAGAAGCCGTTCATAAACTAGCAAGAAGCCGGTCATAAGTTCATAAACTAGCAAGAAGCCGGTCATAAGTTCATAAACTAGCAAGAAGTCGGTCATAAGTTCATAAACTAGCAAGAAGCCGGTCATAAGTTCATAAACTAGCAAGAAGCCGGTCATAAGTTCATAAACTAGCAAGAAGCCGGTCATAAGTTCATAAACTAGCAAGAAGCCGGTCATAAGTTCATAAACTAGCAAGAAGCCGGTCATAAGTTCATAAACTAGCAAGAAGCCGGTCATAAGTTCATAAACCAGCAAGAAGCCGGTCATAAGTTCATAAACTAGCAAGAAGCCGGTCATAAGTTCATAAACTAGCAAGAAGCCGGTCATAAGTTCATAAACTAGCAAGAAGTCGGTCATAAGTTCATAAACTAGCAAGAAGCAGGTCATAAGTTCATAAACTAGCAAGAAGCAGGTCATAAGTTCATAAACTAGCAAGAAGTCGGTCATAAGTTCATAAACTAGCAAGAAGCAGGTCATAAGTTCATAAACTAGCAAGAAGCAGGTCATAAGTTCATAAACTAGCAAGAAGCAGGTCATAAGTTCATAAACTAGCAAGAAGTCTTTCATAAGTCCATACACTAACAAGAAGTCTGTCATAAGTCCATACACCAGCAAGAAGTCGTCCGTGAGTCCATACTCCAGCAAGAAGTCGTCCGTGAGTCCATACTCCAGCAAGAAGTCGACCATAAGTTCATACACTAGCAAGAAGTCGTTCGTAAGTCTACACACTTGCAAGAAGGTGTTTGTGAGTCCATATATTAATAAGAAGGCGTTAATCCACATTATAAAAGCTTGTGTCAGCCCAGCTGAACGAAACATTGAAAATAAATGCACGTCTGCATAACAAACTTTCGTGATAACAAAACTTTAGGAGCAGTCCGTACTTCCTATTCAGAAAGTTAAAGATATATGATCGCTGGCATCAGCACTTAATAATTGTGGTGCGCTTAGAGTGCTACGTATATTTCTATATGTAATTATATTATTACGATCTTTGCGTGTATTTACCGTGCTATTTTTATGTGCGCTGTATTTGTCTCTGCATGTACTCACTATGATATCTCTTTGTGTGTTATACTTATCTCTTGATGTATTCACCATACTATCTCTGCATGTGCTCACCGTGCTATCTGTGTTTTACGTGTGCTCACTATGCTATCTCTATATTCCATTACAGTGTGATCATAATATCCGCACTTGACTAATATATGAGATTATATGTGTTTCAGCCAGTTCTGTTCATCTGCTGGTAACATAAATGTTGTCATTTCTAGCCTCTAGCATACCCCCTTGCCGTCGCTGCTGTCTGGTGAAGCATCTCTAGGTAAACACTTAGCGAGCCCACTTCACACTGTCTGGTGAAGCATCTCTAGGTAAACACTTAGCGAGCCCACTTCACACTGTCTGGTGAAGCATCTCTAGGTAAACACTTAGCAAGCCCACTCCAGACTGTCTGGTGAAGCATCTCTAGGTAAACACTTAGCGAGCCCACATCACACTGCCTGTTGAAGCATCTCTAGGTGAACACTTAGCGAGCCCACTTCAGACTGTCTGGTGAAGCATCTCCAGGTGAACACTTAGCGAGCCCACTTCACACTGTCTGGTGAAGCATCTCCTGGTAAACACTTAGCGAGCCCACTTCACACTGTCTGATGAAGCATCTCTAGGTAAACACTTAGCGAGCCCACTTCACACTGTCTGGTGAAGCATCTCTAGGTAACACTTAGCGAGCCCACTTCACACTGTCTGGTGAAGCATCTCTATGTAAACACTTAGCGAGCCCACTCCAGACTGTCTGGTGAAGCATCTCTAGGTAAACACTTAGCGAGCCCACTCCAGACTGTCTGGTGAAGCATCTCTAGGTAAACACTTAGCGAGCCCACTTCACACTGTCTGGTGAAGCATCTCTAGGTAAACACTTAGCGAGCCCACTCCAGACTGTCTGGTGAAGCATCTCTAGGTAAACACTTAGCGAGCCCACTCCAGACTGTCTGATGAAGCATCTCTAGGTAAACACTTAGCGAGCCCACTCCAGACTGTCTGGTGAAGCATCTCTAGGTAAACACTTAGCGAGCCCACTTCACACTGTCTGGTGAAGCATCTCTAGGTAAACACTTAGCGAGCCCACTTCACACTGTCTGATGAAGCATCTCTAGGTAAACACTTAGCGAGCCCACTCCAGACTGTCTGGTGAAGCATCTCTAGGTAAACACTTAGCGAGCCCACTTCACACTGTCTGGTGAAGCATCTCTAGGTAAACACTTAGCGAGCCCACTTCACACTGTCTGGTGAAGCATCTCTAGGTAAACACTTAGCGAGCCCACTTCACACTGTCTGGTGAAGCATCTCTAGGTAAACACTTAGCGAGCCCACTCTCGGAATGCGCGATCTGGATCGGTCATGAGCATCGGGAGGTAACATCCGGCAATTGTTGGCTGATTTCGTGGGTGGTCTGAGAGAGACACAGAAAGACTCTCCCCAGACGTAGTCATAGTTGAAAAGAACAGTAGTAGAAACCATCAGAATCTGTCAATTTCTCTGTTCTCCCTCTCTCTCCACAAGTTGTACCCAACTCAACATCAGTTTAGCTCCACAAGTTGTACCGAACTCAACATCAGTTTATCTTCACAAGTTGTACCCAACTCAACATCAGTTTATCTCCACAAGTTTTACCGAACTCAACATCACTTTCTCTCCACAAGTTGTACCCAACTCAATATCAGTTTATCTCCACAAGTTTTACCCAACTCAACATCAGGTTCTCCCCACAAGTTGTACCCAACTCAACATCAGTTTATCTCCACAAGTTGTACCCAACTCAACATCAGTTTCTCCCCAGAAGTTGTACCCAACTCAACATCAGTTTATCTCCACAAGTTGTACCCAACTCAACATCAGTTTCTCCTCACAAGTTGTACCCAACTCAACATCAGTTTCTCCCCACAAGTTGTACCCAACTCAACATCAGTTTCTCCCCACAAGTTGTACCCAACTCAACATCAGTTTCTCCCCACAAGTTATACCCAACTCAACATCAGTTTCTCCCCAAAAGTTGTACCCAACTCAACATCAGTTTCTCCCCACAAGTTGTATCCAACTCAACATCAGTTTCTCCCCACAAGTTGTACCCAACTCAACATCAGTTTCTCCCACACAAGTTGTACCCAACTCAACATCAGTTTCTCCCCACAAGTTGTACCCAACTCAACATCAGTTTCTCCCCACAAGTTGTACCCAACTCAACATCAGTTTCTCCCCACAAGTTGTACCCACTCAACATCAGTTTCTCCCCACAAGTTGTACCAACTCAACATCAGTTTCTCCCCACAAGTTGTACCCAACTCAACATCAGTGTATTTCCACAAGCACTAAGCTCAGGTAGAGGAAAGGTCAAGTACGAGACTTGAATCGCGTCTTAGCACTCCAGTTTTTCAACCATGTGTGCTCGGCCGCCTATCCAGAAGTGTTCGGAGACTTCTGGACAATGTCGCTTCAAACATCGAAACTCACGATGTGATTCCTCACCTTCCCCAGAGTACTACCCAGGTACCCATTTCTGTGTCCGTGGCTGGGTCAAAGGCGCAGGTATGTTTTTTTTTCAATCCACGAGTACAGTTCACACTGCTTCCAATGGGAATCGAACACGGGTTCTCCGAACGTCGGTAGCCCAGTCGGGTGACTTTCCTATCTGGGCAACCGAGGCCCCAAAAGCAAAAAAAAGTAAAGTGCCCCCGTCACGCCAAGTGGCGTATAGGGAAATATGGTGTTAGTGACCCTATATTTTACAGACCTTCAGCACATGATTTTTTGGGTAATGTGGTCAGTATTACGCCCGTGCTGCTTTACTTTCCCAGAAAAAATCCGGTACCCATTTAAGGCTGGGTGAACCCGGAAGTCGTCGGTTGGGATCGAACCCTACCCCTTGTCCGTGGTAGTCCAGTTCACTAACCACTGAGCTATCGCGGCTCCCAACCGAGGCCCCAAACTCAACATTAATTGATCTCTACAAGTTGTACTCTAACCATTATCTTCGTTCAGTTACATATATGTTGTTTGTTGTTCTTATTGTTACTTGTGCTTACGTATTCTAAAAGAACAGAGCCTGTGCTAGATGAAGTTCGTTCCGCGATTTAAAAAAAACAAACATATAAAGTGAGGGAAGATACCAGGAAGTGATGATAGTTCAGTTGAATTCACTCAGGCACGGGGTTGCCAGCTTTCGTATTTACCTTGCTCTGTGTGTGAGTCTAGGCTAAAAACCTGGAAAAGATCGGTGCCCCCATCCCAAAGAAAGGAAATTTAAAGCTGTGTACTATCTACAGAACCTATCTCCTAATAAGGCATGCCAGCAAAAGACTCTTACAGATCATCATGAAAAGGACAAAACAGAAGCTACAAGAGGAACTTTATGTAGTTCAAGCAGGTATCAGATATAGTAGAGGTACCCTGGACCACATGTTTCATATGAGAAGTTTCACCAAGCAATTAATATGACGGCGTACAACATAACACTGTAGAACATCATGAAAGATATGGGCTTTCCAACACACTTAATACAACTTATCAATCACAATATCACGAACAGGAAATAGCCGTCAGATTACCGGGCGAAACATCCATTTTGTTTGAACTACACAAATGAGTGAGGCAGGAACTCATCGTCTATCCCACCGTCTGTTCAACATCTATGCTGAGAACATCATGAGACACTTCAGAAATGGTGACAGATTTGTGAAGTTCCACCTTTCAGAATAAATGGCAACATAATTCCAGAACTCAGATACGCTGCTGACACAGTCCTCCTCTCAAACCTTCCAAAGGGATTAACAGAGACAAAATATGGTAAAAGGGACAGTGAAGACCAGAATCTCTTTCTAAACATACAGAAAACAAAGATAATGTCCACTGACAAAACAAGAAGTCAACCTAAAATCATTATCAACAGTAAAGAACATGAAATTATTATAAGCTATAAATATCTGGAGTCTGAAGTAACGAGCAATGGAGACTACCAGAAAGAGATCAAAAGAAGATTAGTAATAGCAACACAACAAAGAAACGCAATGAAGAACCTGTGGCACACTACCTGCAAAGCAGTAAAATTAAAATTCGGGTGGGGTTTGGGCGGGTGACGTGTATCTTCCCGATAGCAACAGCAACAATAGCACGGTTGTGAATCACGGCCAATCTCGTAAACAACAGGGAAGAAAATCGATTCATTCGAAACAAAAATGCTACAGAAAAAATCCTTATGATGCTTTGGGTAATGGAAAAGAAAAATGATGACATATTCAAGGATATATAAG
Source organism: Megaustenia siamemsis (assembly GCA_032433765.1). Classification (NCBI taxonomy): domain Eukaryota; kingdom Metazoa; phylum Mollusca; class Gastropoda; order Stylommatophora; family Ariophantidae; genus Megaustenia; species Megaustenia siamemsis. The sequence continues at coordinate 45,731,998 of JAVIAB010000001.1, forward strand.
GACCACGTCAAGGATACAACGGGCTGGAATGAATAATAATGGAAGGTATGGTTCCATGACGATGGGACAGGGCAGACTAAGAAGAATGTTGTTTGGAGACATCAAAGAGACATTGAACATGACAATAGAATAAGTGGGAGATTTATCTGCTAGATTCTTTCAGACTAGACGGGTTTTGGTGAATACCACGTTTTGGGAAGATCATGCCACCTGCTGATGATTAACGGTATTGTATTCAGCATTTTGCATTATACTGAACTTCACTGCGCGAGTTTCCTCCACATATATACTGAACTTCACTGCGCGAGTTTCCTCCACATATATACTGAACTTCACTGCGGCGAGTTTCCTCCACATATACTGAACAGTCTCTCTCTCTCTCTCTCTCTCTCACTATCTCTCTGGCATGTTATTAATCTCATCTCAATATTGCAGCTTTATGGAAAATTAACATTGTTATGTCGTTGATGTGATGTTTACAGAAATGATTGCCATGTTTATGTTTAATATTTTTTTTATTTTGAGTTTTGCGGATATCATAGTGCAATTTCGCGTCTAAATTAAGTTTTCTAATTGTCTGTCATACTCTCAAATGAGCCAATTGACTACCTAAGCAGGCGATCGTGATCACGTGCCTGTTTACGTGCAAGCACCGACGTCTAAACGGCAATTGTTCGTGAAACACCACCAGCATGTCAGCAGCAAGCGATACCTAGAATCAAGTGATAGAAAGAATTCCTGGGACCTCTGTAATATTACATCACTCAGAAACATGTACAAACAACAGATTTACAGGACACGGAAACATGTACAAACAACAGATTTACAGGACACGGAAACATGTACAAACAACAGATTTACAGGACACGTAAACATTTACAAACAACAGATTTACAGGACACGGAAACATGTACAAACAACAGATTTACAGGACACGTAAACATGTACAAACAACAGATTTACAGGACACGTAAACATGTACAAACAACCGATTTACAGGACACGGAAACATGTACAAACAACAGATTTACAGGACACGTAAACATTTACAAACAACAGATTTACAGGACACGGAAACATGTACAAACAACAGATTTACAGGACACGGAAACATGTACAAACAACAGATTTACAGGACACGTAAACATGTACAAACAACAGATTTACAGGACACGGAAACATGTACAAACAACAGATTTACAGGACACGTAAACATTTACAAACAACAGATTTACAGGACACGGAAACATGTACAAACAACAGATTTACAGGACACGTATACATTTACAAACAACAGATTTACAGGACACGTAAACATTTACAAACAACAGATTTACAGGACACGTAAACATTTACAAACAACAGATTTACAGGACACGGAAACAAGTTTTGAACACTTGGAAAAAAGCAAGAAAACACATAAATATTTGTTTATATCCCAGGTTAATTAATGTAGCATTTCGTTGATTAGACGCACTGGTGATCCATGAGTCATCACCATCCTACTTGTACCAAGCTCGATACCAACTTCTTAGAGTTTCTTAACTGCACTATCATCAATCGTTCCTCGTGACAACAATGAAGTCATAACCTCCAATCCATTCCCAATGTCTTGAACTGCACTACACATTCAATGTAGATAGTTTTGTTAAGTTAAAATTTATTATGTAGATTTTCATGGTAAATACACTTTTGTTCTATTCATTATTCTTTGTGTTTCTTTCTTATTATTATTTTGCTTGATTGTGGTGTGTATTTCTCTTAATTTAACTACTTAACATATTCGAACACTAGAATTGGCATTTTTGGAACAAGTGAAGAGACACAAACCCCTACTAAAAGTAATCTTGTAGAGAAAATACACGGTAAACGAGGCAAAGGCAGATCAAGACTAAAGTGTACTGATAGCGTCAAAAAGTGGACTTGTAAACATATAACAACGTGCACTATCAAGGCAAGAGAGAGAGAGAGAGAGAGAGAGAGAGAGAGAGTGAAATGGAGCCCATGGTAACCAACCTTCAGTGTAGAGATGACACGGAAAGAGTGATTGCAAATCTACTGGACATATTCGATGTCATGTAATTTCCTTCTTTTGTCACAGGTAGAAATATGGTTATTTCTTGGTTTGTTTGTTTTCTGTCTAGATGTGGCCAGCCATAATTCTTTAGGACAACAGCGGGACATTCGGGAAGGGAGAGGGGGGGGGGGGGTGTTTTTCTGTCTAGATGTGCCAGCCATATTCTTTAGGACAACAGCGGGACATTCGGGAAGGGAGAGAGGGGGGGGGGGTGTTTTCTGTCTAGATGTGCCAGCCATAATTCTTTAGGACAACAGCGGGACATTCGGGAAGGGAGAGGGGGGGGGGTGTTTTTCTGTCTAGATGTGCCAGCCATAATTCTTTAGGACAACAGCGGACATTCGGGAAGGAGAGAGAGAGGGGGGGTGTTTTCTGTCTAGTTGTGCCAGCCATAATTCTTTAGGACAACAGCGGGACATTCGGGAAGGGAGAGAGAGAGGGGGGGGTGTTTTCTGTCTAGATGTGCCAGCCATAATTCTTTAGGACAACAGCGGGACATTCGGGAAGGGAGAGAGGGGGGGGGTGTTTTTCTGTCTAGATGTGCCAGCCATAATTCTTTAGGACAACAGCGGGACATTCGGAAGGGAGAGAGAGAGAGGGGGGGGTGTTTTCTGTCTAGATGTGCCAGCCATAATTCTTTAGGACACAGCGGGACATTCGGGAAGGGAGAGAGGTGGGGGGGGGTGTTTTCTGTCTAGATGTGCCAGCCATAATTCTTTAGGACCAACAGCGGGACATTCGGGAAGGGAGAGAGTGGGGGGGGGGTGTTTTCTGTCTAGATGTGCCAGCCATAATTCTTTAGGACAACAGCGGGACATTCGGAAGGGAGAGAGAGGGGGGGGTGTTTTCTGTCTAGATGTGCCAGCCATAATTCTTTAGGACAACAGCGGGACATTCGGGAAGGGAGAGAGAGAGGGGGGGGGGGTGTTTTCTGCCTAGATGTGCCAGCCATAATTCTTTAGGACAACAGCGGGACATTCGGGAAGGGAGAGAGAGAGGGGGGGGGGTGTTTTCTGTCTAGATGTGCCAGCCATAATTCTTTAGGACAACAGCGGGACATTCGG